>OU343222.1:111357705-111388830 GCA_910596185.1 Chrysanthemum makinoi | reverse complement strand
GTATTGCTGAGATGGAATACTTACACCAGTCATATCTGGTAAAATTAATATAAATCTTGAACTTTTTAATTCACTTGGTTAATTTTAGCATTATTAACATAATTTTTTCTTCAAATTTCCAGTTTTTTCCGCGGTTTCTGGGCTTGAGCTGTCAATGTCGAAAAAACACCATGAATGTGAGTGAGCTTACCCCTAATCAACTGTCTGTGGTCCACAAAATTTCTTTATTGCTTTTATTGAAGGGTATTTACGTTTGACAAATATTCATACAATTGACTTTGAGTTATGTGTCAAGTATAATGTTATAGTATTCTTTAAGATGAAGTTAGCAATAACAAAAACTTGGAAGAAGTGAAATAACTCATTTAAAACTCGAAACTTCAAATATTTGACACATAAAAGTCAAACTTGATAGAGTATGGTAAATGGTTTTAAGTGCTAATTTATTTTCTTACAGATGCTGTGATCCCGATAACCTGTTTCATATTGGTGTGCTTGTTTGCGCTACAACATTATGGCACCCATCGAGTTGGTTTCCTTTTTGCTCCAATTGTTCTGTTATGGCTGCTATGCATCAGTGGCCTCGGGTTGTACAATATAATCCACTGGAACCCACATGTTTACAAAGCTCTTTCACCTTATTACATGTATAAGTTTTTGAAGAAGACAAAAATACGAGGGTGGATGTCTCTGGGAGGCATTTTATTGTGCATTACAGGTAAAACCTTCAAAGCACTTGGTTCATTTGGTATAATCGTATCTATTTAGGTAACCTTTGTGGTCAACATACTCAAATTTCAAGTTCGAGTTTAAAATATGTTTTTTTTTTCCTTTTCAATTTTTCATTAATAATTTCACATCCACATCTACAAGTCATGATTAGTTAATTACAGAGTTAATAGCAGTCCTTTTCAATTTTGAATTGATAAAGTTAAAGTCAAATTAAAAAAAAAAAAAAAAAAAAAACTATGTTGGATAACTGGTCAATTGTATCTGCAGGTTCGGAAGCAATGTTTGCAGATCTTGGACATTTCTCATATGCTGCAATTCAGGTAAATTTTGCCTGAAACAGACGTATTTCATATTCAAGATATTCACACTTTAAGTTTGACGTTTCTTATTTGGCTATGACTTATATTGTGATATGAAACTTCTTTCTCCAGATAGCTTTCAGCTTCCTCGTTTATCCCGCACTAATACTCGCTTACATGGGGCAAGCGGCTTACTTGTCAAAAAATCACCAGATGGCTAACGACATTAGTTATTATGTCTCAGTGCCAGGTATTCTTTACATTTCAAATTATTTCCATTAAACAGAAATATTCACAGAAGTAGTAAATAACTCAATGTTGAAACATATGCAGACGGTGTAAGGTGGCCAGTGCTTGTTATAGCCATTCTTGCTTCTGTTGTTGGGGGTCAAGCAATCATCAGTGGAACATTCTCAATCATTAACCAGAGTCAGTCACTTGGTTGTTTTCCCAGGGTTAAGGTTGTTCATACATCAGACAAGAAGCATGGTCAGATTTACATCCCGGAGATCAACTGGATACTCATGGTCTTATGTATTGCTGTGACCATTGGATTCAGGGACACAAAGCACATGGGAAATGCATCAGGTCAGTGCCCAAACTTTTGTTCTTCCTAGTTTGACTTATGGGGTCAAATGAAATTATTTGCAAATGCAGAGTTTACTCTCAGTTGTTAAGTTTATTAGAGAAGCTTTTATGACAGTCAAAGTCATAAAAGATGTTACACATATGAAGATTTTGACGTTCAATTGGTATAGGTGTTTTAATCTTCACTTTGAAATCTAATATGTTTTCTCTCCCAGTCTTTTGGGGGTAACGGAGGAACTATTCAGTAGAGATGGAAATTTCAGCCGGTGTAGTTTTAAATAGGTCGAATTTGGTTTGTGTTTTATTAAAAATGGGTTAAATAGCTAGAATAAAAATAGGTAGCTAAAAGGTAACGGCTCAAATGGGTCAAACTGGTGTAAGTAACCCATAAATCTGGTTATAATGCAGACAATTTTCTAAATGATTTCTTCCATTAATTTAGATTGTTACTGTAATGACACTGTTTTTGTGATTATAATTAAATCATGAAAATATTTATAAAATGTACAAAAAAATGTTTACAAGCTAACCTGGCACGGTGCGGACCAAACCAAAAAAAAAAAGACTCATTTCAACCCGTTTCCATCTTGAATTGTTACCTAACCCACCAGACCCGCCCATTTTGTCACCTTCACTATGCAAATTATCATGTTTAATCGATTGAGTGGGCATATCTTGTGAAAATGTTTGATTATCTTGTGTACTTAAGCAATAGCTGAGAATGTGCGTGAATGTGAAGTAAGATAAACGTGTACCAAATTTTCAGTCTTTATCTTTAATTTTTACAGGATTGGCAGTTATGGCGGTAATGCTTGTTACAACTTGCCTCACATCATTAGTAATTATTCTTTGTTGGCACAAACCTCCAATTCTAGCTCTTTGCTTCCTACTTTTCTTCGGGTCCGTAGAACTACTTTACTTCTCAGCTTCCTTAGTCAAGTTTCGTGAAGGTGCATGGCTCCCGATTCTCTTAGCACTCTTTCTCATTACCATAATGTTTGTTTGGCACTACGCCACTACCAAAAAGTACGAATATGACCTCCAAAATAAGGTCTCTTTGGAATGGCTGCTAGCTTTGGGCCCAAGTTTGGGCATTTCTAGGGTTCCAGGGATAGGGCTTGTGTTCACAGATCTTACGTCGGGCATCCCGGCTAACTTTTCGCGATTTGTGACCAATTTGCCTGCATTTCATCGTATCTTGGTGTTTGTGTGTGTCAAAGCTGTACCGGTTCCTTATGTGCCTCCAGCTGAAAGGTACCTTATGGGCCGTGTGGGACCTGCTAGTCTTAGGTCATATAGGTGCATTGTGCGGTATGGGTATCGTGATGTGCACCAGGATGTGGATTCGTTTGAGTCTGAACTTGTTAACCGGATTGCTGATTTCATCCGATATGACTGGTCCCGCCCTGAACCCACTACTGATCCAGGTAACTTTTGTATACAACTTTTCTTCGTAAGTTTAGTCACTTGATCAATGAACGGGTCATTACAACTGTTTATCTCATTTTATATCATATAATCCATTCCTCTTACATGTGTCCCACACAGGTCACGAGGACGAATTGGTTCCATCAAGTAGATCATCGGGAGAGTATCGGCTTGCGGTAATAGGAAACTCAGACTTTTCCGCAACACGAGCTTTTGAATCAGTAGAAAGTATGCAACAAATTAGTGTATCAGTCGGGTTTCCAACAATCGAGAGCATTACGGACATAGTCGAGATGGGCCCACAGTTCCAAAGAAGACAAGTAACATTTGCTATTGATGACCACGAGTCCGATATTGATCCCAAAGAAGTGCAAATGAGAGAAGAACTTCATGATTTATTGGATGCTCAGCAAAGCGGGACTGCATTCATACTTGGTCACTCACATGTGAAAGCAAAACAAGGATCAGGCGTTGGGAAGAGGTTAGCAATTAATTTCGCGTATAATTTTCTCAGACGGAATTGCAGGGGACCGGATGTGGTGTTGAAGGTGCCTCCTGCGTCTTTGTTGGAAGTTGGGATGGTTTATATAGTATAAAACTTTCCCAATTACTGATGATATAATTTGTAACTAGCACTTGTTCATATAAATAGAAATCGTCTTGCTCTATTTGGTTGCACCTCACTTTGTGCTAAAAGAGCTTAACTCTTGTTATCAGGAGCAGTTTTGCCGTATGTTATTAAGCTAATTATCTATGAATCTGATATTGTAAAACTTTCCTTGCAAATCTTGGGTGGTGGTTTTCTATGAACCTGATATTTTAAAGCTAAGGTATCTAGTAAAAGAAAAATCTATGTTTGTGGACTATGACCATGAAATCAACCAAGATTTGTAAGGAAATGATATTAAGTTATTTTGTTAGATTTCAATATATATAGACTAAACTCCAATATACATCCATGTGGTTTACCCTGTTTCGCACTATACATCCCTCTCGCAAAAGTTTCAACAGATACATCACTCCGTTAGTAAAAGTTAACCTATATACATCCCTCAGTTAAAATAAGGACTAACGGTGCAAATTATTTCTCCGTTATCTCCTAACAAGATGTAATATATTTACACTGTTAGTCCTCTGGGTTAACGGTATTTTCACCGTTAGTCATTTTTAATGTTTTCGTCCGTTTTTTTACGTTTTCGTCCGTCTTTTTACGTTTTATTCTGTTTTTGTCCCTTTTTTACGTTTTCTTCCGTTTTTTATGTTTTCATCCGTTTTTTTTACGTTTTCGTCCGTTTATTTACGTTTTTGCCCCTTTTTTATGTTTTCGTCCGTTTTTTTACATTTGCTCCGGTTTTTTTACGTTTTCGTTCGTTTTTTTTATGTTTTTGCTTGTTTTTTTTACGTTTTTGCCCTTTTTTTACATTCATACATATAATATGTATGAAAATTGATAAAAATGTATGAAAATGGATCAAAACGTATGAAAATGGAAAAAAAAGTTTCTTTATCGATTTTAAATCACGATTTTGACCCCTTTTCAAACAGAAATCGTGACTTAAAATCAATAAAGAAACGTTTTTATCTATTTTCCATAGCTTTTTATCTAATTTCATACATTTTATCCATTTCATACATTTATATGTGTATAAAACTGAGATAAAAACGAATAAACGTAAGAAAATGGATGAAAACAGAGATAATCGAGCAAACGAATAAATTGTATGAAAACAGATAAAAAATGAGAAAAAAAAACAGACGAAAACGTAAAAAGATAGACGAAAATATAAAAAAATGAACGAAAACGTAAAAAACAGGCGAAAACGTAAAAAAAACAGGTGAAAACGTAAAATAAACAGAAGAAAACGTAAAAAAACGGACGAAAACGTAAAAAACGAATGATAAACGTAAAAAACGGACGAAAATGTAAAAAGTAGATGAAATGTAAAAAAACCGACTGAAACTGTAAAAAAACGAAGAAACGTAAAAAAAACGGAAAACGTAAAAAAGTAACTAAAAAGAAAAATGAAAATGTAAAAAAACTAACAGCTAAAACGTAAAAAAAGAAAAGTATGCTAAAAACACCAACTAAAAAAACAAACGAACAAAACGTAAAAAAACAAATCAACGAACATAAAAACTTACGAAAACGTAAAGCGTGCAAAAATGTAAAATAAACATACGAAAACGTAAAAAAAAGGAACAAAAACGGACGAAAACGTAAAAAACGGAAGAAAACGTAAAAGCGTACATCAAAAAAAACGGAAGAAAACGAAAAAAACGTAAAAAAACGGACTAAACTTAAAAAAAGGGACAAAAACGCACGGAAATATTAAAAGGACTAAAACGTTGCAAATTCATTTAACTTAGAGTACTAACGGTGTAAATATTTTATATCTCGTTGAAGAGATAACGAGAAATAATTTGCAAACACAGTTAGTGCCTTATTTTAACTGAATGATGTATAAGTTAATTTTACTAACAGAGTGATGTATCTGTTGAAACTTTTGCGTTAAAGATGTATGGTGCGAAGCTAGAAGGGTAAACCATCAGGGATGTATTTTTGGAGTTTACTCATATATATATATATATATATATATATATATATATATATATCATTAAGGTTTAACTTGTCATGTAACTCTTGTAATATTAATCATATTTAAGCAACATGCAAACTTGTGTGACCACCCTACTACAAGAACAGGGTCGTCTTATGAATTGACGAAATTTTTAAGGGCCTTATGCGAAATTATATAATGAGGTCTTTCATTAAATAATATTATATATAAAAGGCCACCGTTTATAAGATATAATGCAATTAATTATCTAAACGTTTTAACATATTACTCATTTAAGATATTTTTATATCTAAATACTTTTTTCTTCGTAAAAAATATGTCTACACATTCAAATAATTATTAACGGGACAAATTTTGAGGCCTAAAAATTTTGGGGCCCTGAGCGGTTGCTCACCTTACACACCCTCAAAGACGCTCTGCACAAGAAGTCACCAACATAGGACCAGCAAATTTGCTCATCTCAATTTCAGTTGTCAGGCAAAGGGCCACGTAGCATGCCATAAACCATATACGGAGTATTACTTACTGACACGTGTCTATTTATCAATGGTCCAAGTCATCAAAATTCACATAACCACCAAATGCTTCCACTTTCCACAGCCAGTTGATCTATAGCAGATTAAACTCCATCCACCCAAAATAACTAAACTTATTATTTGTATGAAATACATGACCAATAAATATAGAAGTATATAAAGGGTAGTTAATGTTGTGAATTTGGTTTATAATTCATAACTTTGCAATTTTGCATCATGGGGATGGGGCTAAGAGCTCTTCCCTTATCACCTTCTATTCCTACTTCTAACTTCACTTTGTCGAAACAGACACTTAACTCGAATAATTCTTATTACAAATTCAAAGCATTTGCATCGAAAACAGAAAAAGGTAACGCCGATGAAGAAAAGCCGAAACCAAGAAAGCAGAATTTGTTTGAAAGTGTGACAGAAGCACTAGATTTTGCTCAAGTTAGATCAGCTGAAGATGCAGTACTTATTGAGGAGGCCAGGTCAAAAACACGGTCTGGAGAACAAATGAGCAAAGAACAGGTAATTAATTCAATGTGTGTTTGGTCTAGTTATGGTTTGTAGTGTTTCTATTAGATTTCTAGTGATTTAGTTTATGAATTCAATAGAGTCTAGTGGTTTATTTATTAGCTTTCTTGAATGTAGTCGTTTACGAAGAGACTGTCCTTTGGTTTAGTTATTGATTTGCTTGGTTCAAACTTGGGAAAGGTACCCAAAAAGATTCTGATAATAGTAAAAAAAAAAAAAAAAAAAAATTATCATTCCCCCAATTTATTGTGCTCATTAACCACTATTGGTTAATGGGTCATTGCATTATACTCCACCAACCACCTTTTTTCATTATCTTTCCCGTTCCTTACCCCTGTAACCCTTTACAAAGCATGCTCGTGTTTTTTTGGCCTGAGTAGACTAGTTTGTTTCTCTTTGGTTCTGAGTTTGGTTTTCAAGAAAGCTAAACCATAATTCTTATATAACTCAAACTGACTCATGTTATAGATAAGGATTGAAATGACCATTAAACTAGTATCAAGACAAGCCACCCTTTAATAAATAAATAACTCTGGCTCAAGTAGTATCTAATATTCTAATCATAATAGTGGTTTATCAATGTAGTATGGCGCTCTTCGGAGGAAGATTGGAGGGACTTACAAAGATTTCTTCAAATCCTATGTTGAAGGTAATCTCAAAAACTTGCACTCTTCAGTTAACATGATATAAGAAACCTATTACATTCATATGATTTAGTTAGTTTGTTGTACTTTATGACTAAAGATTCGTACACTCTGCGTTGTTTTGCTATCTTAACACCAATATAAAAGTTACATATTTTACACCTATAATGAATTCCTTTTGTTTTGGTTAGTTGATGGTGAATATGTAGAAGAAGGATGGGTTGATAAGACATGCAAAGTGTGCAAGAAAGACACAAGAGGTGAGCCAAGACAAAAGGACTCACTCGGAAGATACGTGCATATAGCTTGTAAGGACAAGCCTAAATCTGGGAATTTTTTTACTAAGCTATTTTCTGGTTAAACAAATATATTATATATAGTATAGTTTTTTTGTTGGAAACATCAGAATCGTATGCTCTAAAGTATCATTTAAATGATTGTTACTGCTTAGAAAATTTAATATTGTAATTGTTGATAGTTTATAACTGTTGTGTGTTTAGTGTTTTAATTGGAGTCTTGAGGTTCTCAAAAGCATTGTGTTTAGAGAAGGTTGACAAATGTGTTTCTGTTGCATTTTGAAGTTAAAATTAGATTGTGCGAAAGTAAGTTAATAAAATTTTGCACCAAATGTCCATTATGCTTTTGTATACAATGGCATAACTGTACACAAGGGTTATGATGACCATAACCTTGCAAATTTTGTTCAAAGATGGGTAAAACAACATTGTTTTTCTGTAGTGATTATATATCATGTGTCAACAGCCTAAGCTTGCGTAAACATTAATCAGTTAGTGTTTCTGATGTTACTGTTACAGAACTACGAATGTAACAAGGTTCACGTTCGACTTTTTACGTTATGAGAATTAATCTCACTTCTGATGAAGAATAAAAGTTCATTATCAGGCTACGTATGTTTTTACACCATACAAGTATAACTTCAACCATTATAGCATATTTGCTTGCTCATATATTTACCCTTTTGGATTTACTACATCACAAGCCAAAACGACAGTCCTTAAGTTGAACAATTTTAACAAGCCATACAAGCTTGAGTTGGATCCGGATTAAAGCTACTATCTCCTTTCACGAGTTTGACGTGACCACTTTATATTTATTTGCGCAAAACATTTTTCGAACACGATACTTTACACATTTTATTGATGATAATTACAAGTTTTACAGTTAACTCGTCCGTCCTCGTGGTTAGTTTTTGAGCTATATCTACTACTTAGAGCATGCGCAACCATAACGCCCCCCCCCCCCCCCCCCCCCAACCCCCCCCAACCTTAACCGGCGTTAACCACAGGGCCACACCGGTGCCGCCACCTTTGCCACATCACCATGCTATGTCATGTGACCGTGTCACCCCACCCCACACCCACCCACCCCCCCGGTAAAAAAAAAATTTTGGGCAAAAAAAAATCCCGCCAAAATTTATTACTGCATCACAGTTATAAAAATACTGCATCACAATTATAATTGTGATGCAGTAATTTATAACCTTAATGCACTAAAATCATGATTATGATGCAGTAAATTTATAATCGTGATGCAGTAACTTATAACCTTAATGCACTAATAAGTTTTGGTGCATCTTTATTATAAGTTACTGCATCATAGTTAATAGTTCAGTGCATCAACTATGATGCACTAAAATCAAGGTTATAACATTAATGCACTAAAATCATGATTGTGATGCAGTAACTTTATAACTGTGATGCAGTAATTTATAACTTAATGCACTAAAATCATAATTGTGATGCAATAACTTTATAACTGTGATGCATTAAAAAATTTGGCAGGAAAAAAATTTTGCCCAAAAAATTTTTTTTCGGGGGGGGGGGTATGGTGATGTGGCATGATGATGTGGCAAAGGTGACACATGTTACCTCCACATGCCTTCTCATTCTTTTCATTCTAAGAAACTTTCATAATAATACAAACATATATATATATATATATATATATATATATATATATATATATATATATATATATATATAGAATCTAGATCAAATAAGATCAAGCTTAAAGTTGTTAAAATGAGATCCAACTAAAATTTGACAAACGACACTCTCTTTACAACAAAAATAAATCTTTTATTAACTACAACTAAAATTTTTAAAGTTTCGATAGATTTCTTTTTAAAATTATGAAACCTAGGTGATATACTTTGATTAGAAATGTAATGTGTATCAGGTTTTTGTATGTGTATCAGGTTTTGGAATATTTATTATGGTAATGTGTATCAGGTGTATCAGTAATTCAAACTCATGTATCATTTGGTTATTAGTTGCTAAAATGTTAATTTGTATTAAAATATTATTTTTATGTGTATTATTGCTAAAATTGTTATTTATAAATGTTTTAGTGGTTTTTTAGACTTGATCTTATTTTTACAACTTTAAGTTTGATCTCACGTTAACTCTCCCCTATATATATATATATATATATATATATATAAGGCTGCTCATCGGTTGAAAACCGGACCGGACCGAGACCGAATCCGGCAAAAACTCTAGACCGAGACCGAGACCGAATGTGGTCGGTCCGGTCCGGTCTCGGTCGATCCGGTCCAACAAGGCTAAATTTCGGGTTTGTGGTCCGGACCGGACCGAGACCGAATCCGGCAAAAACCCTAGACCGAGACCGGACCGCCGGTCCATCGGTCCGGTCGGTTTTGTCGGTCGGTCCGGTCCATCCGGTCCGTTTGCTCACCCCTATATACATATCTATACTATTATATAAAGCATTTAAGTTGTGGGCTCCACAAAAAATTAAGATAAGGAGCTCTAATCATTGAGTGACATGTGTCACTTCTCTAACTAAAAAATGAAAAAAATGGAGGAGCTCTAACAAACTAAAATAATGAGCTTTAATAATGGGGTGACACATGTCACTCTTAACTAATTAATCACTTTTATTTTTAAATTTAAATATCTTCTAATTCGTTTAATTTTTTTATGATTTAATTTCACCATATTTTTTTAAAATTTTGTGCTCTTTAATTCAACATCCGTTTTGATATATTTTTACGAGTTTTTAGTTTTCACATTTTTAGTACGTTTATTTTATTTGATTCAAATTTTTATAACTTTAACCTTTATTTCAATCAATACAAACTTTATTTATCAAAATCATTTACTTTTGGGAAAGTGTTTGACGGGTAAGAGATTGTGAAGGTCCTTTTATATGCGGGAATAATGATGTCACGGGAAAGATATGGAAAACCCAAACAAACACATACAACTAACACATATACATTTGGAGTGTTGTGAAATGAATTCACTAAGCGGGTAGGGAATTACGATGAGAGTTGGGTTAGCAATTCATTTACTATATTTATATATAATTATATTTATCACCGCCGTTGTGCGCGGGTATCCAACTAGTATATATATATATATATATATTCAAATACATTTTTTTACCACTATAAATACCCAACTAAAACAACCTTTTTTCACACTTTCACTACTCAATCCTCTCAATCTTATACTTCCAATTACTAAAAAAAAATGTCGGGATGCAACAACGATGATACATTCATGAATCTTCTCGGTGGTGGGTAGAATACCTCAAACCCGGGTTCATCTTCAAACCCGAACGCGGGTTCATCATCAAACCCCAACGTCTCTTTTCCTAACCCACTAGGCTTGTCGAGCCAAGAAATGTACCTACAACATCAACAATATCTGTATTGGCAACAAAGTTAACAAAGCACATTAAACACCAACTTTCAAAATCTACAATTCTCACAACACTCACAACATTCACAAACTGAAACACATGATATTCCTGAAACACCCACGTCTCCTCCAAAAACATACAAAGGTCGTATTAAACGAAAGTCCAAAAAATCCAATGACCCCGAACCAATCGATGATGATGATGAAGAAGACCGCGTTGCTGGGCGTTGGCAACCATCAGAGGAAGAATTACTTGCCAGGTGTTAAGTAGCTGTTACGGAGGATCCGATAGTCGGGCGTGCACAACCCAAAGATAGGTTTTGGATACGGGTCAGAATTGAGTTCAATAGACTCAATTTTCAACGACGCAACAAGGATACGATGACAAGCAAGTGGAAAACGTTGAACCGTGATTGCACAAAGCTCAACGGTTTTTTCAAACGTGCGCAACGGGAACAGAGAAGTGGGGAAAGTGAGATGTATGTCATGAAACAGGCGAAGCAAATGTATCGTGACGAGCACAAATCAGCGCCGTTTGCTCTCGATGATGCTTGGGAGATTTTGCGTAAGCATAAGAAATGGGACACGCCGGATCCGGTTGATTTAACCGGCGATGTCCCAAGCCAAACAAACGAGGCTTTGTTTGGTCATGATGAACAACCACGCCCCATGGCAAAAAAACGTGCTTCCAAGAAAGCAAGATCCGAGAGCACGACAAGTACTGGGGGAGCGAGCACCGGAGGAACAAGCTCATCAAGTCAATTCACCGAAACTATGGCAAACGAGTATCGTATCAAACGTGAAACCGCCCAAGCGGCGTATCGGGCCCAGCAAGTCAAAGATGAAACAATAACAGGATTGGAAGAGATGAAGTTTTTGATGATTGACACTGATGGCAAAGATCCAAATGTCGTGGCTTAGATCAATGATGAAAAAGACCGAATCATCAAAAAATATAACTTGCAACCTCGTCAGTAGATTGTATTCTCGTCATTTCCTTTATGTTGTAACGTTTAATTTTCAGTGTATTTTTTTATTTCATTGTAATTTTTTTTTTTAATTTCGTATTGTAATATATTTTCAAATTAATGATATGTTTTTTAATAAATGAAGTGTTTGTTTTAGTTTAAGGGTTGAATTTGAAAATATCAAATGTTAAACCTTAACTTGGGATGTTATGATAGTGGGTTTTTTTGGGAGAGTTAAGGTGAAATGTTAAAGCTGATGTGTCGCTAACGTGGCAGGAGGTTAAACCTTAACTTGAGTTATGAATGCAAATGCTCTTATAATGCATGCATATGCATTTCTTAAACTTAAAATTGAGTAATGTTAGTGGACTATTATACCTTTAATTAAAAACTAGTCGGGTACCCGCGCATTGTGGCGGCGGGTACCCGTGTCATTATATTTTCCTGTGAGAATTTTGTTTCATTTTTTTTTTTTGGCAATATAGTTTTTAGTTGCATAATCACTTAATATTGAATTTGTGATAGATTCAAGTATCTAGAAAAAGAATGTACAAGCAATGTAATAAATTAAATTAACTTTAACTTGATCGAGTTATACACAACAAGATGCTCACAATTTCACATCTTAAAATCTAAAAAGCAATAAACCTTTAAACAAGATGAAGATCATAATTTTATTTATATATCGTAGAACTAAAAGTTAATGTAAACTAACACAACAAAATACGTATTTTTACAACCAAATATGTGTGTGTAAACTTGTATTAATATAAAGTTAGTTGTGCCTCAAGGACAAAGCTTTACAACAAAATAATTGGGCCAGAAAAATAAAAAACTTCTTGTATTAAACACACACTTATCACAATACAACCCTAATTTTAATCTCACACCTACACGTAACCACCGAACCAACTAAAACAATAATGAAACCACCCAAGCTCGAAGCACCACCGGTTAATACAAGATTCGGTGATGTCGGCGGTTTAATCAGTTGATGTTGGCCGCGGTCCTGGTGGTTGTGGTAGTGGAAGAATCTGATGTGAGCCTACTTGTTCGTGTGAGTGAGTTTTGTGGTGGTGGCGGAAAGAGGTGGCAGTCGATGGTTGTATACACAGAGAGATTGAGAGATGCTAGTTTATGTTTTAGGTTGTAAAGAACGTATTTTTTGTGGGTTTTTGTTTTTTTGTTTGGTGTATGTTTTTTTAGATGTGTAAAGGTTCGGCTTTTATATAGTGCAAACATACGTGTGTAATGTTCTAATATTAGGTTCGGAGTTAAGATTTCTTTTTGCAAAACGTTTAAATTAATAATGATATAGTAAATAGATAGCAGTTTTGTTTTTCAAATTCTAGCATCTATATAAATGTTCAATGTTTAATTTTTGGTCATAAAACATTTCTTTATTACAGGGCTTTTAATGTATTGACTATTTGTTCTTTCATGTATTGTTATTGACTAATGGCTTATTATTTTTTAATAAGGAAATGTTTTTGGTCTTACATTATTTCTTAATAAGGAAATGTTTTTTGTCTTAAAGTAGTACTAGAAGGATACCCGCGCAATGCGACGGCGGGTATCCGGTGACCATTTTTAGGGCGAACAAATGTTTTTCATGTGACCTTTTAAGCACAACAAGGCGACCAACATTTTTTTTTTCAACTTTTTTTTTCAACCATTACATAATAATTCAAATACATTTAAGAACATTACAAATAAAACTTCAAATAAAATGACTAAACTACTAATCCATCAACACATTTACCATAACTTTTAGGGATAAAACTACCGGCCTATGTATATTTGGATAAGCCCATTAGTGGTCCAGATTTTCGAATAGTCCAATTACTAATCCATCAAAACATTTACTACTTGATGATATATTAAATGGGAGGTGATTGTACAATAATTCGTACGACCAGGCCTTCGATGGTGATCGAAGGGTATGAGGGGTGATATGCTTGCGCCAAACTTGTAGCCAATCTGCAATAAGAAATAGTAGACACTTCGTTAAGTGATTGCGCAGTTGGGCCCTGCGAACCACCTCCGGCGTGAGAGTAAGTATGTGATATGTGTTGTAATAATGTAGAGTATGTGAAATACAGTGTTGAGTGAACAGACCATTGAAATGACTCGTCCAACCTATTTATATATGGAGAAATAAGCTTGGAGAGTGATAGCACACGTTTTGGAGATCATGGGGGCGTCCCATGATTTGTGGTAACCGCTAGGGCTTCATCCCCAATCTCTCAGTCTTGGCGGGGAAGCTAAGGAGATAGTGGGAACGTGGGGGAAGACCAAGTCAATGTTCTCCTTTGTCTTGGCGCCTTCAAGAGAAGACTCCGAAGGGCATAGGCCTTCGGCTGGCGAATTCCCAACTGGTAACCATGTCAATGATGAATGATTTTACGCCACCAATGACTTATGAAGAAAGACTTGGGTCTTCGTAATGCAAATTCAACTGAGGTCGAAGGGGTGTCCTTCGACCTGATCGGAGGGTAGGTCATCAAGCCCCCCAGTCGAAAGTGATATGTACGAACTAGAAATATTGCTTACAACTCAAAAATAGATACGAAACCTCCCCTCCATCACAAAATTGAACGAAAATGAAAAGTCAAGTAAATGTTGACCCGTAATTAATGCATGTACTTATCCTAACCACCCATTTCTCGATAAAATCAAAACGTCCCTTCAAAATTTAAAAGGGATTTGAAATCCGGAGGTTAGGTGATATCTTAGGACACGTGTAGGGATAGGATTTAACATGTGAGAGGGTATATAAAATCAATAATAGTAAAACCCTAACTCATTTTTATCCCATGCCCAAATTTTACACCTACTAAGCTGCCTTCCGAGCGAGCTTTCGAGCAAACAGGTAAAGCATTCCTTCGTATTACTACATTTTCAATATTTTTTTGTCGATTAGAAGTACCATGTCTACCAATAAGAAGTTCGTAATCAGGCAACAAGGTTGTACCTTGACTAGGGAAGAGCTTAAAGCGTTCCTTACTGATTATCCTATTCCCAAAGAATACAAAATCATATTACCCAGCAAAAATAAAGGTATTTATGATGACCCAAATAACTATGTAGGCTTGTATACCCATGCATTCACCACCTCTAACCTTAGGATACCATTGCATCCTCTTTTTTTAGAACTCCTTCAGTACTACGAAGTACACTATCTAGGTTTAACCCTTTTGGCCTAGCCAAGCTCACAACATACATTGTAATGTGTAAAGCCTATGGGTATGAACCGTCATTGACTGTGCTTAGAGGGTTTTTGAACCTGTACCCTGGAGGAGACTGGTTAACATTGGCAAAAAGGGGTGAACGAGATGTGCCCATTCTTATTGATAGGCCTTTTACGAATATCAGAAATTAGAAGGGAAAGTTCTTTTACATCCAAAATACCATTGTTCCTCCACAATACCCTGCTTTGCTAAACCCAGAGTTTCAGTATGATGAAAAGAGGTTTAATGATCCCCTGCCTTATACTGTGAGGAGGAATCCCATGTACCAGCGTCTAGCTCGTCATCCAGCTGATTGTCAAACATTCCCTGAGCCAATATTGTTTATGGCTGGTCTTGCTGAAAGCTGGGAGGGGTCTCCGTTACATCCTGAGATTGTTTGTTGTGGAGAAAGTATGTAAATTTTCAATTAAAATAAGGTATAGGAACTTATCTTTCTGATATTTATCTTTTTTCTTCTTTTTTTCAGAAATGTCATTCAGGAATTTCGTTGTTGCTGGTGGTGCGAAGGAAGTCAGCTTTCTCCCGAAGGATCCCCAAGAGGCTAGCTATGATGTTGATGCTCAACCTATCGAGCCTGTCTCATCTGCTCCTCCTTCGAAAGAAAAAGAGCCTCTGGATGTCGAAGACCAGCTAGTTGAGAATGTGGCAGACTCAGATAATCCTGCCTCAGAGGAACAGTTGGCTATCGTAGGGCCCTCTGGCATTGGGGAGAGAGTCCGAAGCAGGAAGGGTACGAGAGCGAAGGCTGTTAAGTCTGCATCAAAGAGGAAGCTTATCTTGCCCACTCCTCCTTCTCGAACTACCCGGCAGAAGAGTGCCCAGGGTAAGGCTGTGGTGTTTCACCATCGAAGGCCCCAGTACAGATGATATTCATGGTAAGGTTTCTTCCCTGTTACAAAGAATTAGATGCAAATAATAACATACTAACAAGTTTATTTATGCTGCAGGACTCCCTAATACGAAGGAGCGTCCGTCCCCCTAGCTTGTCATTTTCTTGTTGAGCGTGTGACTCCATCCAGTTGGAAGAGGGTGATGGACAACATATCTATGGAAAGGCTATGTGATCTTCATGACAAGAGCTATGTTAGACAGTGCATGTTGGATAATCAGCTCAACACCAGGACAAGGGAGCTTCTTCGTGCTGTCACCAAGGCTAGGGAAGAGAAGGCTAGGGACAAGAAGTATGCAGACCTGCAGGCAAAGTGTGAAGAAGCTATGGAGGACTTTGACAAAAATCCCTTGGTTCAAGATCTTCGAGCAGATGTGGAGAAGCTCAAGGGTCAGTTAGCTGAAAGCCAAGCTGAGTGCAGCAGACTATCTCTCGAAGGCGCGAAGGTCATAGGCTACAAAGAGCAAATTTTCGTTCTGACATCCAAGTGTGGAGGCCTTGAAGAAGAGAGGGCAAAGCTAATTGACTAGGAGATCAAGCTTAGGGAGAAGGTGGATGGGTTGGACCTTCGTTTGAAAATGCTCAAGAAGGATAGGGTTGATTTGGTGACCAAAGTCATCCCCTACATCGCCATGGAGCTGTACCATAGTGATGATGTGGGCATTATGATTGGGAAATTGGTGAATGCAGCCATATGTCATGGAAAATGTACCACTTTGGAGGAGGTGGCCAAGACATGGGAACCAGTGAAGCTTGCAAATGTTCCATACTACAGAGCAACCCATGGGCAGGAATATGATGATGCAGGCAATGCCTTATCCACTGCAGAGTTCTCTTTTCTTGATGAAGCGACGAAGGACCCAACGGCCTCTATTGAGGACCTGTTAGCCAAGAAGCCAAGGAAAGTCCAGCCTGATTCTCCTTCGAAGAGGACACCGTCTCCCAAGGTTCCATCCCCAGGTTCTGCTGATCCAACCTACTCCAAAGTTTGATGAAGGCTACCGTGTGGTAGTAATTTGATCCCTCATGGTGGTATGTACCCTGTTTCAAACAATATGTCTATGTCTCTTTCCAGGCTATATGCCTGATGAAACAGTTTACATTTTATGTATGTGGTAAAGGCCTTGGCCTAAGACAATATCTTGCTTGTTTGATCGTTAAGGCTACGGCCTGTTGGACTAGTTAAACTAGTCGTAAATGAATATCTACATCAAGGCCACTAGGGCCTGTATTTTGCTATCTTTGATTCTTCTCTTTACGTTTCATTTGCACGTAAAATTTTTACAACCTAAGGCGTATGGTAGATGAATAGCCTCATTGTGTGTAATTACTTCACCAAGAATATAGCAATCGTATAATTTAATTGCTGACAGAGGGTTGCGACCCACTCCATCTTAATCCTTTGGGTAGCGAAAGGCTTGGAATACCTTAAGACCACGTTGGAAAGTTAATATGAAGTTGAGGTGGATGTTAAGCATATGAGCAAGACGTATTGTTAGTCTTTGTACATCCCTTCGACATTGAAACTTATAAAAACGACTTGGTGGACAAATCTTTGTTGTATTAAACGAAACAAGAGATTTGAGGGAAATGTGTTATATCATTAAGTGGGTAGGGAGGATTACATCATTTTAAGAAATGAATACTAGACTCCTACCATTAATGCTTCTTTCCCCAAGTGAGAAGAATGCAAATACATTGATTGAAAGCAAATTAAAAAATGTCCTTAGATATTGTTAGTTTCATATGTAAAACTTACGAAGGGTAGTGCCATTCCAAGTCCTATCAATAGCGTCTCCATCAAGGGTTTTGTTGGGAATAATCCGTTACCACGGATAGTGGTGGTTTACACTGCTTGGTTTAGCACTAGCAGTGGAAACGTATTCCCACTGCAAGTTCTTCATTACCACTGCTATCAGTTTATAATAAGGTTAAACGCGTCTTGATAAGTATAGAATAGATCCTGTGTATATTCTATTATGTTAGCTTTATACTTATCTTGTAAAGGACTCCTTTTTGTATAAAAGGAGATCCTAGGTCATTGTCTTAGGTACGTATCATATTGCAATATTACCTACGAAAGCTTCAAGGTGTAACCCTAGTGATAAGTTAAGATCACTCGTATTATTCATTAATAATATTGGAGCTTGAGTTTTGTGTTAACTTGTGTTTATTCTCATACATCATATAATTCGTCTTCTAAATATTACTTAAGTAAATTCCGCTTGCTTGATAATATTATACAAAATATCATTGACACAAGGAGAGTGTCCTAGATCCATCAAGTGGTATCAGAGCGAAGGTTCTGATATTTTATTTTAGAAGATCCAAAGAATTAGCTTGACTCACTCACTCAAGACAATGGAGATGGAAAACAACCAATCAAACTCTTCTTCTACACCCAGAATCCCTAAGCTTAAGCTTAATGAGTTTGAGATGTGGAGGATACTGATTGAGCAATACTTCCTCATACAGGACTATGCTCTATGGGAGATTATTCAACTTGGTGATTCTTTCAAGTCTGTGACCACTACTTCCAAAGTAGGTGACACAGATGTTGTGAAAGTTTCTGTGCCTGAATCAAATGCTGAAAAAGCTCAAAAGAAGAATGATCTTAAAGCTAGAAGTCTGTTGCTGATGACTCTTCCTAGAGACCAGATTATTGCATTCAGCAAATTCAAGACTGCTAAAGAACTGTTTGAAGAGATTTGCTCAGTGTTTGGTGGTAATGATGCAACAAAGAAGACTCAGAAGACATTGTTAAAGCAAAGTTATGAAAACTTCTCTGCTTCAAGCAATGACTCACTTGATAGCATTTTTACCAAACTTCAGAAGATTTTTACACAGCTAACTGTGTTTGGCATTAAGGTAGAAAAGGAAGACCTCAATTTGAAGTTTCTAAGAAGTTTGCCTTCAGAGTTTCAAACCAATGTTACTGTCTGGGAAAACAAAACAGACATTGAAACAATGAAGCTCAATGATCTTTACAACAACTTCAAACTTATTGAGCAAAGGTTGAAGAAGTCAGGGAAACTTGGTACAAGCTCTAGTAGCTTGGCATTGTTGTCAAATTCTGTTGACAGTGATGATTCTGAAGATGAAAGTGATGATGATATTGCCACTGTAGGTTCTAAAGTTTCCACTGGTAATGTTAATGTTACCACTGCAGGTTCCAAAAAGAAGGTTGCTAGTATTGGAGATCCTACCTTTTATGCTTTTATCTCCACACAAGTTGATGGCTCTGTCTTAACTCATGAAGACATAGAGCAAATTGATGAAGATGACTTGGAGGAGATGGATATAAAATGGCAGATAGCTCTTCTTAGCATGAGGGCTAAGAAATTCTACAAGAAGACTGGCAAGCCTATCCACATTAATGGTGATGATACTGCAGGTTTTGATAAGAAGAAAGTGGAGTGCTTTAACTGCCACAAGTTTGGACATTTTGCTAGAGAATGTAGAAGACCAAAGACCAAGGACAACAGGTCTACATGGTACAAGCAAAAGAAGGGACCAACTGTGGAAGAACCAAAGGCAATGTTGGCTATTGATGGTGTGAGCTATGATTGGAGTTTCATGGATGATGAACAAGAAGAAGAACATTCAGATGCTGCTCTTGTTGCTACTGAATTTGCTCTCATGGCTTTCTCTGATTCTGAGGTACAAAACTTTGATAGTTGTTCTAAAACATGTAGGGCTGCTAAAGAAGTTGAAAGACTTAATGATTTGTACTCTAATGAAAGGCAAGAATTATATACTGCTAATTATACTGTGGCTAATCTTAGGAGAGCTATGGCAGTATTAGAAAAGCAAATAGAGCACTATCAGGCAAATGAGTCAAATTATAATGATGATATGATTCTTCTTAGGAGAGAGGTAGAACATACAATTGCTGTGAATGAAGCATACCAAAAGGAGCTTGAAAAACTCCAAAAGAAAATTGAAAATGTCAATTTAACTGTAGACATATGTTATCATCAGTCTAAGTCAATTGATAAAATTTGGAATGCTCAAATATATAATAAAGCTAAGTCTGGTATGGGTTATAATACTGCGCCTCCACCACTAAGGGGTGTTCCATCACCTCCAGGTATAGATTTAGCTCATACAGGTTTAGAAGACTTTAAGGAACTTGAACGAGAATATGGTCCTTTAAAGGACACAGTGGTGAAGAGTGAGGAAGAGAGTAAGCTTGATAATGATGTTTTTGAGAGTGCTAGTGACTCATCAGTTTTTGATGAGAATGTTAAAAAGAATGTAGAGACTTCTATCCCAAAAGTTGTTAATACTGTTACAGAGGAACCTAGGAAACCAGTTAATAAACCTAGACCAACTGTAAGGTATGCTAAGATGTATAGGAACAAGCCTACAGCTCCTAGGGGTAACCAGAGGAGTTGGAATCATGTTAAATCTCAAAAACTAGGTAGTAATTTTGTTATGAACAATAAGGCATGCTATATCTGTGGTAGTTTTGATCATTTACATGCTTATTGTGACTATCATGTTGGGAGAAGGGAAGTCTATGGGTATAAAAGGGTGGAGACTAACAGGTATCAACATAATGTACACCCTAATTCCCATTGCAAAATGGTCCCAAGAGCAGTTCAATTTAGAAGTGGCCTCAAAACACTTGCCACTGTAAAAACTGTTAACACTGCTCACCCTAAGTCACCTGTTAAAAGTGCAAACACCAAAACAAGTTTTAATAAATCTGCACAAACAGGAAAAAGAACCTTTCAAGCTAAAAAGGTTAATAATAATCAACAGTGGGTACCTAAAAATCAACCAGCAGTTACCACTGCTCATTCAAAGGTTACCACTACAAGGGTTTTTAATAAGAAAAGGGGGGACATGGGCAATGCTGTGAAGGCCTCAGCACGTTGGGAATGGAAACATAAAGGAAATACCTCTACAACCAATCCCAATGGTGTATCAATGACCTTTGATAGATTTAACTATATTAATACACGAGGCAGATCCAAGTCAATCATGGCTTGGGTCCCCAAAAGAAACTAACTCTTTAATCATATGTGCAGGAACATCCAAGGACAAAAAGGTCAGATCAAGGATATACAGATAGTGGGTGTTCAAGGCACATGACTGGCAACAAGTCCTATCTTTCTGATTTTGAGCATTATGATGGACAGTATGTCAGTTTTGATAATGAAGTTAGTAGAACAAGATGTGTGATGCAGGAACACTTAAGATAAAGGAAAACATGGATTATTATTATTATTATTACAAAACTGCACTATGAGTGCATTAAAACTACATCCATGAAGTACAGAGTACAAACATCACTACATCAACTGAAAACAACTACCAACAATCTACCCCAAACACAAGTTTCCTAACCCATCCCATTCCTACCGATCATCAATCATTTATGGCTTCTTGGGAAAGCCCCAGCTTGGCATCACTTTAGGAGCACCACGCATGTTAATCCAGTCATACACCCTAGGGCTTGCTAAACCCATCACCACTATACCTGTAGGTGGTGAGGATGATGAAGGAACTGCTGATGGTGGTGCTGATTGAAATGGTAGAGAAGGTGATGATTGCAGTTCTTCAGGAGGAGCTACTGCTGCAAGAGGAGGAACACTCACGACTCTTTCAGAGGTCTCATCATCTGTAACATATGGAGACACATAGGAGCTGATCTCTGAGCTATCTTCTTTGATTGTTGCATCCTGAGGCTCTGGTTGTAGTGATGAAGGTCCAGCAGAAAAAGGATTTGAAAGAGCAAGTGAATGCTTTCTCTTCCTGGATACAACCTTCTCATACTTTTCTCTTTCAACTCTCCCAGGGTTTTTTCAAAACAAAGTCATCCCATGAACTATCAGATGAACTGCTAGAAGAAAGATTGATTGGACTAGATTGACTCATGGTGTTGCTGAAGTGATGATCTTTGAGGGTGAAAGTGTTGGAGTATGTGATTTGAGTGGTTTGTGTTGAATGATCTGTTTAATATATATTAAGATTGGATTCAAGAAGTTAATGAGGGGAAGGTGTAAGTAGTTGAGGAGTAAATTGGAGTCCTGTATTCTTGGAAAATGTATCAATGCTTAAGTGTTGACTTTATTGAGTATAGCCACTGCTATGCTTAATTCTTTCAATATATTAACCATTGCCAATGCAATAGTGATTCCAATGTTTGGTTTATGTTAGTTAATTGCAGTTTGAAGGATTTTTGTTTAACAATTGTTACTCTCTGGTGAATCGATGCTCAAAGTTGTTTAGATCCTATCTAAGCTGTCCACTGATGATTCTGTTTTACAGTGGGAACTACATTGCATCCAGTGGCAATGTGCTTTCAGTGGAAAAAGGAAAAACAAAGGAACTTCATTACTAACACATAATTCATTACAACCAAAAGTACTCCTAGTCAAAACACAAAAACTGAAACCTAGCACATCCTATACCTATCTTCAGCTATTCCATTGGCCTCTTGCCCTTGCCCACATAGTCATGTTTATTCTTCTGGGCTCTCTTTCTCTTGTTCTCAAAAGTGGATTGCATCCTTGGACATGGAAGCCCAAGAATCTGTGGAGGAGGTCTTGGTAGCATTGCAGGCCTTGTTGGATTGGATATTTGCTTCATATTGGAGATAGCTGTTTTCAGTGCTATTGAAAGAGCTTTTGGCAACTCTTTAGCAAGAGAATAGGTTTCATCATTTGCATCATCATCATCTGATGAATCGGAGTAGAACTCAAGAGATTTTGCAGGCTTAGCTACAGGCTTTCGCTTAGCAGTTTCTTTGGTATATCTTTTGGATGAAGAGCCAGCCCCTGATGGGATATATTCAAACCATCCTGATGCTTCTGAAGATGATTCTGATTCAATTACATACTCTTCTTCTGAGTCAGAAGAGATGTTGATGGTGTTGGAGGGATTGCTCATGCTTATGGTTTTGAGGATATTGTGTTTGAATGATAATTGATGAAGTTTATCTTAAGCCAAGCCTCTTTATATAGCCAAGGTCGGTTGAAGGGTTATTTAATGAAGATATTTACCTTTTTATTATTTTGGTAGGTCCAGGAGTAAATATAGATATTATTGAGTTAACTTTGGAAGATATTTTGCTTGGGTAATGGTTTGGTTAAAGGTCACTTTGGTTACTATCAAGTTGTTATTCTCATCTTTTACTAATACGTATATCTAATTTTGATGAGAATTTGGAGTTAAAAGGTGTATATCTGAGATACACATCAAATGGTTATTGATTCACCATGTCTAATACACATAAGAATCAACTAGTCCAGAGCAAACGGCTACTGGTAAAGACATGACAAATCCGTTTATGGTTGATAGTTTACCAAAAACTATATGGTTATCAACTCACCATATTCTGTATGATTAAGAGTTGGCTAGTCCATAGCAAACGGCTCATGGTAAAGACATATCAAATCCGTTGATAGCTGATAGTTTGCTAAAAACTATAATGGGAGCAGTATTGTTTTCTAATGATTTTATTTTCCACTGCTCTTTGAAATTTTTGTGAAAAATTACCACTGCTAGTTCACAGTTTCCACTGACAGTGTTATTTTACCACTGTTGTTCTAGCCGTTACAACTGATTATGTCAGTAATTTATTTTTCACTAGCCGTTGAAAGTAACCACTGATAGTCATATATATAGGGTTAATATTTTAAGTAAATTATCTTTTTTCTATATTATAACTACTTTCTCAAGATAATTTTACTTGCGCATCAATTCTAAACCCTAACCCTATATATCTTTTTCTCTCAATTGGCTAGTCATTACTTCAATTCTTACTGACATAATAATATTTTTCATCAAAAGTTTCTATGGCTTCTTTGAAATTTGTAGATGAGCACAACCTAGTGGCCTACTTACAAAAGTCTACCGAGAAGAGTGGCCCTGTTTTTCAACAAATTGTGGACTTTCTTCATACCACTCATATAAGGTATGCTTTACTTTTATAACCCACAATTTATATCTCTCAAATCAATCAGTTTTGGACTTCTGCTCAGTCCATAACACTTGAGAATAGAGATACACATGAAACAGTGGATGCTCTCAGAGCCACTGTAGATGGGGTAACTATTGATGTTACTGAGGCATCCCTGAGGAGAGTACTTCACTTGGATGATCTCCATGGTCTCATCACATTACCTATGTCTGACATTCATGATACTTTATCATCCATAGGGTATGATACCACTGATAAGAAGGCTACTTTCAAAAAGAGTGGTTTTTGTCCCCACTGGAGATTTTTGATTCATACTTTGTTACATTGCCTTAGTCCTAAGAAAACATCTTATGAGCAATTTAGTTCAACCATGGCTTATCCTTTGGTTTGTCTAGACACTGATAAGATTTTCAATTGGTCCAACTATATTTTTACAAGTATGAAAGGCAATGTACAAAGTAAAACCAAATTTTTAATGTATCCCAGGTTTGTGCAAGCTGTGCTTAATGAATTTCAACTGCAACCTCATACTACTGTTTATCAAATCAGTTGCCTAAAGCCTAAAGTTTTTCAAAATTTGAATAAAGATGGCAATATGATTTTTACACCTCTTCTACCCCAAATGCTTGCTAAAATTTCATCTGAACAAAATACACCTATAATTGATGTTCCCAACATTGATTATATCCCACCAGTTTCAAGAACCTATGAGAGAAGGTCTAAACAGTCAACTCCTCTCATGACAACACAGCAAGTTTCTGCACCTTTTGGTCTAGGAACAAGCAGTGGTGGTTCTAGACTTCCACCTAGTCCTACTATGGAGGAATCTGGACCAATGCCCCATGATTCACCTCTCCCAACAGGTAACACAGTTGGAAGTGCTGAGGGCAGTGGAAACCAATTGGAATTGATGGTTCTGTGTACCAAATTAGCAAAGCAAATTGAGTCTCTACAAAAGGACTTGGTTACTGTTAAGAAGCAGCATGCCAAGGATGTTCAACAATTACAGACAGAGATTCAGACTTTAAAGGAAGAGATGCAGAGGTTGAAAAAGCACAAGCAGACTGCAAAGATGGTGATTTCATCTTCATCCTCACCTTCTGATGGTGATTCAACTGTTCAAGATTTGGGAAATTCTTCCAAACAGGGGAGGAAAACAGGTTCTGATATTGAGGGGAGGAAAATTGATTTTGAAGATGAAGGAGATACAAGTAAAGGAGCAAAGGAAGCTGAAACTCATGGAGAGCAACTTGAAGATCAAGACATTTTCCAAACTGCAACTGATTTTACCACTGATTTTATTTCCACTGCAGAGCCAAATATTGCCACTGCAAGTGAAGAATTGGATAAATTGAAGACAGACTAGGGTAAAGTAGTTATGGAAGATGTACAGCAACCTGAAGGTAAGATTTCAAAGAAAAGAAAAGTTCAGATTGATCTTGATAGAGAATTTGCTCAGAAGATAGCAGAAGATCAAATTGCTGAGAAAGTTGCTGAAAAGAAAAGATTGAAAGAACTAGAAGTTGTAAGCTTTTTGGAAGCTAAAAGATTGGATAGAATGGAAGATAATGCAGATTCAATTTCCACTGTTCAACCTACAATTATGAAAGAAAAAGCTCCAGAGTTTAGCTATGTTCCTACTGAAGAAGATATTCAGTTTCTGGTGGCTAATAATCCAGAAATCAAGAAAAAGGCAATTGACCTTGTTGCTGATGCATCCTTAACTGAGGAACAAAGAACTGCTCAGTTAAAGGATTTTATTAAAATGAAGAACAATCAAGCACTTGAAAATGTGATTAATTCAGTCAAAAAGGGTCAGAAGAAACCAAGACAACCAACCAAGGCTCAAATACTTGCATACATGAAGTCTTATTGTTGTCATGTTGGTAAATGGAAAAAGCATCAATTTAAAGGAATGTCTGATGATCAAGTTGAAAAGGCTTACTACAGAACTGTGAAACAAGATAAATTTTTTATTCCAATGGGTTCTGAAGAAGAAGAAAGAGAGATTCCTAGATTGAAGAGAAAGGCTAAAGTAAGTGATTCTCAAACTATTAAGAAGACTAAGGTTGATGAAGATCATACAAAGTCTACTGAGAAGGAGATTCCTACATAGAAGTTCACTGAAGATCAAATGACTGAAATGATTGTGATTTAAGATCAAATGACTGAAGATCATACAAAGCCTTGGCACTCTTGAGTGGATTTGACAGGCTTCGCACTTCCAGATAATTTCAACTGCGTCCCTGTGCATCGAAGGCCAATAATATCCAATCCTCATGATCTTAGAAACAACGGAGCGAGGTCCTGCGTGTAGCCCGCAAGACCCTTCGTGCACTTCTTGGATGATGTTGGCGGCTTGCCTAGGTCCTACACAACGAAGCCATGGAGACAAGAAGGACCTTCAGTATAGGTAGTTCCCCATGATTCTGTATTGTGGTACCTTGATGCGAACCTTTCGTGCTAGTTTCTGATCCTCCGGCAGTATACCACTTATTAGGTATTCTCTAATCGGGGTCATCCAATTTGACTCTTCCTCCAGTATTACGTCAGACACCTTCTTTCGGATGATGGACCTATCTGCCAATACTTCGACCAGAACCTCCTTAGTTAGATGAGCAAATGCCATTGATGCCAGTTTGCTAAGAGCATTCGCCTTTTTGTTTTGGTTCCTTCGAACATGTTCTATGTCGTAGGAGGTAAACCCTTCGAGCATCTCCTTGGCTTTATCGAGGTATTGCTTGATCACAGGCTGCCTTGCTTCGTAGGAGCCCTTGATCTGATTGGCCACCAGTTGTGAATCAACAAAAATAGCCAAGTCTTCTACCTCCATGTCCTTAGCCAGTTGTAGACCTGCTAGCAAGGCTTCATACTCCGCTTCATTATTGGTAGCATCAAATTCGAAACGGAGTGCATAGGTATACTCCTTTCCTTCAGGGTCAACTAGCATTAACCCTACACCAGATACCCATCGGTGTAAAGCTTCCACCCTTTGACCGTCTTCGCAGGCTTCTTCTTAGCAACTTTTTTGTCCTGTGATAACATCAAATAGTCCTGATTATTAAGTGTCAATTTCCCTAGATAATGCTTTTAATTTATATCATTTATATGGATTTACGCTTGTTTTCAATTGTTTTCCACTTTCAGGTAAATTACGAGCATTGGAGCTAAAGAGACGCGGAACTGGAGAAATATCAGAAGATTTATCATAGTATGCTGATTTTGAAGAAGTTACGGCGTAACTCTTCTCTCACATTATGCCGTAACTATTGTGTGACTCAGAAAACCAACTCATCAGAAGGTTACGACGTAACTCTTTCCAAAAGCTATGACGTAACTACATTAGGTCAAATGAGGATCCACACCGCTGATAACTACGCCATAACTACATCCTCAACTACGGCGTAACCAAGTTTAATGAAGACTACGGCGTAACCACTAATAAGGTTACGCCGTAACCAGAAGATCTAGTGCTATTATGGAGGAATTGAAGGTTACGGCGTAAATCTTAGATTAGTTACGCCGTAACCCAGATCTGGCCTATAAATACCCCACGAATTCCAGCATTTCTAATCATCCCATTCCACACACAACACTCAGAGAACATGGGAAAAAGCTCAAGGCATGTCTAGAGGAGCATACGGAGTTGTATCCAAAGGAGAAATCACTCCCCTACAATAAGCATTAGCATTTTTTATTTTCTTTACTTTCAATTCATGTATTTCGTACCTTTGAATATTGAATTGGTTTGTATGATTAATATGAGCGGCTAAGCACCTCTTGGTGCTGGCCTAGTTATGATTCCTTAATTGTTTTGTTTGTGCTTAGTTTACTTCCGTACAATTATTTCTAAGTGTATGCATGCATAGTTTATTGGTAGCCACCCTTGGTTCGGCAGTTTTGAATGGCGGTAGAGGCCAATTGCATAGGAGATATGACCAACTGACCCTAGGTGAGCGGACTGAGACGGGAAGGGTAAGATATGACCAACTGACGACCCTTTCTACTTGTGAAAACCAACTGATCACCTACCGTTTGGATGAACTTAAGAATTAGGGGGTGAGTGTCTAAGTTCCTAACGGTCGGGCACTCACTATTATAAATCTAGCATGTAGCGGTACTTAATGACTTGGCTTAGGGGACCAGGAACAACATGACTTATGAGGGGACACCTGACTTCTCCTGTGGTGGCATCTTTGCTGATAGGTTAGGACGAATTGACCAAATGTTGTCCTCTCGACTTTGACCCCACCTGAAGTAATTGGAAGTAAGTAGACGTAGACATAACTAGCTAGGAGGATTAACTAGGTTAGCACCACTCTCCTCTATTGATTTCCTCTTTACCATTTATTTGCTTTTATTTGCTTTATTCTGTTTTAGTAGTTTAATTAATTAAATCCCTATCGAAACTATTATTAGTATGTGACACCTAGACTTAGTAATAATCCAGCACACATAGCTCTTGGTACGACCTCGGCTTTACCGATTACTACACTACACGCGACCGGGTACACTGCCCGTTAGTGCACTAGGGTAGACCATAGGTATAACGAGACTTTATAAATATTAAAACCTTGTCAGTAAAACCTGCATCATCCTGCTTTGGCTCGGAGGGTGTTTCGGCTAAGAAGTCTGCCAATATTTTCCCTTTGACCGAGTTTCTACCCTTGTACTCAATTTCGTATTCTCCTAGCTCGATAGCCCACTTAGCTATCCTTCCAGATTTCTCTGGCTTCGAAAGTATCTGCTTAATAGGCTTATCAGTGAGCACGGCTATGGGGTGAGCCTGGAAGTACCTTCGAAGGCGCCTCGCAGCATGGACCAAAGCCAAGATTAACTTCTCTAACTCTGGATAATTTAGCTCAGCTCCCTGTAGAACTCTGCTAACAAAGTTTGTGGAAAACTATAAGGGGGGGTTGAATAGTTTTACCAATTAAAACTTCCTTTTAATCTATTTAGATAGACTTATGTCAATCTATTTGGATGTGTGTGTTGGATGTTGATAAACAAGCATGTAAAGGTAAGTAATGAAAAGATAAGAGTAAGAAGCACAAAACCACAACGTAAGTATTTATAGTGGTTCGGCTACAAGGTCACCTTCCTTGCCCTACTCCACTCCCCGAGTCACCTACTCGAGAGTTCGTAATCACTACACCAATCTCCTTATGGCGGAGAAGCCTTCACAACGTCGCCTACTCTTTTTCCGGTACTAGGCTAACCACCGGGTTCTTTCACTCCAAGGTGAACCACACCTACACAACGTCGCCTACCCTTTATAAGGTACTAGGCTAAGTACCTAGTTCTTTCACTCCAAGGTGAACTACACCTTCACAACGTCGCCTACCCTTTATTAGGTACTAGGCTAAGCACCTAGTTCCATTGCAATGGAGGAACTACTACCACACTACACCAACGACTAATCTCAAAGGAGATCTACTCCTTTACAACATCATCAAGGATATCAATATCCTTGGATCTAATACTAGTCTATCTTGTACATCGAAACACACCATATCGAATGTATATCTAAGGCACCTTTCACTAATGCCTTTGACTAGATCTACAAGACACCTTTCACTAATGTCTTGTGTCTTCACTTCTAAGCACCTTTCACTAATGCTTATTTGTCTTGACTTCTAAGCACCTTTCACTAATGCTTCTTTGTCTTGACTTCTAAGCACCAATCACAAGTGCTTATCCTATAGACGATAGATACCCTTCACTAATATCTTCGTCTTGACACTTGAGACATCTTTCACTAATGTCTTCAACACTACACTTCTTTGAAGAAAGAAGGAATCATCAACAAGAAGACTTCAGTAGCCTTGATGATGAGGAAGCATGGCAACTCATGGACTTGAGCTTGCTCGACTTCAAAGGTGGTGATCTTGCCTTTAAGAGGAACCTAAAAGATCACACAAAAACAAAACTACAAACATAGATCTCTTGGATCTAAGGTTAGTGAGATTTAACTCAGGGGGAAGGTGTGTTAGAAAGGGATTGAAAAGGATGATAAATAATGAAGAAATTGCTCACTATTTATAGAGGAAAAATCCTACTGTTCCCCGGATCCCACGGATCCCTACCACAAGGGATCCGGCTAGCACAAAGCTAGGGATCCGTGGTACGCTCCTCTTTGCCCATGGGTATTTTTGGTTATGGGTCATGGGTTATGGGTTGATCCATGGTTTTCTTTCTAGATACAATGTATTTTAAGGATACAATGAACTTGGTTAAGTGGTATAAATAAAACCATGGGTTATGGGTCAAAACCATTAGCTAGTTTTTACTTATTTAGTATACACTTGTTTTTACCCATTTTAGTATATACTTGTTTTTACCCATTTTAGTGTATACATGTTTTTACCCATTTATGTTACCCAATATACTACATACTAGTTATGTGTATATTTTATCCAAATATGTAAACACTAGTTGTTGTACATATGTATTACTAAATCATAAAATCACTTATACTTGTTTTAGTGTTTTATGTGAAAATGTGAATATGTTAGAAACTATTAGTTCAAACCATTTACATATTTTATTTGTTTCGTTAATATGATTTTACGTTTGTTATCGACAAAACATTAGAAGATCGTAAAATATAAATAAACGTTTTTACGGCTTATTTGTATTAACAATCTCCCCCTTTTTGTTGATGACAAAACATAAAATTATTTTAAGTAAAAGCTAAAATTCGTAAAAGTTTGAATTTGTAGTTTTTACTTTCTTCTCCCCCTTTTTGTCGAAACAAAAAGTGTTTGAAGGAAGGCAACACATTGTTTTTAAGAAAAACGTGTGAAAGAAAAAGTAAAAAGAGATAGAGAGCAAATAACGGGAAAGGATCTCGTCTTTACTCCCCTTGACGAGTCCATCCCTAAGTAAGGGCGTCAAGAAAGTAATACTAATCTAGTTTGTTTGCAAATAAGTTTGCAAAAGATATCGTCTACGAGACGAATGTGCTCCCCCTTGATGATTGCAATTTTTGCAAAGGGATGTCACGAAATGTAAACCTAGTATTGCAAGTAATTTGCAATGTATTGCTTTGACATAAAGCTCCCCCTAGCTTT
>OU343222.1:111220587-111357605 GCA_910596185.1 Chrysanthemum makinoi | reverse complement strand
AGGGTGTCAAAGTCTTCATATGTAAATTGAATAACTACAAAACAAAGGTTAGCAATCAAGTATAATTCACAATTTCCTGCAAATGTGATTCAAGTTAGTAGAAAGAAAGCTTTCTGTCTTACGGATCCCGCGGTTCCCTCCTAGTAGGGATCCGTCTAAGCAATTCTGAGGGATCCATTTTAGCTGTTAAATTTCAGCAAGGGTGATATAACAAGTAATGTTATCACAAAAATGAGATATGAATACAAGGTAATCATATTCTCAGAAAAATAGCAAGTAGCATGTAATTCCATTTAATAAAACTAGAGTTATGATATGATATACATGACTCTAAAAACTAAGAAAATAAGAAAATACATTACTAGGAATTTCTAAACCAACTATCGCTTGATGCTAGGACACCACTAAAAATCTTCTAGCTCAAGTTTTGTTTCGGTTTGATCTCGTCGAAACGTTCGAAGAGATGATAGAACATGAAACGTTGGTCTTCTCGTACTTCATGTATCAAACTTTCAACATGTTGACAATGATAACAATCTTTGTCATGGCTAGGTAGTGGTGGTGGAAGAAATGAAATGGCTTGATGCGAAGGATCAAGTGAAGCGGCTTGTGGAGCTTCAAACGATGGAGGGATTGGTGGAGGTGCATTTGAGAATGACTCAACCAAAGATGATGGTGGTGGTAGAGAGGTGTCAACTTCCATATGGTCGGGTGTTTGACTTTGATGATTTCTCATAATCCAAATGGGATTATATGATGGAAACGGCGAAAAGGAAGCCGGAGCAAGTGTTGACTCAACACCTTGATTTTGAACCATTATTCCTCCTAATGAGGAGAATGTTGTCGGTGGAAGCGGATGAGATGGCCTAGGAGGCAAGTCCTCTAAATTGTAGAGGTGTGGTGATGATAGTGGGGATGTAAATGAAATAGCTCTAGGAACCAATGGTGATGGTTTAGTGGAGATGATATTGTTTGGCTTAGGAGGTATGGTGGTGTTTGGCATAGGTAGTTTTATGGGTACTATCCTTTCAGGAATTGGTTTGATTGGATGATGAAGAATTCTATCATTTGTTGGCTTGACGGGAGATGATTCGGTTGAAGAAATTTCGTGTATAACACGAGCTCTTTTCATGGGTGGTTCTTTGGTGGATAAGTTACTACTTGGGGTTTTCCTCATGATGGGATGATTTCAAGAGGTTGCAAGAGCTGAAAGTTAGGATGAGAGTGATGACTATGGAGGTCCTAACAAGGTGGTTTATAAACTAAGAGATTTGGCAAGTGTATTTAAGCCTTAAGCCACTAGGATTCATTGGAATGTGATGATTAACATGCACAAGAGTCAACTTCAAAGTTTGCATTGTTCTAGGAACTCATTTAAGATGAGATGGAGTGTTTGAGTTAGGAAGATGAGTTGAAATGATTGTTTTAGCAAGATTTGACCTAAGCTGTCATCCGGATCCCACGGTTCCCTCCTCACAGGGATCCGTCTAGGCTAACCCTCGGGATCCGGCTCTCAGCAGCTATGAAAGAGTGGAAATGATGTTTCTAAGATCTAAGACCTATATCATCTTGAGTGTTTCAGTCCTCCTAAGTATTTTAAATGAAGGGATGCTTGAGTACTTGAAGGTAATGAATGATGTAGCTTATGATTGTCATTTATTGGAAGGATTTGGAACTTTCAAGAGTACCAATGGATGAGCAAGGATGACACTATAGATTTAGAGTGTCAATTGAAGCTAAATGATCCTAGAGATCAGGTTGTGTCTTAGGATAGTGTTTTGGAAAATATCCTAGAAGCTTTGAGATGAGAAAACTAGATTTTGATCAATTTTGACCAATTTTGAGATGAGGATGATTTATGATCAATTTTGCCATAATCGAAAGATTTCTAAGACTAGATGTAAGGGATCAAGTAAAAGATGAAGTGTGAGTTTAAGAGCAGAAGAGTAATGGATTAAAACGAAATGGTAGATCTACAAGCGTTTTTAGAGTGTGACCTAGGTGAGTTGTTGGGATATGAAAGTGCTGAAGATATCAAAGTACTGAAGATATCAAAGTACTGTAAGTTGCAAAGTACTGGAAGAAGTTAAAGACTCAAAGTACTGTTAAAGACAAAGTCAAAGTACTGCAATATGAAGTCAAAGTACTGCAAGAACAAAAGAACTGTTATATTCGTTTATGGAAAGAATTGTATTCTATGTTTAGATTACTTGTCATACAAGGTTATCAATTGTAAACCGACTAGGATATCCTTGAGCCTATAAAAGGACTCCTAGATTGGCATTAGAGATATGACTTACGATTTTAGAATTAGAGTTCTAGAGAAAAGTTCGATTATCTTAGAGTTGTATTAGAGTATCTGCATAATAAGCAGATTTAGAGTTTATAATAAAAGATTATTCTTCTTAGCTTTGTTAAGTAAATTCCGCGTACTTAATAAAGATTACTCAGTGTTTCTTTGTTAATAACTTAGGATTTATCCGAGGTTATTAAACCTTAACAAGCTAGTTAAGATAGTTTGATTAAAGTATATCGATCCAACAAGTGGTATCAGAGCTTGTGTGGAAACTCTGACTAGGAAGAAACCCTACTACAACAATATTCAAGATGTCGACTGAAGCTGCATCAACTCCTATCACAGAGGTATGTTCTAAGTGTCATGATTTTTATCATAAATTACTTCGCAGTTATGTGATTGAGAGAGATAATTGTGTTAAGGCTAGGGCTGAGGTAGCAGGTTATCAAATAACCTTAGAATCTATGGAAGCCAAAATTTTAGCACATGAAACTAATGAAGTAGCTTGGGCTGAAAAATATGCACAACAGGATTACCAGTTAAAGCTTAGTGAATGGAAATTAAACTGTAAAATTGCTGAAATTGAGAAATTAACTAAGGAAAGAGATGATTTGTTAGCTAAGTTTGCTGCTTGGGGTGAAGCTGGTCTGTCACATGTTTCTTATGTTCAAAAACAGCAAAGAGCTTATCTTAAAACAGGATTAGGTTTTGGTATGGATTTTAGTAAGATAGAAGAAAACCAATCTAGTAATCAGGATGAAGGTGAGTATGAGGATATAACCACTAGTGATGAAGAACTCATTAATTATGTAGATACATCTAGTAATGATGGTTCATTAAGTGACTCACCTCCTGCATATAAGAAAGCTAATGATTATCATGCTGTTCCACATCCTACTGGCATTCATCAACCCCTTAGGCCTGATGTTTCTCGTTTTGGAGTAGACAGTCTAGAGTTTAGGAAAAAGCTAGTTGCTAAATCTAGGTCTGAAACACCCAAAGAAACTGTTGAAAACGGTGTTCAAAATCAAGCAGTACCTTTAAATCAAAGTACTGCTTCACAAGCAGTACCTTCTTCAAAATCTTTTCAAAACAGTACTGCTAAACCTTTTTGGGATAATTTTGGGCAAAACAAGTTTAATCACTCACCAAGAAGGCAAAATAATTTTGGGCATAGACATAGAAAATGTCACTTTGACAGTATGGGTCAGAAACTGTGTTTTGTGTGTTTCAGTCCTACTCATCTAATTAAGGATTGTGAACATCACTCGAAATACCTTAGAAAATTTCCAAAGAACAGGACTGCCAACCAGAAACCTAGAGAGTACAAACCAGTTTGGACTAATTCAAATAGGGTTAATCACAGAAACTTCACATCAGATCATAGATACCCACAACAGAGAAGACCGTCAGTATCTCACAGTACTTTCCAAAGTACTGTTAACTCTGGCCCAGTACTTTCACAAAGTACTGCTCAGACAAAACAAGGTACTGATCACAATACTTGGTATAGAAATTCTAGCCAATCTCACTATCAACCTAGAAGGTTTTCCAATTCACATAGGAGATTTAGATCAGAGGAACCAAGTGTTAAAACAGAATGGGTTAAAAGGGAAAGTACTGCAGAGAGACAAACAGTACGTTCAACAAAAAGTGAATCAGATGTTTGTGTGACACAAGAAAATGCTAAAAATCTGGTGAAAGAGATTTCTGTTGACAAACCAGAAAGTTTTGAAAATCCACATGCTAAAAATCAAAAGATAATTTTGGATCATCATTTGAAAGATAGTGGGAATTACATTCTCAAAGAATTTGAGTTTGTAACTCCACAAGGGGAACACAAGTCAGTAATGGCTTGGGTTCCTAAAAATTTCTAACTCTTTCCTTTATGTGCAGGGCAACCCGGAAGAGGAGCTTAAAGATCATCTTATTGTGGATAGTGGTTGCTCTGGAAGTATGACAGGAGACAAAGAGATCCTGTCTGATTTTAGGAAGATTAGTGGAGGAAAATTTGCATTTGGGAATGATCCCAATGGAGGCAGGATTACTGGGAAAGGAACAATTAAAGCTGGAAGAATCGATTTTGAAAATGTCAGATATGTGAAGGAGCTTAAGTTCAACTTGTTGTCAGTCTCTCAAATTTGTGATAAAAAGCATCCTGTGTTATTCACTGACACAGAATGTCTCATTCTTTCCTCTGACTTTAAACCTGTTGATGATGACTTGGTAGTACTTAGAGTACCAAGGACAAATGATGTGTATAGTTTAGACATGAAGAGTCTACATTCATATGGCACAGCCACATGTTTGGTGGCTAAATCAACATCTGAAGAGGCATATCAATGGCATAGAAGATTGGGTCATGTTAATTTCAAGAATATCAACAAACTGGTCAAAGGCAATTTAGTTAGAGGTCTACCTTCAAAGACTTACAAGAATGATCAATCATGTTTGGCATGCAAGAAGGGTAAACAACACAAAGCTTCCTGCAAGAAGCTTGAGGAAAGAACTATTAGAGAACCATTGGAGCTGTTACATATGGATTTATTTGGACCTGTCTCTGTGGCAAGTTTAAATAAGAAAAAGTACTGTTTGGTTGTTACTGATGATAGTAGTAGATTCAGTTGGGTTTTCTTTTTGGGTTTTAAAGATGATACTTTTGATGCTATCCAGACACTGATTATTGCTCTTGAAAACCAATTGAGACTCAAGGTTAGAGGTATTAGATGTGACAATGGGACTGAATTCAAGAACAAACTTATGGATGAATTTTGTGCAAACAAAGGCATAAAAAGGGAGTTTAGTATTGCAAGAACACCACAACAGAATGGTGTTGCAGAAGGAAGAATAGGACTTTGATTGAAGCAGCAAGAACAATGTTAGCAGATTCTCACCTACCTATTCAGTTCTGGGCAGAGGCTGTAAGTACTGCTTGTTATGTACTTAACAGAGTCTCAGTCACTAAACCACAGATGAAGACACCCTATGAATTGCTGATGGGAACTAAACCCAACATTCGTTTTATGAAACCTTTTGGTTGCCCTCTTACTATTTTAAACACTATTGATAATCTGGGAAGTTTGATGGCAAGTCAGAAGAAGGATACTTATTGGGTTATTGCACTAACATAAAGGCTTTAGAGTAGACAACAAAGTTACTAAGAAGGTTCAAGATTGTCTTCATGTTGAGTTTTTAGAAGATCAAGACAATGAGAAAGGTAAAGGTCCTGATTGGATGTTTGATCTTGAGATTTTATCTCCTTCAATGAATTATGTTCCTGTGAGAGAAGAAAATCAACCTATGCACAATGAAGAAGATATCCAATATGTTGTTCATGATGTTCATATTAGATCTCGATATTTCCTCGCTAAAGATTCTGTAAGTTCAACCCAAAGTACTGTTGTTCCTAAGCAAAGTACGTTCTTCAAAACAAAGTACTGTTGCACCACAATCCTCATTATCTGTTGAGGATCAATCTATTCAAGAGGAACTTAATCAGATGCTTTTTCAAGATGTTTTAGCACATTCTTACACTGATGAACAAAGGAGAGCTTATGAAGAGGCAAAGAAGAAGAACAAGACTGCAGAGTTCTCTTACAATACTTTGGACAGTACTTTTGAACAAAGTACTACTGCACTAGTTGATAGTACTTTAGATGATCTAGATGATCATACCATGCCTGGATTAGAAGATACTGATGATGAATTTGAAGATGAAGGTATTTTCCCAAATTCCAATGAAGGTGCTGATGTTACTAATTTAGATGATAATTATGAAGTTCCACAGTCTCCAAACTTAAGAACTCATAAGGATCATCCTTCTGATCAAATAATTGGTCCTTCTACTTCTGGAGTGCTGACTAGACACAAAGCTAAGGGTTTCACAAAACCTCACAATGCTTTACTTAGCTTTGTGTATAAACAAAACAGGCTGAATCATAAGGACCATCAAACCTGTTTATTTACTTGTTTCATCTCTCAAGAGGAACCCAAGAATATTGCTCAAGCTTTGACTAAAGAAAGCTGGGTTGAAGCTATGCAGAAAGAACTTCTTCAATTTAAACTTCAAGAAGTTTGGGTTTTATGTGATCTTCCAGATGGGAAGAGAGTTATTGGAACCAGGTGGGTTTTTAGAGTTAAAAGAGATGAAAGAGGCAATGTTATCAAAAACAAGGCAAGGTTAGTTGCTCAGGGTTATAGACAGGAGGAAGGGGTAGATTATGATGAGGTATTTGCTCCTGTAGTAGGAATAGAAGCTATTAGAATATTTCTTGCCTTTGCTTCTTATATGGGCTTTCAAGTTTACCAGATGGATGTTAAAAGTGCCTTTTATATGGCAAGATTACAGAGGAAGTTTATGTCAAACAACCTCCTGGTTTTGAAGATCCTAAACATCCAAACAAAGTCTACAAGGTTGTTAAGGCTCTTTATGGCCTTCATCAGGCACCTAGAGCTTGGTATGAGAGACTCTCCACATTCTTATTGCAACATGGATATAGAAGGGGAGCTATTGACAAGACTTTGTTTATCAAGAGAGACAAGAAAGATATCATGTTAGTTCAAGTTTATGTTGATGATATCATCTTTGGGGCTACCAAACAGTCCATGGTTAGGGAGTTTGAGCAGCTGATGCAGAAAGAATTTCAAATGAGTTCAATGGGAGAGTTGACTTTCTTTTTAGGACTTCAGTTTAAGCAGTCAAAGGAAGGTATTTTTATCAGTCAAGACAAGTATGTTACTGACATACTTAAGAAATTCAATTTTGATGATATGAAGGCTGTTACTACACCTATTAAATCTATCAATTCATTGGGTAAAGATGAAGATGGACACCCTGTTGAAGTCAAGCTTTATAGATCAATGATTGGCTCTCTTATGTATCTTACTGCATCCAGGCCTGATATCATGTTTGCAGTTTGTCTATGTGCAAGATATCAAGTCTCACCGAAGATCTCTCACATGAATGCAGTTAAAAGAGTTTTCTGTTATTTGAAACAACAACCTAAGTTGGGGTTGTGGTATCCTAAAGAGTCACCTTTTCACTTAGAAGCTTTTTCAGATAGTGACTATGCTGGTGATAATTATGATAGAAGATCCACAACTGGTGGATGCCAATATCTTGGAAGAAGGCTAGTCTCCTGACAATGCAAAAAGCAGACAATTGCAGCAACATCATCTACTGAAGCTGAATATGTAGCTGCTGCAAGTTGTTGTGGTCAAGTTTTGTGGATGCAGAATCAACTCTTGGACTATGGGTTCAATTTCAAAAATACTCCTATCAATATTGATAATGAGAGTACAATTTGTATTGTTAAGAATCCTGTGTATCATTCCAAGACAAAGCATATTCAGATTAGGCATCACTTTATCAGAGATTGTTATGAGCATAGGCTCATCAATGTAGTTAAGGTTCACACGGATGACAATGTAGCTGACTTACTCACAAAAGGTTTTGATGTGTCACGATTCAATCACTTGGTCGTGAGCATTGGCATGATTAACTACTAAGCTTTGTTTAAGGGGAGGACTATAAGGTGTTAGTATAGTCCTGTGTATTGCTTGCGGGGAGGATGCTTGTTGATACTTAGTTTATATGAAGATATTTTGGCAAAGTACTGTTTTTCCTGAAAGTACTGCTTGGGAAAGTACTGCTTATGTGGAAAGTACTGTTTGTCGTATTAAAGTACTGTTCCAACGGTAATATTGATGGGTAATTGATAATAACGGTAACTTTGTTATTATAGGCTGTGATTTTTCAAATCCTACCTATAAATAACTACTTTCCGATTTTCCCTCTCATTATTACTTTACATCTTTTCCATACTTATCTCCCAATCACCATCTCTTTATTCTTCGAAAAATTCATTCTTGTGCTCACTTATTCAACAATGGCGAATCGTTTAACTGTTTCAAAGCACAATATGGTGGCTAATTTGGACAAGACTGAGGCAAATATAGCTTTTTATGATATTGTTGATTATCTTACTGGGTCGCCTATTAGTTATGCTCTTTTAGTTGAACCAGATGTTATTGAACCATGGATTCACGAATTTTGGGCTAATGCTACAGATAACATGGAGGAGGATGAATATTATATTAGATCTACAGTTGCTGGACGGACTATCAAGATTACAGAAGCCTCTATTCGAGAAGATTTATTATTTGGAGATGAAGATGGGGCTATTCGATTTGACAAACAACTAATTTGGGATACTTTTCGGAATTTTGGTTATGAAGGATCTTTAACAGAACAAACATTCAAGAAAGCATTATTCTGTCCTCAATGGAAGTTTTTGATTCATGTACTGCTTCATTGCATAAGTTCTAAAAGTACTTCTTAGGAGCAGTTTGGGTCTAATATAGCATCTGCAGTGGTTGGACTAGCTACTGACAGAGTGTTTAATTTTTCAAAGCTTATTTTGGATGGGATGCTATCACATATATCCTCTGGGTCAAAATGGCTAAGGTACCCAAGGTTTGTACAGGTTTTCTTAAACAAGCAATTGGCTGATGTTCCAAAACTTGTTGCTTTGTTACCTGTTATAGTGCAACAAGCCAAAATCTTTACATTTATGGCTAGGCGAAGTGCTTTGTTCAGAGGTGGAGATATTCCATTAACTTCTACAATGATGGAAGTTGTTCAAGCTGTATGTAATGACGCTGGAGAGGATGAAGAAAGTGAAGGTCCTGATTCTGTTTCTCCAAGATCTGCTTCACAAAGTGCTGCCTCACAAGGTACTGCATCTGAAAATACTGCTTCTATTGAAGGTACTGCTTCTTTACAGGGTACTGTTTCTCCAAGCCCTGAGGTTCAAGCAGAGATTGAAAGAACACCTACTCCATCTCCACACCATTCTGTTCCTGTTTCAGAAGAACATTCACATCTTCAAGGTGATGATCATACTATTCCTCGTGAAGGTTTGACTTTAGATAATTATGCTTTGACAAGGGAGCTAGTTAGGTTGAATAAGACTGTTGAGTCTCAAGCTAAAGCGCTTAGGATGTTGAGACGTAGGTATGTTTGGTTGAGAAATTTTATTAAACCCTATATTCAAGGTTTCAATTTATGGGTTAAAGAGGAAAACAAACGTCGTAAACAACTTCGAAAGGAATTCAAACGAAAGAAGGTTCCTAAATCATCTTCTGTCAACTTGGGGAGGAATTTAGCAAAGGAAAATTTGAAAGAAGATGTTACAAAGAAGAAAGAATCTGTAAGTACTGCAGACAAGATTATTTCAGATTCTGAGGAACAAGAAGAAGAAGTGCAAGTTCAAAGTACTGAACATCAAGGTACTGATGTTCAAGGTACTGATGTTCAAGGTACTGAACATCAAAGTACTGATTTTCATGATACATCTAGGCAAGAAGTAATAACTCCAAGGGTATTGAATTTTGAAGAAGAAGCTGGTCCTTCTACATTTGTTATAGAAGAAGAGGAGGAATCCACATTCATACCTATTCATTCTGCTAGTGATGATGAAGTAATTGCTACAATATTAGATTTATCACAACCAAGAGGAGGGGTTACTATTAGAGATGTACAAGAAGAAGAACAACCAAGAGCTTCTCAACCAACCATTGATCCTAAAGACAAAGGGAAAGGTATTCTGGTTGAAACAAAGAAAAAGAAACTCACTTTGGCAGAACTTAGAGCAATTGAAGTTGCTAGGAATGAAGCTGCAGCTAGAAAAATTCAAGAAGAGTTAGATGCTAAAGATAGAAAAGAACAGGAAGCTCAAGAAGCTCTGAATAGAGAAGCAGCTCAAAAGGTGCAAGATGAATTAGATGCTGAAACTACTGAACCTTTACAGTCCCCTACACCTGTTAGATTTATGCCAAGAAGACCTAATTTAGCTAAGGACAGGAATGCTATGATGGCTTATCTGAAAAGTCAAGGGTATAAAGGATTACAGAAGTTTAATTATCTTGAGATGAAAAGATTATATGATGCTGCTAGAGAAGATTATAAGAAGAATGTTGCAGGCATCAAAGATTTTAGAGAAGAAGCTACCTGGACTGAAACTGAAAGGAAGAAAAGTTTAAAGAGAAAAAGAAAAACTGAAGTTACAGATGTTCAGTTTTCAAAGAAAGAAAAGGTAGAATTAAGATCTGAGACTAGTGATGAATTGAAGAATTATCTCAGAGTGGTAGATTTTGATTATTCAAAAGAAGATAATGACATGAAGATGAATAGATCAAAGATCAGTTTTTTTAAAGTTGTAAAATCCAAGAATGGAGATTACATGATTTTTCATAAAGAAGATGAAAGCTTCAAAGTTTTCAAAAGGCTATGGGATTTACTGCATATTATAGATAGAGTAGACTTATTCTACTTATATCATGTTGTGAAGGCTTACTTTGAAAATAATCCATTGGAAGGGATTGGTTTGGTTTTACATGGTGATCTCATAACTATATGGGAAACTGATGAAGAGAGCACTGATGATATCTGGAAGAATCAAGAAAGCTGGGAAATAGTTTGCTGGAGATTCTTTGAAGAATCTGGAGTTCATGTTTTGAAGCTGGAAAATGGAACAATGATACACATGTTTGCAGAAAGAAGATATCCTCTCACAGTTGAGCTCATGAGAAGAATGCTAGAGCATGGATTGGAAGTAGAAGAGGATAATGAAACTGCTTGCATGGTTATCAACTTGTTTATAAACTGGACTACCATTGCTGAAGATGATCAATAACTGGTATGAATTTTATTTGAATAAATACTTTTTGATATATCAGTACTTTTATTCAAAGTACTGCTGATCAGACAGTACTTTCATCAAAGTACTGTTTGCTGAACTAAACCAGTTAAATAAATTTTAGAAGAAACCTTTTTGCTAAGTAATAAATATTTTGAACTAAAGGTTAAATAAATGGTTTTTGTGATGATAACATCAATAGGTTATCAATCCACCATGGTTACAAAAGGATTGACTAATCCATGAGCAAACGGCTCTGGTAAAGATATATCAAATCCGTTTTTAGTTGACAACTTGCTAATAAGTTGGATGGTATTCAACTCACCATATCAGTATTGTGAAGAGTTGGCTAGCCCACAAGAAAATGGCTTGTGGTAAAGGCAGTGAAAAAACCATTATTGGTAATTAGTTCACCATTAGATAGAAGAACTAACTAGTCCAGAAGGGTACAGCTTTTGGTAAAGACAAAACAAATCTGTTGATAGCTGGTGGTTTGCTAAAAATCATATGGTTATCAATGTACCATGGTCTTACACACCAAAACATTTGGCTACTCCAGAGATAATGGTTTTGGTAAAGAGTTCTAAATCCATTAATTTTTCAATGATTCACTTGAAAGTGATGAGAATAGTATGCAACTTAAACTGAATTAAATGTACAAATTGTCATATGTTGCTGTGTTGATGGAGCTTGCTGGATGCTGCTGTAAAGAGAACAATTCTAAGAGATACTTTGACAAGAACAGATGTTACAGATATAAAAGCTTAAAGACTAAGAAACAATCCGTCTTTAAAAGATGAAGCTGTTAAAGATATATTCACAAAGGAACTTGAAGTCAAGCAAGTAGAATTCAAGTTAGGGGAGGATTGTTGGGATATGAAAGTGCTGAAGATATCAAAGTACTGAAGATATCAAAGTACTGTAAGTTGCAAAGTACTGGAAGAAGTTAAAGACTCAAAGTACTGTTAAAGACAAAGTCAAAGTACTGCAATATGAAGTCAAAGTACTGCAAGAACAAAAGAACTGTTATATTCGTTTATGGAAAGAATTGTATTCTATGTTTAGATTACTTGTCATACAAGGTTATCATTTGTAAACCGACTAGGATATCCTTGAGCCTATAAAAGGACTCCTAGATTGGCATTAGAGATATGACTTACGATTTTAGAATTAGAGTTCTAGAGAAAAGTTCGATTATCTTAGAGTTGTATTAGAGTATCTGCATAATAAGCAGATTTAGAGTTTATAATAAAAGATTATTCTTCTTAGCTTTGTTAAGTAAATTCCGCGTACTTAATAAAGATTACTCAGTGTTTCTTTGTTAATAACTTAGGATTTATCCGAGGTTATTAAACCTTAACAAGCTAGTTAAGATAGTTTGATTAAAGTATATCGATCCAACATGAGTTATGTATGAATAGGAAAGATTAACCTATCTTGATAAGGACTTAATTTGCCTTAAGACACTATGTTTAGCTTAGTGTGAGGTGTTCTAAGAATGTGTTTGAAATACAATGCTTGTAATTGCCTTTTCTGTTTGCCGGATCCCACGGTTAACTAAGAGTAGGGATCCGTCTAGTACAATCTTTGGGATCCGCCCATCTGCTCAGCAGGACCTTTACTAAAGGTATGCAATGATCTTGACAATGCATTATATCTCAAGGATAGTCTAAAAAGAGTTTTAATACTAAGATATCAAATGTAAGATGTTTTATTTCATTAGAGAAGTTGGATTACATTAATAAAGCACGAGTACAAGAGATTTGATCCTATTTTGGAATACTACTAGTTTCCTTGAGTGTTTTCGCTGGGAGGATCATTATGTGATTGATGAGTGTTGGTGGAATCAAGAATGAAGAAAGTTGTTGGGAATTACAAGTTTGAGTTGATAAAGACAAAAAGAATGAAACAAGAGGGACTTAATATGACAAGAAGGAAACCTACTAAAAGATGGAAGGACTTGCTTGCAATTGAAGTTTTATTATTTAGTCCTTATCCTCTAGTATATAAAGAGGACATAGGTGTAGGTTTTTAATTAAGTCTTCCATAATGTAGTCGACTAAAAGGTGTGTGTTTAGCCTAGACGTTAGGGAAGAACGTCTAGGGTTTTAGATTAGAGTGTGTCCTAGGCGTATAGTCTTGTAAACGCCTAGGTTATTAGTTTAGTTAGTAGACGTGTTTCTATAAACGTCTAATATTAGAGTATTAGTTAATGAATGAAAACCTTGTTCAATAACAAAGTATTGTTTTGATTATTCCGCTGCGTACAATGTTATTAATCTTTGTTATTGATCCCTAGCTGAGCTTATAAACGATCTTATCAATTGGTATCAGAGCGGGGAGCTCTTGATATAGGGTTTATTCAAGGTTTTATGTCGTTAAATTGGAGCAGATCTGGAAAAAGTTGTCGAAGAATGCAGATTAAAAAAAGTCGACAGAAGCAGTTTTTGAAAAGATAATTGTGTTCACATGTTAAATTGGTCTTTCATCTTAATATACCTCGTACTGCTATTATGGATCAACAACAAAATTCTTTATGAATTGTGGGTCCGTGGTGACATATTATTGGTAATGATTCTTCTTATACTGTCTTGTTCACATTAATTAATGGGTCACATGGTTAGTGATGGTGACATATTCGTGAGTACGGGTAAAAAAGGTATTGATCGAAACAAGCAGATATTGAAACAGCAGGTATCGAATTTTATTTTTTATGAACTTGTGATTGGTGAAAAATTTAAGTGGATGGTGCAATAAATTTTTTATAGGATCGATTGACTTTATGGGTTCTCATTCAATTTGTTTTGATGTGCACATGGTCTCTACTCGCTGATTCATTGCCTTTTATTTGATCTAATCAAGTGGGTCACTTTGTCTTTGATTGGTTCGAATGTGTATAAATTAATATTTGGACAGCGCAAGTTGCTAAAGATGAGGCTCAAATTTGGTGTTTTGATTGGCTATTATATTCGAGTATTGATGGATTTAATTTGTATGAGAGCTGCGTCTGATTGGTTAATAAAAGGTCACGTGAGGTTGTGTTTAGGGTCAACTCTTGCAGTGTCATTGTGAATATTACGCTTGCTCAATTGGGTCATGTGCTGTGGGACTCACAACAACAAGTGGTTATTACTTCATGCTATTTCATTCTGAGTGTTCACGTGGGAAGATTGTATCTGACATCACATGCCAGGTCGCTGTGATGAGTTCTTACAAAGTACTGTATTTTCGCAAAGTACTGCTCGAGGATTTTTAACAGTACTGTTGCAAGTTTTATTCAAGGTACTGCATGTTTGTGAACGTACTGCTACTACGTTTTAAAGTACTGCTGCTGAGTTTTATTCAAAGTGCTGCTCGTATTAATTTTCAAGGTACAGCAGATTTTTAATTGAAGGTACTGTTCGAATAATGAAAGTACTGTTTTATGCTCAAAGTACTGCTCGGAGGTTTTGAAAGTACTGTCAACGCAAAGTACTGTTGAAATTTTTTTTAAAAGTACTGGTAAATTTTTTAAAGTACTGCTGTTGCTTATCGACTTAAAGTACTGCTTGGATGCAAGATTGGATGAAAGTGGATGAAAGTACTGCTCCTTCCCAACGTACTGCTCAAGGTTTTTGCATGGCGAAATTTATTTGGATTGGCAGTATAATGATGGTTTATTACGAGGCGATTTTGATTTAAGGGGAAGTCGAGCATGATTTTTGGATGACACACACAGAGGTTATTGTTCACACACAGAGGAAGAAGTTTATGTTCTTAAAAGGATTTTAAAAAGGCTCGTTTTGGAGATTTAATTGAAGAATTGATTACGAAGAGGATTATTTATCACTTATTTGAAGGTGAAGTGGATTTGCTTGGTTTGTGTTCTTATCATCTAGCTTGTTGAATCTAGCAATGTGTGATTTTTCTTATGATGCTCTATGCACACATTGTCTATCACTTGAAGGAGTTACATTGTAGTGCTCAGTGTCTCATACTAGTTGAGGATTCTTTTCAAGGGATAGTGGTCTACTTATATTTTGTCCGTATAAGTATGGAGTTCCGTGGATAGTAAAGATTTAAGACACAAGTTTGAGAAATTTTACTTCTTCATCAAGTTTGTTATATTTGGTTTTCTTCACAAAGTGATCATTACAAGGAGCTTACAGATTTTGAAGAATCAAGAAGATGGTTAACATATGGTTTTTAGAGGAAGCTTATTGTTAAAAGTTTAACCATCTACATGCATCACTCAAGGGGAAGTGTTTGATTCTTATTACTATTGATTAGTATTACTACTGATGGTTTAGATTTCTACTGTTTCAAGTTCATTTTTAGTTGCGGAAAACTTCATGGAGGGTAATTTGAGACATTGGAAGGATGAATTGGATGTGTAGTATTGGTTCGTGGTGGTCAAGATCATTATTTGCATATGTTCCCTATTTGGATAATAACAAAAAGGGGAAGAGATGTTTGAGTGGCATGGCATGGATTAAGGGGAAGACAAAGGAAGACATACTTGTTTCATTTATGGCGAGATTTATTTATCTCAATTTCTACTCGTCTAGGAAGTTCGTTCAAGAATGGTTTTGTCATATCAACTAGGGAAGATTGTTGGGAATTACAAGTTTGAGTTGATAAAGACAAAAAGAATGAAACAAGAGGGACTTGATATGACAAGAAGGAAACCTACTAAAAGATGGAAGGACTTGCTTGCAATGGAAGTTTTATTATTTAGTCCTTATCCTCTAGTATATAAAGAGGACATAGGTGTAGGTTTTTAATTAAGTCTTCCATAATGTAGTCGACTAAAAGTTGTGTGTTTAGCCTAGACGTTAGGGAAGAACGTCTAGGGTTTTAGATTAGAGTGTGTCCTAGGCGTATGTTCTTGTAAACGCCTAGGTTATTAGTTTAGTTAGTAGACGTGTTTTTATAAACGTCTAATATTAGAGTATTAGTTAATGAATGAAAACCTTGTTCAATAACAAAGTATTGTTTGATTATTCCGCTGCTGCATAATGTTATTAATCTTGTTATTGATCCCTAGCTGAGCTTATAAACGATCTTATCAATTTTGGCACGAGCTGATTTTGATATAGGGTTTATTCGTTTTATGTCGTTAAATTGAGCAGATCCGAAAGTTGTCAAGAATGCGCATTAAAAAAGTCGACAGGCGCTTTTTGAAAAGATAATTGTGTTCACATGTTAAATTGGTCTTTCATCTTAATATACCAGATTGGATCAACAACAAAATTTTATGAATTGTGGGGTCCGTGGTGACATATTATTGGTAATGATTCTTCTTATACTGTCTTGTTCACATTAATTAATGGGTCACATGGTTAGTGATGGTGACATATTCGCTAGTACGGTAAAAGGTATTGATCGAAACAAGGTGATATTGAAACAATAGGTATCAATTTTATTTTTATGAACTTGTGATTGGTGAAAAATTTAAGTGGATGGTGCAATAAATTTTTTATAGGATCGATTGACTTTATGGGTTCTCATTCAATTTGTTTTGATGTGCACATGGTCTCTACTCACGATTCATTGCCTTTATTTGATCTAATCAAGTGGGTCACTTTGTTTGATTGGTTCGATGTGTATAAATTAATATTTGACACAAGAAGCGTTATGAGGCTCAAATTTGGTGTTTTGATTGGCTATTATATTCGAGTATTGATGGATTTAATTTGTATGAGAGCCTGCCTGATTGGTTAATAAAAGGTCACGTGAGGTTGTGTTTTAGGGTCAGTGCGTTGTCATTGTGAATATTACGCTTGCTCAATTGGGTCATGTGTTGTTGACCTACAACAAGTGGTTATTACTTCATGCTATTTCATTCTGAGTGTTCACGTGGAAGATTGACCGACATCACATGCCAGTCACTGTGATGAGTTCTACAAAGTAATCTGATTTTCGCAGCATGCTTCGAGGATTTTACAAAGACGTTGCAAGTTTTATTCAAGGTATCAGATGTTTAAGTAACGTACCGCTACTACGTTTAAAGTAATGCTGCCGAAGTTTTATTCAAAGTGCTGCTCGACACTTTTCAAGGTACGCCAGATTTTAATTGAAGGTACTGTCAATAATGAAAGTACTGCTTTATGCTCAAAGTACTGGAGGTTTTGAAAGTACTGCCAACCAGCAATCGCGAATTTTTTAAAGTACCGTAAATTTTAAAGTAATCAAGTGTTGCTTATCGAATTTAAAGTAACGCTTGGATGCAAGATTGATGAAAGTGGATGAAATTATTGCTCCTTCCCAACGCACTACTCAAGGTTTTGCATGGCTTAAATTTATTTGGATTGGCGATAATGATGGTTTATTACGGTGTGATTTGAAATTGGGGGGAAGTCGGCATGATTTTTGGATGACACAATAATGAGGTTATTGTTCACACACACAGAAGAAGTTTATACCTAAAAGGATTTTAAAAAGTTCGCTTTGGAGATTTAATTGAAGAATTGATTACGTAAGAGGATTATTTATCACTTATTCAAGGTGAAGTGATTTGCTTGGTTTGCGTTTCTATCATCTAGCTTGTTGAATCTAGCAATGTGTGATTTTTCTTATGATGCTCTATGCACACATTGTCTATCACTTGAAGGAGTTAACATTGTAGTGCTCAAAGGTCTCATACTAGTTGAGGATTCTTTTCAAGGATAGCGTCTACTCTATATTTCGTCTAAAGATAAGTATGGAGTCTCGTTGTTATATTTGGTTTTCTTCACAAAGTGATCATTACAAGGAGCCATGCATTTTGAAGAATCAAGAAAAGATGGTTAATATATGGTTTTAGAGGAAGCTTATTGTTAAAAGTTTAACCATCTACATGCATCACTCAAGGGAAGATTCTTATTACTATTGATTAGTATTACTATTGATGGTTTAGATTTCTACTGTTTCAAGTTCATTTTTAGTTGCGAAAAACTTCATGGAGGGTAATTTGAGCACTGAAGGATGAATTGATGTAGTGGTTCGTGGTGGTCAAGATCATTATTTGCATATGTTCCTATTTGATAATAACAAAGGGAAGAGATGTTTGAGTGGTATGGCATGATTAAGGGAAGACAGGAAGACATACTTGTTTCATTTATGGCGAGATTTATTTATCTCAATTCTCACTGCCTAGGGAAGAATGGTTTTGTCATTACCAACTAGGGGAAGATTGTTGGGAATTACAAGTTTGAGTTGATAAAGACAAAAAGAATGAAACAAGAGGGACTTGATATGACAAGAAGGAAACCTACTAAAAGATGGAAGGACTTGCTTGCAATGGAAGTTTTATTATTTAGTCCTTATCCTCTAGTATATAAGAGGACATAGGTGTAGGTTTTAATTAAGTCTTCCATAATGTAGTCGACTAAAAGGTGTGTGTTTAGCCTAGACGTTAGGGAAGAACGCCTAGGGTTTTTAGATTAGAGTGTGTCCTAGGCGTATGTTCTTGTAAACGCCTAGGTTATTAGTTTAGTTAGTAGACGCGTTTTTTATAAACGTCTAATATTAGAGTATTAGTTAATGAATGAAAACCTTGTTCAATAACAAAGTATTGTTTTGATTATTCCGCTGCATAAATGTTATTAATCTTTGTTGTTGATCCCTAGCTGAGCTTATAAACGATCTTATCAATTGGTATCAGAGCGGGGAGCTCTTGATATAGGGTTTATTCAAGGTTTTATGTCGTTAAATTGGAGCAGATCTGGAAAAAGTTGTCGAAGAATGCAGATTAAAAAAAGTCGACAGAAGCAGTTTTTGAAAAGATAATTGTGTTCACATGTTAAATTGGTCTTTCATCTTAATATACCTCGTACTGCTATTATGGATCAACAACAAAATTCTTTATGAATTGTGGGTCCGTGGTGACATATTATTGGTAATGATTCTTCTTATACTGTCTTGTTCACATTAATTAATGGGTCACATGGTTAGTGATGGTGACATATTCGTGAGTACGGGTAAAAAAGGTATTGATCGAAACAAGCAGATATTGAAACAGCAGGTATCGAATTTTATTTTTTATGAACTTGTGATTGGTGAAAAATTTAAGTGGATGGTGCAATAAATTTTTTATAGGATCGATTGACTTTATGGGTTCTCATTCAATTTGTTTTGATGTGCACATGGTCTCTACTCGCTGATTCATTGCCTTTTATTTGATCTAATCAAGTGGGTCACTTTGTCTTTGATTGGTTCGAATGTGTATAAATTAATATTTGGACAAATAAGTTGCTAAAGATGAGGCTCAAATTTGGTGTTTTGATTGGCTATTATATTCGAGTATTGATGGATTTAATTTGTATGAGAGCTGCGTCTGATTGGTTAATAAAAGGTCACGTGAGGTTGTGTTTAGGTCAACTCTTGCAGGTGTCATTGTGAATATTACGCTTGCTCAATTGGGTCATGTGCTGTGGGACTCACAACAACAAGTGGTTATTACTTCATGCTATTTCATTGTGAGTGTTCACGTGGGAAGATTGTATCTGACGTCACATGCCGTCACTGTGATGAGTTCTTACAAAGTATTCTGTATTTTCGCAAAGTACCGCTCGAGGATTTTTAACAGACTGTTGCAAGTTTTATTCAAGGTATCGCATGTTTTTGAACGCATCACTGCTACTACGTTTTAAAGTACTGCCGCTGAAGTTTTATTCAAAGTGCTGCTCGTATTAATTTTCAAGGTACAGCAGATTTTTAATTGAAGGTACTGTTCGAATAATGAAAGTACTGTTTTATGCTCAAAGTACTGCTCGGAGGTTTTGAAAGTACTGTCAACGCAAAGTACTGTTGAATTTTTTTTTAAAAGTACTGGTAAATTTTTTAAAGTACTGTTGTTGCTTATCGACTTAAAGTACTGCTTGGATGCAAGATTGGATGAAAGTGGATGAAATTATTGCTCCTTCCCAACGTACTACTCAAGGTTTTTGCATGGCGAAATTTATTTGGATTGGCAGTATAATGATGGTTTATTACGAGGTGATTTGAAATTAAGGGGAAGTCGAGCATGATTTTTGGATGACACACACAGAGGTTATTGTTCACACACACAGGAAGAAGTTTATGTTCTTAAAAGGATTTTAAAAAGGCTCGTTTTGGAGATTTAATTGAAGAATTGATTACGAAGAGGATTATTTATCACTTATTTGAAGGTGAAGTGGATTTGCTTGGTTTGTGTTCTTATCATCTAGCTTGTTGAATCTAGCAATGTGTGATTTTTCTTATGATGCTCTATGCACACATTGTCTATCACTTGAAGGAGTTACATTGTAGTGCTCAGTGTCTCATACTAGTTGAGGATTCTTTTCAAGGGATTGCGGTCTACTTATATTTTGTCCGTATAAGTATGGAGTTCCGTGGATAGTAAAGATTTAAGACACAAGTTTGAGAAATTTTACTTCTTCATCAAGTTTGTTATATTTGGTTTTCTTCACAAAGTGATCATTACAAGGAGCTTACAGATTTTGAAGAATCAAGAAGATGGTTAACATATGGTTTTTAGAGGAAGCTTATTGTTAAAAGTTTAACCATCTACATGCATCACTCAAGGGAAGTGTTTGATTCTTATTACTATTGATTAGTATTACTACTGATGGTTTAGATTTCTACTGTTTCAAGTTCATTTTTAGTTGCGGAAAACTTCATGGAGGGTAATTTGAGACATTGGAAGGATGAATTGGATGTGTAGTATTGGTTCGTGGTGGTCAAGATCATTATTTGCATATGTTCCCTATTTGGATAATAACAAAAAGGGGAAGAGATGTTTGAGTGGCATGGCATGGATTAAGGGGAAGACAAAGGAAGACATACTTGTTTCATTTATGGCGAGATTTATTTATCTCAATTTCTCTACTTCGTCTAGGGAAGTTCGTTCAAGAATGGTTTTGTCATTATCAACTAGGGGAAGATTGTTGGGAATTACAAGTTTGAGTTGATAAAGACAAAAAGAATGAAACAAGAGGGACTTGATATGACAAGAAGGAAACCTACTAAAAGATGGAAGGACTTGCTTGCAATGGAAGTTTTATTATTTAGTCCTTATCCTCTAGTATATAAAGAGGACATAGGTGTAGGTTTTTAATTAAGTCTTCCATAATGTAGTCGACTAAAAGTTGTGTGTTTAGCCTAGACGTTAGGGAAGAACGTCTAGGGTTTTAGATTAGAGTGTGTCCTAGGCGTATGTTCTTGTAAACGCCTAGGTTATTAGTTTAGTTAGTAGACGTGTTTTTATAAACGTCTAATATTAGAGTATTAGTTAATGAATGAAAACCTTGTTCAATAACAAAGTAATGTTTTGATTATTCCGCTGCGTACAATGTTATTAATCTTTGTTATTGATCCCTAGCTGAGCTTATAAACGATCTTATCAAAAGTCTTCATGAGGGATATGTTTAGCGGTTCCATCATCTTGTTCACAAGTACGTACAACGGACTTTGAAATTGAGGATGGAAGTGCATAAAATTATGATAGAGGCGTGTCAAGAACATTCCATAAGGGATGATTTTATTCTTGGAGCCTTGAAGATTTGCAATTTGCCTTGCGAAGAAGTAGACGAGATTGTATGGTTGTTGTGTTAGCAAACAATACAACATGTGAGCACAACAAGCGGGAAGGATTTCTCGATTTCCCCTAAGGCTCCAAACATTTTCACGTAGGATGAGTGCAAGAGGCTTGTACTATTCTCGGATATCCCTTGTAAAGATAATGTTTGGATCAGAGTAATATGGTCGAGGTTTGCATATTATGCGATTTAAATCTTCCGGAGAGGGTATGTGTGAACAATATGGACTATTTTCTTCACGAAAGTTGAAGAGAGAATCAAGAGACCAATCTTCGGTGAAGGCAGATTGTCCATGATTGGGAATCCGGAGGATGTGAGCAAAATGCCCAAGAGTTAGAGTGAACTTTTGGTTTTTGATATAAAACCAAAAAGATAGAGAGCGATCCTCGTTACGAACGAGTTCGACTTGACGGAAGAATTCCATTATGAACCTTGGACATATCTTCTCGTTGATTTCAAGAAGACATTCTAGTCCTATGGCTCGGAAGGAGGTATTGATACCTTCTTCGAATTGTAGAGAGGTGTCTACAATACGTCCTTCATGGAAGTGACGGTTTTCGAGATTATTGAACCCACAGACATGATTGTCAGGTGTGTTGGGTTCGAGAGAGATGTTCGGAGTGTAGACGCTAGTGAGTGAAAAATCAAACTCATATTCATGCGTCATAGTTGAACCTATAGGAATGACAAGTTAATAAAAGGAGATGTTTGTGGTCAACTTATGATAATCTAATGTTTTTACTAGATTTTTATTAACAATGGTTTTTAACAACAATGACACTTAACTAAAGTTTTTGACTTTCTAGTGGATTATTATTTTTAGAAAGATAGTGGTTTTTAATCTTGCATGAAAACTGTTTTCCAGTAATACGGATCCCACGGTTCCTTTACAAAAGGGATCCGGCTAGTATATCCTCCGGGATCCGTGGATCTATAGTAACAGAGACAGTTTTGATAAAGAAATAGGTTTTACAGTTTTATACCACGAAATATGTTTTATCCTACATTTTCTTTTAGCATGCACACATGACTTCTAATGTATCACGAAAGAAAATAAAACATATAAATCAAAAGAAATGACAAACACATTATGATAATAATAACCTAGATAAACTAGATCATTAGTAATATTGCATTTCAATACTAAGGATGATACAAAGGATTGGGTATATGATCCCAATGTAGATTAACAACACAAAGTAAATGTCTCCATATGTGAACTTCATCATAGGGAACACAAGTGCGATGAGTGTTAGGGCGATGAGCACGAGTGCGATGTAAACCATGTTGATGACGGATCTTCTTGGTTTCGGTTGAGATGAAATGAGGAGGAAGATGAAGTTTTTGAGTAAGAGAAAATTTTGAAAATGGAGGATTTGAAAAGGTGAGGGTTTGGTAGAGTGGTCGACGGTGGGGTTTTATAGGGAAGGAGGAATTTTTGAAATTCGTGTTTTATTATTGGATTTAAAAGAAACAAAACAAAGTTTTATATACCACGACTTTAGACGAGAGATAAAAACACGTATGTGAGAAAAAGACTTCCTAGTGAAGCTTTATGTAAAACACGTATAAGCACAAAAGATAATCATATAAATACTTAAATAGGCATACTTAATTATCAAGCAAAATAAAAAAGAAAATCATACCTCTAGCGCACTTAGAAATGTCTTTACAAATGACACAACAAATGTGACTTAGACGATTCCCGCTCCTTTGCAATTAGGATACCTTCTTAAGGAATGTATTCTTGTTACCAAGCGACTCCTAAAGCTTGGTGGGTATGAGCTTTGACTAATCAACATGACAAAGAAGATTAGTGCAATTAAATGAAAAAGTAAAAGGAAAAATGTTGTTATCAATCTCAACATCCAAACATATAGTTTTGAAAAACAAGGTGTTTGCTTTTATGAAAAACCTTCTTTGTAGTTTTCAATTAACCATGGATCGTATCAAGTTTTTAAAGTACAATATACTTCAAGAAACTTGGTAACGAAGCTCTGATGCCAATTATGGAAAACTAGAAGGGGGGGGGGTTGAATAGTTTTACCAATTAAAACTTCCTTTTAATCTATTTAGATAGACTTATGTCAATCTATTTGGATGTGTGTGTTGGATGTTGATAAACAAGCATGTAAAGGTAAGTAATGAAAAGATAAGAGTAAGAAGCACAAAACCACAATGCAAGTATTTATAGTGGTTCGGCTACAAGGTCACCTTCCTTGCCCTACTCCACTCCCCGAGTCACCTACTCGAGAGTTCGTAATCACTACACCAATCTCCTTATGGCGGAGAAGCCTTCACAACGTCGCCTACTCTTTTTCCGGTACTAGGCTAACCACCGGGTTCTTTCACTCCAAGGTGAACCACACCTACACAACGTCGCCTACCCTTTATAAGGTACTGGGCTAAGTACCTAGTTCTTTCACTCCAAGGTGAACTACACCTTCACAACGTCGCCTACCCTTTATTAGGTACTAGGCTAAGCACCTAGTTCCATTGCAATGGAGGAACTACTACCACACTACACCAACGACTAATCTCAAAGGAGATCTACTCCTTTACAACATCATCAAGGATATCAATATCCTTGGATCTAATACTAGTCTATCTTGTACATCGAAACACACCATATCGAATGTATATCTAAGGCACCTTTCACTAATGCCTTTGACTAGATCTACAAGACACCTTTCACTAATGTCTTGTGTCTTCACTTCTAAGCACCTTTCACTAATGCTTCTTTGTCTTGACTTCTAAGCACCTTTCACTAATGCTTCTTTGTCTTGACTTCTAAGCACCAATCACAAGTGCTTATCCTATAGACGATAGATACCCTTCACTAATATCTTCGTCTTGACACTTGAGACATCTTTCACTAATGTCTTCAATACTACACTTCTTTGAAGAAAGAAGGAATCATCAACAAGAAGACTTCAGTAGCCTTGATGATGAGGAAGCATGGAAACTCATGGACTTGAGCTTGCTCGACTTCAAAGGTGGTGATCTTGCCTTTAAGAGGAACCTAAAAGATCACACAAAAACAAAACTACAAACATAGATCTCTTGGATCTAAGGTTAGTGAGATTTAACTCAGGGGGAAGGTGTGTTAGAAAGGGATTGAAAAGGATGATAAATAATGAAGAAATGGCTCACTATTTATAGAGGAAAAATCCTACTGTTCCCCGGATCCCTACCACAAGGGATCCGGCTAGCACAAAGCTAGGGATCCGTGGTACGCTCCTCTTTGCCCATGGGTATTTTTGGTTATGGGTCATGGGTCATGGGTTATGGGTTGATCCATGGTTTTCTTTCTAGATACAATGTATCTTAAGGATACAATGAACTTGGTTAAGTGGTATAAATAAAACCATGGGTTATGGGTCAAAACCATTAGCTAGTTTTTACTTATTTAGTATACACTTGTTTTTACCCATTTTAGTATATACTTGTTTTTACCCATTTTAGTGTATACATGTTTTTACCCATTTATGTTACCCAATATACTACATACTAGTTATGTGTATATTTTATCCAAATATGTAAACACTAGTTGTTGTACATATGTATTACTAAATCATAAAATCACTTATACTTGTTTTAGTGTTTTATGTGAAAATGTGAATATGTTAGAAACTATTTGTTCAAACCATTTACGTATTTTATTTGTTTCGTTAATATGATTTTACGTTTGTTATCGACAAAACATTAGAAGATCGTAAAATATAAATAAACGTTTTTACGGCTTATTTGTATTAACAAAGTTAATAGGGATTTGCTTCTTTTCCCTTTCCGCTAATAAGACAGCGCTGATGCTTTCGAAGGAGGCTGCGATGTACATAAACAACACTTCGCCTTTGATTGGGGTAAGTGTAGGTAAGATAGCCATGAACTCCTTTAGCTTTTGAAAGGCAGCTTCTGCATCCGCACTCCACTGAAACTTCTTTTTATCCATGCATCCTTTGAGTGTCTTGAAGAATGGCAAGGATCTGTCTGCACCCTTCGATAGGAATCTGCTGAGGGCTGCCAACTTTCAGTTTAGACTTTGTACATCCTTGAGTGATTTAGGAGGCTGCAAGTCTGTGATGGCCTTAACCTTTGAAGGGTTGGCCTTAATACCCTGCTTTGTGATCAGGTGTCCCAGGAATTGTCCCTCTTCCACGCCGAAGGAACACTTCTTGGGATTTAACTTCATGTTGATGGCGCGAAGCTGATCGAAGGTTTCCTTTATGTCGGAGAGCATGTCCTCACTAGCCTTTGGTAGGTAGCACCTGCATTCTTCAAGCCGAAGGGCATCTTCTTGTAACAATACACGCCCTTTCCTGTAAAAAGGCTGTTTTTTCTTCGTCCTCTTCCGCCATCTGTATCTGATGGTAACCCTTGTAAGCGTCCAGAAAACATTTCAGTCGAAACCCTGATAAGGATTCCACTTTCCAATCGATTTCTGGTAGAGGATAGCAGTCCTTCGGACAGGCTTTGTTGATATCTGTGAAGTCTACACACATCCGCCACCCTCCGTCATGCTTTTTAACCATCACCGGATTGGCTACCCAGGTTTGATACTTCACCTCCCTGAGTATACCTGCTGTTACGAGCTCATCCACTTCCTTGCATGCTGTGGCATTCCTTTCAGGTGCAAGGCTTTGACGCTTTTGTTTGATAGGTTCAATGTGCTTGAACTCATTAAGCTTGTGCTCAGTGCCGAAGGGCTTTCCGTCTATGATGATAGTTCTGGGGACCCCCGTTATATCAGATTAAGTCGATGCGAAGACATCCGCATTAGCCCTTAGTAACTTTTCCAGTTCTGCCTTAAAGGAGGCAGGGAGCTGCTTTCCAATGACCATCGTCTGATCAGGGTAGAGGTCGTTTACTACGATGCGCTCTTCGGCATCGATGCAGCTGAGAACATCTTTCAGAGGCTCTTCCCGAAATTGTTTGACCCTTTTGCCTACGTCCGTAGGCTTCTTCGCTTTGTAACTGGAGAAAACCGTTCCAATACCGAATGGTGTTTGGAATTTGATTACTGCATGTATGGTGGAGGCAACGATGCCCATTTTCTGCATTGCAGTTCTCCCTATTAACAGGTTATAGGGAGATTCAGACCTTACGATCGCGAAAACCAGGGTTTCTGTCCTTTTTAGCCTTCCTTCTCCAATCGTAACCTCTAGAGGGACTTCTCCCAGAGGCCATGAGTGTTCCCCTGAGAATCCCACCAAGGGTACCTTCGAATCTACCCTCTTCGACCTTATCGAAGGTTTGAGCTTCAGAAAACAATGTTCGTAAATCACTTCGGAAGAGCTTCCACAGTCTAAGTAAGCTCTATTTACTTCTCTGTTGGAGATTAGGACTTTGATGACCACGGGGTCATTCGAGAGAACCTTTCCAGTGATCGAAGGGAAAGTAACGTCTCCTACCCCGCATAATCCTTCCTCCGCCGCTTTTCTTTTTAAACCAGAATCATCCTTTTAAACCATGAGGATGGGTGCTTTGACCGATGTGGTGTCTTTCCCCAACTGTGTGTCAGAGACCTTCTCTTTACCTTTCTTTATGCCCTTCACCAAATGTCCCAATTGACCAGATTTCACGGCCTCTTCTATCTGTTTCTTGAGCTCTCTGCAATTGTTGGTGTCGTGTCCGTAATCGTCATGGAAATAGCAGTACTTGGATGTGTCCCTGCTTCTTCCCCTACTTGCCAAACGAGGGGGAGGATCGAAGGCCTTCGCAGCCCTTTCCGTAGTAAGTATTTCCCTTGGAGATTTGGACAGATTAGCCAAGAGTCCGTGATTGATGTTTTTGTTGTAGGGCGCAAACCTGTCCCTGCCTTTGTGTCTGTTTTTGGACCCTTCCCGCGAAGATTGCTTCGGGATTTTGCTGTGACTTTCTTTGTTTTCAATCGGAGCCCCGTTGGTGGACACTTATTTGGCTTCGATACAGGTGTAAGTCTTCTCCATTAAGCCTTTGTAGGTTGTGGGAAGGTTAGTAGATAGGAACTCCACCAGACTTCTGTTTCGTAGGCCATGCACAAAACCAGAGATGCGCTGGTCTTCGTGCAGACCCTGAATCTGCAAGGTGTCATCAGTATATCTAGTAACGAAAGCCCTGGTACTCTCGTTTTCCCTCTGCTTAATGTTGTGTACTGTCAGGTGAGTCCCTGTGAACTTTTTCTGTTGGCTGAAGTGTGATCTAAACTTGGCCTTGAGATCATCCAAATTCACGATGCTACCTGCTTTTTGCCCGTTCCACCATATACGAGCAGCTTCTCGCAGGGTATATGTGAACATGTGACAAGCAACGGGCATAACCCACTTCTGCATTCTGATAGCCCCTTCGAACAGATGTAAGAAATTATCCGGGTCCCTCTTCCCATCATAAGTACCAATATGTGCGGGCATTTTCAACCCATCGGGCAAAGGGTAGTCTTCTATCCACCTTACGAAGGGTGTTGTGGAACCCATGGGCTCTGAATAGATACAGTTGTAAGGTGGCATGTAATTGGGGGCAGCATTGTATGGGTTATGGCTCGGAGGTATTCCGACCGGGTTTTGGTTAACATATTGAGGGTAAGCAGTAGGTATATAAGGTGGGTGACTTCCGACAGGATACGAAGGGTATACCATAGGTTTCCCGTAGGGCATGCTTCCGTATGGTTGAGGAAAGCTAGGGTTGCTAGCCTGCCCATTAGGTGGGGGATAAACCCCATGGGGGTAAGATTGAGCCTGAAAAGGAGGGTACATACCATGAGGAGGAAGATTTCCTCCCCCATTCATTTGAGGTGGATTGCCTTCTACGCCAGATGCGTGAGAAGGCTGCAACGGGACCCCTGCCTCATTTATCCCCAGATGGGCTGGCAAGAGTGGTGGCAAGTTAACCTCCGTAGTCTCCCTTCGGTGACTCCTTCCATTGGAACCTTCCCTTCTCGTCGGAGCCCTCTCCGGAACATCTTCAAAACCAACCGATCTTCCGCTCGGCCTTCGACTGCCCGGAGACCCTATCCTCAGCACTGAACGTGTAGCCCTAGGAGCCGAGGGCCTAGTTTCCATTTCTATCTCTTCGTCATACTCATCGCTAGAGTATTCCAACTCCCTCCGCATCTCCACGTTCCAAGCTTGCCTCCTTCGAGCCCTTAGTAAAGACTCTTGTGCTTCGATGTTAGCTTCGACGAACGCAGGACTGATTACCGGTTCAGGGTTAGCTGATGTTGAATCATGGTTGTTGGGAGTTATTTCAGGGTGAGATCGTGTGGTGAAAGTGGACGCGGTTATGTTGGGAAGGTTGTTAAGATCGTTGACTGAGATTGGTGTCAAGGTCGAGAAACCCGGAGGGGGAGTATCCTCTCTTCCTTGATTCATGCCGTAAAATTAGTGAGTGTGATTGACTGGTTATAAGTTTGGAATAACGAGACCAATTGTAGCGGGTCCCACGGATGGCGCCACTGATTGTACAATAATTTGTACGACCAGGCCTTTGATGGTGATCGAAGGGTATGAGGGGTGATATGCTTGCGCCAAACTTGTAGCCAATCTGCAATAAGAAATAGTAGACACTTCGTTAAGTGATTTCGCAGGGGTTGGGCCCTGCGAACCACCTCCGGCGTGAGAGTAAGTATGTGATATGTGTTGTAAGTAATGTAGAGTATGTGAAATACTGTGTTGAGTGAACATACCATTGAAATGACTCGTCGAACCTATTTATATATGGAGAAATAAACTCGGAGAGTGATAGCACACGTTTTGGAGATCTTGGGGGCGTCCTATGATTTGTGGTAACCGCTAGGGCTTCATCCCACTCACTCTGTCTTGGCGGGGAAGCTAAGGAGATAACGGGAACGTGGGGGAAGACCAAGTTAATGTTCTCCTTTGTCTTGGCGCCTTCAAGAGAAGACTCCGAAGGGCATAGGCCTTCGGCTGGCGAATTCCCAACTGAGGTCGAAGGGGTGTCCTTCGACCTGATCGGAGGGTACGTCATCAGGAGGTGATACTCACATCATATTTTTTGATGCATGCACCACAACTTGTGCATTACAGTATTGTACCGTTTGTACGGTACAAACTGTATTGCAAAAATTGTGGTGCATGCATCAAAATATGTGGTGTGAGTATCAATTCTCATATTAAATGGGTTGTTACAACTCACAAGTCAATGTGTTTTATGAATATTAAAGTTGTCACAATTAAAGACATTTAATTTACATTTGAATGTCGGGTTGTTAATTTCAATTTCCAATTAAAGAAATGTTTTTTGTATTAAAATTTTTAATACTTTATTATTTAGAAAGTCTCAAACCCTTTATAAAATAGTATAGATAGATGATAACATCATCTACAACTATTTCACGCCCATATATACATTAAAAAAATTGCATTGAAAATCACTTTCTTTTCTTCGCTCTCACTTACTTCACGCTCATATATACATTAAAAAAAATTGCACACGCAAATAAAATCATCGACGTTATGTGCGGGTAATCGTTTAGTTATTAATAACAAGTTAGACATTGAAACTTGAAAGTGGTGATAATGTAGTAACAAATAGTGATATTGACGACCAAAGAAATTCAAATGTGTTCTTAAGGTTGGATTAACCATAACATCACATGTATAAATTATTGAACCAAATTTGTTCAAAAAAAATTTATTGAACCAAAACTATTATTTCTCACGTGTCTCGCACACAATATTAACTGACATAGTTAGCGTTAGTCCATTGACGGAGCCAAGTAGAGTCCAAAGAGGATGGTGGGGCACTCTCACAAAAAAAATTCTTTTCACTTTTGTGTATTTTTGTTTATTTTTATATAGTAAGAAAATTATTACACTTTAGCCCTCTTACATTATTAGTATTGCACTATTGGCTCTCATACAAAAAATTGTTTAGCTCCGCAACTGCGTTAGTGCAATGTATTTGTGTAAGCCCATAGATAATAATAATAGGATTCGGCCCATAAGACAAAGGGTGTGTTAACATTTGAGGTGAGTTAAGCCTTAACATTTTTTAGTTAAAAAGGAAGTCATGATACCGCCTTAGGGAATTAAGGTCAAACCTTAACACCATGTTAAGCCTTTAGAGCACTCCTTATGGTAACCTAGGTTAAACCTTAACACCCTGTCACGTCAGCGCCACATTAGCTTTAACATTTCACCTTAACTCAACAAAAAAACACCCCTTATCATAACATTCTCAAGTTAAATCTTAACTCAAATATTTTCAAATTCAACCCCTAAACTAAAACAAACACTTCATTTATTAAAAAATATAACATTTAAAACACAAATTATATTAAATATTAAAGTTAAACACGAATTACATAGTACAATTAATACAAACTACCACGAAATTGATGAAAATAAAACTACAAATTAAGAATACGAATCATCTGAATTATAACCCTCCTCACTCGAAGAGGATCTAAACTCGCCATCATAATACTTTCCTTCCATGATGTCAAACCAGTTATGCCTAAGATATTCAGCCTCCCTAGCTTCCTGTTCCAAACGAGCAGCTTCCTCGCGTGCCTCGTTTTCTCTAATCTCTCTAAGATTTTCCTTGTCCTGCTCAAGTTCACGAAGATAAGCCTCACTAAACCCAAACGAATTGTTTTGGAGGTCCACATGTGGAGTGTTAACAGGTGGATTGTTAAGAGGTGGAGTGTTTACAAATACATTTTTCGGTTGGAAAACCGGAAATACATCTTCTGGTGGAGTTGAATAAACTTCAACTTCTTGTAGAAACGTAGTTTCCGGCAGTTGTGGTGGACTTGAGAATTGCTGAGAGAAATCTTTGCGAGAAATTTGTGTGTGTGTGAGTTGTGTATGATAAACAACTCTGGTAGAGTTGTACATATAGGTAGATTTGATTTTGATTTTGAATTTGAATAAATCCCGCTCATATTTGAATTTTAAATTTTAAATTTGAATCTGGTTATTCCGCTCAGACTGAACCAGTTAAATTTAAATTTGAATAGGTTGAGGGGGTGTAAGTGAAAATTTGTTTTAAATGGTTGAGGGTGAAATGATTTTTTTTTTTGTTGTAGCATGTTAACGCCACGTTAACGCAACCGTTAACGCCACACAAGGTGTGGTTAACGGGCGTTAACGTGGCAGCGTTAAGGCTTAACGCAGCCTGCCACGTTACCAAACCCACTGCTCTTAACGCCAAGTTAAAGACATTTTTTTTTAATTTCTGCCCCCTAAATGAAGAGTTGTTTTTGTAAATTGTTGTTGAGTTAAGGTTGAGTTATGATAAGGGGTGTTTTTTTGTTGAGTTAAGGTGAAAGTTTAAAGCTGATGTTACGTTGACGTGAGAGTATGTTAAAGCTTAACTTGAGTTATGATACCCCTTGCTCTAAGTGTCTAACTGAAAATTTTAGGATAAAGATCAAAAGTTTAAACCACGTAAAACATACGTATACTGAGGCGCACAGAAAAAGAGTTAAAAGCGATCACAAGATATATTATAGTTAAGATGCGTATACTTGAGCTAAAGACTATGTTGTCTAATAATTTTGATCCCGTTCACTAAATAAAAAAGATATTTGTAGCTAGCGAGAAGAATAGTTATAAAGTGAAATAATTCTCTTTTTTTTTAAAAGGGTTGATACTCACATCATTTTTTTTATACTTACAACACATTGTACAACACTGTAATGCACATTGTACAAGACAGTAATGCACAATTGTAGTGTATGTATAAAAAAAATAATGTGAGTATCAACACAATTTTTTTAATCATTCTCACACAAAAACTTTTTTTCATTTTAATTCACCTACATTGGTTTATTGATTTATGTTAAGCACCAATAGTTTGTGACATGTATGATTAAACATGTTTATCTTTGATTTTGTGTTGTTATTTAAAATAATTTTAAACTGAAAAAGTAGAATAGAAAAACATTAAAATAGTTGAAAATTGATTGTTAGTATATAAAATTGGCGAGAAACCACATAAGCACACACAATTTGGCGGGAAATTACATAACCCTAGCACACACAATTTGGCGGGAAACCACATAACCATAGCACACACAATCTTGCGGGAAATCACCACTACTTAAGTCAGCTAGAAGCTGAAAATAAACAAGTCAGTCACTCAGTCCTTTATCCACTTTGTGTGTGTAATCATCAAAATAGAGAATCATCTAAAAATGGTTGGTCGTCAATACGGTTCACTTTCCATAAGTCGTCGTGTCCGGTTCAGATCCGGCTTCCTTCGACCGCTCAAGTATTTTTTATTTAACATTCAATGGTTTATGAATTAGTTAAACTTTTATTTTGTGTTAATATTGCTGTATCTATTTATGTAAAAGTCCTCTGGATTTAGATATTCTAATTGCTAGTGCTTTTTGGTTGGGATGATGTTTTGAAATAACAATAGGTTATGTAGGTGTTCTTGAATACTAACTTGTTTTGTTGATTTAAGGGATGTCTAGCTTATTTAGGGAGCTTTATTGGGTTATTTTCATTTTAAGACACAAAATGGAAGTTCTTTTTGAAAGCCAAAGAATAAAACTTTTTTTTGGAAGGTCAAAAAATGAAACTTGATTTAGGGCTTATTTATGTACAAGTTTTTTTTTTTTAGGCTTTTAAGCTCTATAAAATAAGCTAATTTAAATATCCTCTTAGTAGGTTTGATCATTTTGTAAAGAGCACAATAAATAATGTGCAATCCTAAACGCTTTACATTAAGAAAGCATAATGGAACACTTTTACTGAGCTTGTTTAAGATTTACGACTAATTTTGTAAGATGATTACTATACTGTCCGATCATAGATAACTACATTGTTGTTTTACGTCAACTTTCTTAGAGTTAGGGTTTATTTTTGGTTTAGTTTGGTTGTTTAATCTAAGAACCTTCGATGTATGGCCATACACACTACTTTCACCTCTGTTAGCATCGAATGTAGTGACATAGAAAGCGTTTGCACCCTCTTTCAAGAAATGAAGCGTACTCGTGTTTTTGTAAGCGCTTAGCTTTATAAATATACTCTACTCTTTACTGTATAACAGCGAATCAATAGTACCTCTTGGTCTCTTGATGTAGACCTTGCTTTTGAGTCGATTGTTAATGAGGTACACATGGTTTAAATTGTTGTAGTCCTGAGTGTGAAAATAGTCAGAAAGGGTATGTGAAACACTAAGTTTACAATTATGGTAGGTTTTGATGTCGTTAGTAAAAAAATGTAATGTTTTTAGGTGTGAATGTGTTATGTGTATCTTATTATACTGCTAAATATAAATTATAGTATTTGACTATTGACAAATGGAACAAAATGAATCATTAACTATCAATTTTCTTAAATATCAATCATTAAATGTATAGATGACTTGATTACAAAACCCTAACTCCATAAATCATAAAATTCTCCAACTAATCATGGCATAATAATAATTTAATACTACTAATTAAAGACTACTTAAACCTCCATTATTTTTTCTAACTAAATAAAAGTCAAAATTGATCATTGACCAAGACTTTCCTCTTCCCTTTGGCCCTTTGTTTTTTCTTCAAGAAATTGATCTAATTACAGTGCAATATCGGGCATAGATTGGATCATCTAGTGCTCCAACATCTTCTCCTTTAAAAGGATTGTTTCTCCAAATCAACCCAGAGTTTCTCATTTAGATCGACTAATCCTTCTCATGTGACCCCACCCAAGCATAATAGTCCCCTTATGATATTAAACATCTCGCGTCTTATCTTCTCGTTCGGTTGTCAACCGGCCTAAGTCTTCATCAACCCATAGTGATCTACAAGACTCCAGCGTCATCACAATAAGGGAAGCTAACCCATTTCCGAGTAAAGGATTCCAACGATTAAGGCTATGGTTTTTTTCATTCCAACGATTAAGGTTATGGCTTTTTTACCATGTGACTGCTGAAAAAGGCCATAACCTTAATCGTTGGAATTCTTTACTCGGAAATGGGTTAGCTTCCCTTATTGTGATGGCGCTCAAGTCATGTAGATCATTAGGGGTTGATGAAGACTTGGGTCGGTTGATAATCGAACGAGAAGATAAGACGCGAGATGTTTAATATCATGAGGGGATTATTAAGCTTGGGTGGGGTCACATAAGCATGATTAGTCGATGGAAAACTCTGAGTTGATTTGGGGTACTAGATGATCCAATTCATGCTCAAGATTGCACTATAGTTAGATCGAATTCTTGAAGAAAAAAACATGAGGTTAAGTGAATGAAGAAAGTCTTAGTCAACGATTAATTTTGACTTTTGTTTAGTTAGAAAAATGATCGATTATGGAGGTTTAAGTAGTCTTGAATTAGTAGTATTACACTATTATTATGTCATGATTATTTGGAGAATTTTATGATTTCGGGGTTAAGGTCTTTAATCAAGTCATTTATACATTTAATGAATGATATTTCAAGAAATTGATAGTTAATGATTCATTTTGTTTCATTTATCAATAGTCATTTACTAATACTTTTATATTTAGTAGTATAATAAGATACACATAACACATTCACAACTAAAAATATTACACTCTTTTTACTAACCACATCAAAACCTATAATAATTGTAAACTTATTGTTTCACATAACCTTTCCGTTTATTTCCACACTCAGGACTACAACAATTTAAACTATGTGTATCTCATTAACAACAACCGACTGAAAAGGAAGGTCTCCATCAAGAGACCAAGAGGTACTATTGATTGACAGTTGTACAATGAAGAGTGGAGTAGATTTATAGAGCTAAGTTGTTACCGGAACATGAGTACGCTTCATTTGTTGAAGGAGGTTCAGACACTTTTTATGTCACCGCATATGATGCTAACGGATGTGAAAGTGGGGGGTATGGCCACATAAGGACCAAGAATAGGATCGGGAGGTGCACAACTATAGTTGGTAACAGTCTCCAGTAAGTTTGTGTTATACTTTAATTAAGGATAAATGTGATTTAATAATTTAGTAAATGTTTTATTAGTGGTTTCATGACTATTTCATTCAAAAACCACCTTCAGATGTATTCCATATGGAATTTGCCGGTGTGGTAGTTCGTGCAAGGCTACAACGTGACCGAATTTCGTGAACTGTGCGTAGTTATGGTTATCAGTCATATCATCATTGGTCTGATGTGGTGAACATGGCTAGTTTAGTGGTTGGTGAACGTGTGGTGTTGACGAATCTAGGTGGTAACAGAATTTGAATTAATGATATTTTCAACCTAGAAAGAGAACTCCAGGATCTTATTTTTCTTCTTAAGAACCCGAAGGCGAACTAATCCGTCTTGGTGCAGCTCCTAGTCCTGATCGATGGGCTACATGATACATGAATATGTTGTATGTAGCTCTCACAAGAAGAAAGAAACGCTAGGCACCTCATCTGCAATCAACAAGCTCGTTGTGGCTGTTATAATCATTAAATGTCAAGGTACCATGTCCATAAATGAAGAGGTTGGTGATTGTGATATGAAAGGGAATGCAACAAAAAAGAAATGCTCTTGAATGTACTATGGTAGAATGGAATATGATATGTTGATATGGGCCTGAAACGTGAATAATATATAAGTAAAAATGTATTAACTCTTGTGTGCTCTAAAAAGTTTTAGTTTATAAGAAAATTACTATACTTCCTTACCCTTTTTCCTTCTAAACTCTAAAGGTAATACACACGCAGCCTAAAAATTAAAAATGAACCCCAAGTGGGCCTTGCGTTGCACGGGCAAAAAATAGGCCTAGGATCAGATAAAGACCACGTCTAGTAAGTTAGATAACGGGCTGGACTCTAATCACAATGGGCCAGTGTGATAAACAGACTCGTATTTGGTATAACGTTAGTCTAAGTCCAATGTTAATCATGTTGGCCCATGAATAATAATAGGATTCGGCCCATAGTTTCTAGTATTGTCCTATTTGTTTAACAAATATTTAGGGAGTGTTTAGTTCATACAATTTAAAATCATGGAATTTAAATTGTTGGCAAATTCAAATGACGGAGTATAAAAAAGCCATTTTCTTTTTGGTTCACAAGCTTTTTGTTGAAGGATTAAGACTCACATATTAATAGATTACCTTATTGCCGTTTACAACAAAACCAACTTTTCTTACTGTAAATTACCCCCAATAGCTCAAGAACTAAAAGTTCAACAAAGGAATTCCCAATAGAAAATAGCAATAATTTACCAACTTCGTATAAAAAAAACAAATTCATAACAAACTAACAATAATTTATATAAAAAGATTTGCATACAATGTAAATAAATAAATCTAAACCCTATATCCTGTTCTTGGAGACAAAATATGTTCTTGAAAAAACTTTTTTTTCTTTAAAATTGAAATCCAAATTTTTGTAAACACAAAAACGCGTATTTCTAATTGATTTTTGTATTACCTAGATCAGTTTTGTAAACATATAAATGAGTGAAGATGAAAACTGAAACTTACAACAACAACAATTAGTGATAAGTAACTGAAGAAGAATTATTCATGGATAAAATTTACAAGAAAGATAATGTTAAAAGATTACTATGGCAAAATGAAATTTGAGAAGATGGACATCATGAACAATGAAAAAGAACCATACAAATAATGAAGAATGGGTATATTTGTCCAACTCAACATTTAATATTTTGTGTTTCCACCGATTTTATAATTCATCCCATGTATGGCTGATTTATATATCACACATTGATGCAGTGCACAAAATCGTGTATACAATGGTGGAAAGGTAAGTTGGTTTGATCAAATTGATGCAGATGGGTTTTCAGTTGTGGAAGTGAAAAGTATGTTAGTAGGGTTAGGTTATATCAATCTCTCAATGTAATATTATTATAAAATTCCAAATGGTAATTTAGATAGTGATGTCCTGCAGTTGATAAAGTATGTTGATAGTTTTAAACTCATTGAGGTTTATGTTGTACACCTAGTTGATATGCCTAAAATAAGTGACCTAAATGAGAATCCTGACTTTAGGGATGACTTTAATCCATTCTTTGTAACTTAGACAAAGAAATGGAGGAGTCAAGTGTTATGCCTAAAGAAGTTGACCCAAATGAGAATCCTAATACCAAATGAAAGAAATGACGTAGTTAGTGATGTCAGTAACCATAATGATGGTAGTGAAAGTGAAGAGATTTCTCACAGTGATGAGAGTAGTGAAGATAGTGATTTTGATGTGGAGTTAGAGGATAAGATTGATGATGTTGATGTAGATATGGAGGATTTTAGGAAGCACACAAATAGTAATGTTGAATGGGTAGGATGTCATGAGGTCACAGTTGAAGATAATCAACCATTAGAAGATGAAGAAAATGAAGTAGACTTGGAGGATTTTAAGAGTGCTAGTGACCAAGATGATTTAGAGTATAATAGGAAGCAAGCCTTAAAGAAGTTAGCAAAGAAACACAAACCTGTTGATGGGCAGATTTACAATGAAAACTTTTATGTTCGGCTTTTGCTAACCAAACTTGATAAAATAGATGGTTACTAAAATATCAGTTGAAACAAGAAGAGATATATATTTGACAAAGAATAATATAGGCAATGTAAGGGCATAGTGTAGAGGAATTGTACATAGGTTTAGTAATGAGAATGATAATGAATCACAGTTTGGGCCTAGTGGGCCAGATGGTCCAAGTTCTGCTAGTGGATCATAGTATGTTAAGTCAAAGACTTTAAAGACACAAAAAACATGGTCAATTTCCCTAAGTCAAAAGAATACCAAAAACAGTGGTAAACCTGAAGTAGTAGTGAAAGATTCTCAATCTTCTCCATGGCTGCTACACTGTTCTAAATCAAAGCAAGAAACTTGGTGGGTGAAAGCATTTGATGATAACCATACATGTGTGCAAACCAGGAATGTGAGAAAGTGTACTGCTAAGTTTCTCTCAAAAACTGTTGAAGAAATAATTAAGCCAAACCCTAAGGTACCCTTAGCTGCATTAAAGTACCAATTGCAAAAGAAATTTGAAATGGGGGTTTCAAGTGCAAAGGTTTTTAGGGCAAAACAAATGGCAGAGGAAAGGGTTATTGGTGATTACAAAGATCAGTTTGATAGGTTAAAATATTATTGATAAGGATTTAAAAGGTACACTTTTGAGGGGTCATTTAAGCCCTTAATTGATCACTTTTGTATCTGTTACTACTTAATTTCGTTCCTTTTCACTTTTTAGGTCTCTTGAAGGCAAATTGCTGTAATGACACTTATTCGGACGAAAAGGCGCGAATATACGAAGAAAATGGCCAAGTCAAGAATCGAGACACTCAAGCTGCTGGAATTGAAGGGGACAGCGTCACGGATTAATTGCGACGCCGTCGCGACACACCTTGAGACGTCTCAGAGAGCAAATTGCTATTTTACAAGTGACGGCATCAGGTTTTAAAAGAGTATGGTGTCACAACTTAGACGACCTAGATTTGATCCCGACGGCGTCATAGGTTGAAGCCAACGGCGTCACAGTCATAAGGTGACGCCGTCACAGAGTTGACATGGCCAAGACGAAACCCTAATGGCGGCGACCCGACGGCGTCACAATTAAAGAGTGAAGTCGTCGCATATTGTAACTCTATATATAGAATTCGAATTTTCAGTATTTTAGAGAGGTAGTTTTGTGGAGTAAAACCTAAACCGAACATAGGCTGTCTTGGGCAGTATCTTAGGGTTCCATACCCTATTTTACAACAAGATAAGTGATTTACTTCATTAATTCAATTATGTCTTCAATTGTTTGTGTGTATGCTTGCATGTTTTCCATGTCCGGCTAATTTACTTATGTGTTTGCTTAGATCTATGAAACCTAGTTATTAAATATTGATTGGTTGTCTCTTATCTTAATTGTGATTGACCTAGTATTGCGATAGGTCATCCGTTGTGTTTTTAATGCTTGATTAATCTTTGTTGAACCTTAGCTTATAGTTACTAGTGGAATTGTAGGCTAAAAATCCAAAGAAAACCTTAGTGTTAAGTTTATGAATCATAGAGATTTCGTAGTCATTAACCTTAGGTAGCTTCAAAGAGTTAGGGATAAACACATACCCTGCGACCTTAGAAAACACAACGCGTTAAGAATAAGGACGTGACAATTGAACCATTAATAGGAGATAACTAGAGAGTAATAACATCTAAGTAAATACATTTTTAATCATCATAAGAGCACACAACAATAGACATAGACTACACTCACCTTAGTTTAGATAATTAGATAATTAGATAAGTAGAGTAATCGGTAGAAATACCAACCCCCCCAAATCCAATACCCCGAGATTCGTACCTTTCCATTTTCTAAAAAATATAAAAAGATAAAAAATAATCTTCCTCAACCCCAACCTTAGCGTAGTAACTTCTCACTAGCATTCCTATTCCCCTAGAGAACGATATCAATTCCCGAGGCTTACCCTAATACTACACTACAATGATTAGGTTCACTTCCTAGGGTGTTGAAAAACTTGCTCGACGAAAAGGAAGTTCTTTTGACCTCGAACGCGCGTTGTACGCGTATCAAGTTTTTGGCGCCGCTGCCGGGGAATAGAATAGCTAGTTAGGAGTCTATCTCGTTTAGGTTTCCTTGCTTGATTCCTATCAAGTAAGTTTTTTCTCAGTTTTTAGCTTCCTTGTAGTCTATCCCCCTTTTTTGTGTTTGTGTTCGTTAAACCCTTTTCATTTGTCGCTATGGCAAGTGAAGTTGCATTTGAATCATTAACAAATGAGGAACAATTGAATTTCGCAAGTTGGATTGCTTTTTATTGTTCTAATGAATTTGTGAGTGATCTTAGAGATATCCAAAAGGAGACGGGTGTAAGGTTGGATGGATTTGATAAATTTTGCGCTTGTGTGGCTTCTATTCAACGATCATTGTTAGAATCAACTCCTTTTAGTGAGACCATCTGGAAAATTTTTGAGAAAAGCCTCCTAAGCATAAACCATCAGTTGAATGATCTTAGGCACCATGATAAAAAATACCTAGTTTTTAAGAACATGGAACCTAAACCCGAACAAGATTGTGAGATGGTTAGAGTTAAACCACCTATTTGCATGTGTGGGATAGATTTCAAAACATATGACACGCATGAGGAATCCTTTAGGCAAATAGAACATAGTAATCAAATTTTTGAGACTGTTTCTTATGAATCGGACCAAGAATTTGAAATGGCTAAAGAAGGATTTGAGATACTTAGGAGTGTATTTGGGTTAGATCATACTAAAACACGTGATGAACATTTAGGAGATCTAGATATAATGGAGAATGAGGTGGAAACTCCAAGCCCACAAGCCCTACCATCACTTGAGGAACACACATCGCCTATAACTTACCAGGAAGAAGTAGAAGAGACTATAGGAACCCCGATTGATATAGAACCTTTGGACCAAATGCCACTAGAGAATGTAGGTTTAGATGCTTGTTGTCATGACCTCTCTCTTAGTCTTAGGGAAGTTCCTAATTTTGATGAACCGGAGCCTCAACCAAAAACCTTACCCAATTTTCCGTCTTTAGAAGTGAATCTAGGAATTGAATTAGGCCCCAATCCACCCATCAAAATAAATAGTCCGGGTAGTTGCTTGATAAAGGTAGTGGACTCTAGGACATGTAGAGTGGAAGCTAATATAGGAGTAACCCATGACCTTACACACTTACATCACCCATTCATGGTTGATAACAAAAAATAATATGGGTTTAAACCGGGTTTATTAGGTCAAGATGGATCCTTAACTAAGAATCTCTTAAAGTTGATAGAAGATGATCCATTTCTAGGAGATAGACTTGATTCACCCGCTACACCCATACAATTAGGTAAGGTTATAATGAATGGAGCACACCCCTTTGAGCATATAAATCACCCATCACCCTCTCCTCACGTAGCAAATTTCCACCCTAAGGGTGTGTATCGCTACTATCACCCGCACTTAAGCTTAAGTGTAGAAAAAACTTCCCCTTTATCCGATAAATAAGGGTAGAGTCAAGCTCGTGACTCGAACAAAAACAAACGCTTCTTGGGAGGCAACCCATGTGTATTTGTTTTTCATTTTTATTTGTGTGTCATATATCTTTTCATTATTGTATGTTCTCATGTTTGAATTTGTAAAAATGCTTTATTTTGTCTTTAACCTCGTCTTAATTATATATAAATGTATTTTACAAAAGGGATAAGTGTAGGGAGGATTACACACGTTTTCAAAAAGAACGTGAACATGAGAATTACGTTTATTAAAAAGATATACATGTCTGTTTGTTCGAGTCAAATGCTTGTATCGAGTCATAATGGATGCTTTGCAGGAAATTTTTCCAGATTCTAAAGATATAAATTTTCCAGAAAATTGCAGACCAGTTTTTGTCAGGATAACCTGATAGCGTCAGGGTCGCAACCTGACGGCGTCAGGAGGAGTAGAAACTGCTTACTACTTTTTCTCGTTTTCTGAGCTACTTATAAATTTTAAGGAATTTTCCAGGTCTTAATTTTCTAGAAAATCTGTAAACATCCATTCCACAAGCATTATATCCTAGTTTAGTATAGTCATATATATATATATATATATATATATATATATATATATATATATATATATATATATATATATATATATATATATATATATATATATATATATATATATATATATATATATATATATATATATATATATATATATATATATTGTTACCGCCGATTTTACGCGAATGTTTCGTTTGTTTTCTTCAAGTGTGCAGGTTTAATTTATCAAGAAGAAGATACATAAGATTGGAATGAGCTTTTCACGCAAACACTCTTTTTGGAAGAAAATTTAACCACTACTTCACACGGATCCTACCGAGCTAATCAGGGGAGTACTAGTTTCTTTCGTTTTTAATTACCTTCCATTATCATAACTTTGATACTTTCTGGGAACATTGGGGACATTGTTCAGTTTAAGTGTAGGGAGGGAAAATAAAACGAGAACTTTGAAACTATGCTTATCCTTGAATATTTGCCTTGTCCAATTTCATTTGTGCAATAAACCATGAGAAATATCGGTTAGGGTAATTTTGGCACCAAATTTAAAATTTTTCATGACATGTAGGAGTGGGCCATTAGTCTTAATAAAGCGTCTCATAGATAGGAAGTTATATGACTGGCACAAAAACCCTTTACCACTTAAATTCCACCCAAAATGTGAGGATCGCCCTTAGATTTGTAGGAATTAAAGCATTATACTTTAATGCTTCGAGTGTGTACCGGTAGTATAATAGATTATAGAACTTGTTTTGTGATGCATTCCGAGATCGCTAATGAGACTACACTTGTGTAGTTAGGAATAACTAAATGATAAGAGGCATTAAGATAACCCTTGTTTGATACCCGTATTATAATTACTTCTTCCACATCGGTTGAGTAATTCCCCCACACCTTTGCGTTGTACTCATTTTTAGTATACGATACCCCTAGTTAACCCCTCAGAGCCTATCATTTTCGCAGTTCTCGTGATGTTTCGGTTTTCCAAAATATCAATGAAGAGCATTGTTTACAATCCACCCCCAAATGTACACCCAAATCGCCTTAGCCTACCTTGTATGCACTCACTTTTAGTGCATTATTGTTATCATACTAAACCCTTAGTTCAATTATCTAGTTGCTTGCATAAGTTGCTAAGTCGAGTCATATCCTTTGTACACAGTTTTGGGACGATTGGGACTCATGGGAAAAGTTAAATTTTATGAAATGACGGGAAGGAACGTTAAATTCAAATTCCCTTTATTTGCATAATAATGTACTCCAAGTGTTTTGATCTTTTCAATTCGGGTCAAATTAGTGTTAGAGTAATAAATTCCTATTATTTTGATGTTATCGTAGAGAATGGTAGAGTAAAAGTGTATGAAAAAAAATTTAAAAAAAAAGAGAAAAAGAAAAAACATACGGGCTACCATCCTACATCTATCTTTAAATTTATGTTCGTTTGTTTCAATTTATCTAGAGTTTAGAGTGTCGAGTCTTGGCTTAGCAACGCCATTCTTCTCATGCTTGTAACATAAAGATTTTTGACTTGCCACCAATAAATCGCCTATCCCACCAAACCCTTTATTTCCCTACCGTAAGCCTAACGTTACAACCCTTTAAAAGACCTCTTGGATAGTTTTTCCTAGGTGCTTACGCCAAAGCGATGGAGGTTTGATCTAGTCTCAAGCCTATGGTAATCTATGTACTAGGACCGGTTAATGACTGTTTATCTTCCATTTCCAACTTGATATATTTCATATACACCCGAGAGATGAGAGTATCCAAACACCACTTGTGAGGTGCTAGTATGTAATTTCCGTGCTTGTTATGACTTTTGCGGGGCTTATATGTGTTGTAAATCGTTCTAAACTAATGCTTCATGACCCCTAACTTATAAATTAATTGGCTAAAAGCACATTTGCTTGATGACAATCAAATACCAAGTGTAGGGATATTTGATAAGGATTTAAAAGGTACACTTTTGAGGGGTCATTTAAGCCCTTAATTGATCACTTTTGTATCTGTTACTACTTAATTTTGTTTCTTTTCACTTTTTAGGTCTCTTGAAGGCAAATTGCTGGAATGACACTTATTCGGACGAAAAGGCGCGAATATACGAAGAAAATGGCCAAGTTAAGAATCTAGACACTCAAGCTGCTGGAATTGAAGGGGACGGCGTCACGGCTTAATTGCGACGCAGTTGCGACACACCTTGAGACGACTCAGAGAGCAAATTGCTATTTTACAAGTGACGGCATCAGGTTTTAAAAGAGTAGGGCGTCACAACTCAGACGGCCTAGATTTGATCCCGACGGCGTCAGAGGTTGAAGCTGACGGCGTCACAGTCATAAGGTGACGCCGTCACAGAGTGACGTCGTCGCATATTGTAACTCTATATATAGAATTCGAATTTTCAGTATTTTAGAGAGGTAGTTTTGTAGAGTAAAACCTAAACCGAACATAGGCTGTCTTGGGCAGTATCTTAGGGTTCCATACCCTATTTTACAACAAGATAAGTGATTTACTTCATTAATTCAATTATGTCTTCAATTGTTTGTGTGTATGCTTGCATGTTTTCCATATCCGGCTAATTTACTTGTGTGTTTGCTTAGATCTATGAAACCTAGTTATTAAATATTGATTGGTTGTCTCTTATCTTAATTGTGATTGACCTAGTATTGCGATAGGTCATCCGTTGTGTTTTTAATGCTTGATTAATCTTTGTTGAACCTTAGCTTATAGTAACTAGTGGAATTGTAGGCTAAAAATCCAAAGAAAACCTTAGTGTTAAGTTTATGAATCCTAGAGATTTCGTAGTCATTAACCTTAGGTAGCTTCAAAGAGTTAGGGATAAACGCATACCCTACGACCTTAGAAAACACAACGCGTTAAGAATAAGGACGTGACAATTCAACCATCAATATGAGATAACTAGGGAGTAATAGCATCTAAGTAAATACATTTTTAATCATCATAAGAGCACACAACAATAGACATAGACCACACTCACCTTAGTTTAGATAATTAGATAAGTAGATAAGTAGAGTAATCGGTAGAAATACCAACCCCCCAAATCCAATACCCAGAGATTCGTACCTTTCCATTTTCTAAAAAATATAAAAATATAAAAAATAATCTTCCTTAACCCCAACCTTAGCGTAGTAACTTCTCACTAGCATTCCTATTCCCCTAGAGAACGATATCAATTTCCGAGGCTTACCCTAATACTACACTACAATGATTAGGTTCGCTGCCTAGGGTGTTGAAAAACTTGCTCGACGAAAAGAAAGTTCCTTTGACCCCGAACGCGTGTTGTACACGTATCAATTATGCATTAGGATTGCAAGAACAAAATCCATACATTACAATAAAGATTGATGTGGAAAGAACATCTGAGGTGGATAGTTACCCAAGAAATTTTAGAAGGATATATGTTTGCCTGGGAGCTTTAAAAAGTGGAATTAAAGCTGGAAAGAGAGATCTGTTAGGACTAGATGGGTGTTTCATGTCTGTACTATTTCCAGGACAGATTTTGACTGCAGTAGGGGTTGATCCAAATAATGGGATATACCCTTTTGCTTATGCAGTGGTTGAGTCTGAAACCAAAGAATCTTGGAATTGGTTCCTTGACTATTTAGGAGATTGTTAGGAATTAGAAATTCCAGGTATTAAAGAGTCGGTCACCTCAAGTATATGTAATCGTTAAAAAGCTCGTAGTCATAGTAATATTAAGTTAAGTAGTATTTAGTTAAGTAACACCGTGGAGGACGGACGGGTCTTTACCCACTGTATGCCTGATCCACAGCCCGATGTGTGGCGTTTTATGTAAGACTATAAATACTCTCTACCTCCCAAGGTAGAGAGTTGGAGCTTATAATAATATCTTTCACTTTCTCTCACTAAGTTCCCTAAACCTCTAACTTTCTCTCTCTAGAATTTCATCTATATGCTACCTTGTGTTAATGTTATGATGTGTATGTGAAAAGTTATATCTTACAATTGGTATCAAGAGCCAAGGTTAGATCATATCTTGCACATCTTTGGATTTATAGTGGTTTTTAGGTGGTTTTTGAGTTTGAAAAAGTTTAGTGGTTTTTTCATCATTTGGTTGATTTCTTGTGTTAAAGTTTGAATTTTGTTGGTACTTTTATGTTTAGAATCATCACAAGTGTTTAGGTTTTCATTTGGTAAGCTTGAATCATCTTGGTTGGGTTGTTTTTGGATTGAAAAGTGATGTTTATATGGTTTTTCATGCTAGCGACTTAGTTCACGGATAATATTCTTGGCAGCGACTTGCTTCACATTTTTGTAGCGACTTACAGTGTTGGGGCTAGCGAGTTAGATCTAGCGAGTTAAAGTACAAGTAGTGGACTCTCCACTACGGGTAGCGACTTGGTGGTAGCGACTTGGTCTGTAGCGCGTTGCTCTTTAGCGACTTGCATTGTTAGCGACTTGAGTAGCGAATTGCTTCCGAAATTTTGCTAGCGACTTGAGTGTTAGCGAGTTACCACTTAGCGACTTACATCTGGCTAGCGACTTGGAACTCTAGCGAATTAGCGTGGTAGCGAATTAGTTGTTAGCGACTTGGTTCAAGAATTCGTAGCGACTTGGTTGATTTTTCCCGTCAAAACTTCAAACGGCCATAACTTTTGAACCGTAACTCCGTTTTCAGCGTTCTACCCATCAAAACGACCGTGAGAACGAGGAGAATGGCACGCCGAATAAACTAAAGTTAATTCGGGTCAATCTTCGAGGTCTAAATCCGCTCCGAACAAAAGTTATTGAGGTTTTTAAGTTTTTAGACCTAAATTTCTTAGGAAAAACGGGCATAAACCAATCTGAATCACAACCAAACAACATCTCTGCTTATCCCACGAACAATCTAAAGTCCTATCACACAATCGTCTTTCATTGTATCATTCCATCGGTCATCTTAACACCCTCTCCTGGTCATTGCTTAACGGTTTCGTCTTGATTTTAGTAAAATCCCGCGAAAGATTCTATTTCTCGGTTTAAATCATAGACGTGTAAAATCCAGTGCATCCTTCCACATCATGTCTTACTCTCTTGACCCAGTGATTTCAGAAGTGCTTAAACTATATGATGTTGTGGACAACAATGATAATGTAGGCTACAACGGCGATTAAAGATGATTGAATTAAGCAATGAGGATGTGAGATCTCCGTGTTCGAATCTAATGAGAGAGACTCGCACCAGTCCAAGCTACAAAATGCCATGCAAATGAAATGCAGCATTGAGCCCTATCAGCTACTTCATCTGCACCTCATTCAACTGTTATCCATAGCTGGGGATCGAACATGTAGTGCTCTTTTCCGCCGGGACTTACCTACATTGACAAGAAGCTTGTGTTGAACTTAGAACACTTAAAGCTGCAACTTACCAATAAAGAGGTTCAAAAGGATGGTTCCAGTGCAGCTCTTCAAGTAATCTACAAACAATTTCAGCCATTCATCGATGGGAATATTCAGCAGATTACGATCAACACTTGACTTGGAATTTCCTTCAAAAACATATGGAATGGAAATTAGGGAATTCATTGAGACATTTATCCAACTCATGGATAATGTGAAAAGTACATTGAAGAATCTGCTCAAAAGAATGAAGACGTGAATGAGTGTCAGTGCGATTGAAAGATTGTTGTGATAAGTTGGGTAATGTATATGTTGAATAATCGGTGTTCTGAATGCAGAATGTCAGTGACAACAAAAATGATGAGTCGGATAATGGAAAAATGGAATCTTCGTGCTCAAATTCACAAGAGAGAGAGGTGCACCAGACACAACCTGTGCAAGTTAATGCAAAGGAACGCTCCATGGAAGCGTCGGATGTACCCAAGATAGAGATGCACCCGTCACAGCCTGTGCATGTCAATGCTCGGGTAAGTTGCATGGATGTTTCTGCTGTATCTAGTTGTGCATCTTCTACTCAAAATGATGATTATGAACTGCATGAGTACGCTGCATTTGTGCTGATGATTCCCTTACCACTGAGCTTAACATATATAAGGATCAGGTTGCTATTTATGAACAGCGTGCTAAGTTTGAGTTGACCACCCGTGAGCGGGAAATGGATGTCCAAATACGTACAACTATTAGAAAAAGTAGGTTTAGAGAAGAAGTATTAAAACAAGAGTTAAACTCCTTACAAGAAAAGCTTTCTAAAACTGCTAAGCAAAAACAAGAACTTCAAGAAAATGTTAAAATGCTTAAGCAAGAATTCAAGGCTAAGGAATCAAAACTTTTGAATGATTTTTCCAATCTAAAAACTTTGAAAAACAAGCTTGAAAATAAGTTGTACGTACAAGGGAATACCATTCAGACTGCTCACATGATCACTAAGCATAGAGTCTTAAGCGATAAGCATAGCATTCCCCTTGTTGAGGAACCTAATCCAGAGGTAATTAAAAAGGCTAGAAATGCTCATAAGGTACTGTATGATGGTAATGAGATCCTTAAGCCTAGACAGAAACCTAGTTGCTTGTTGAGTGCTGAGGAAGATAAGATATCAGATGAAGTCACTAGGGAGAAAATGAATAAGAAGCTAGAAGATCCTGAGTGTAAAAAGAACAAGATAACGATAAAACCCCATGATTACACTAAGGAAAATTGGATATCCTTAAACATGTTTAAGCCTCGGACTCTATTGACCCCTGAACAAGTGTTCTGGAAAAAGGATATGGACTTGCAAAAGGCTGAAAATCTTGTTGAAAAGAATCCCCTTGTAGGAAATTCCCTAAAGCGACTGTGTATCCTCCAAATACACCAATGCATTTAGTTCCTAGAACTATTGCCACTAAGAGCAAGACCTTAATCAGTCAATATGTTATTCTTCAACTATTTACGGATTTTGAGAAAACTTGTAAGAAAAGGATCACACCCACTGGGATAACTGAAGGGAAAGGGGTTTTGAGCAAATGAAAGAATGTTATTTAACTGAGGTCATGCCTTTCTTTAAACAACTAAAAGATCATTTTGAGAGTCTTAAAGAGGGAACAAAATCAGATATTAAAGAAATGGAAAAGGAATTTGATGCAATGGTAGTTGAAGTTAGTGATTATGAGCGTGCACTAAAATATAATGAGATTGAGAGGAAGAACTTGCATACCTTAAATGAGACTCTTATTAGAATGTGTTGCTCAAGAAATTTTTTTCACTGCTTCAAATTGCTCTATTAATGCTTCCAAATTTCATGAACTATCTGTGGCCCTGAAAGTCTCCCATGATCGTGTCATTGAGCTTGAAAAACTAATTCTAAACTAAACGAGAAAATTGAACTGGATGATCACGACAATTTGGTTAAACATTTTTCTAAACTAGAAGTTGAGCATTTTAATTTACAACTCAAATATCAACATCTCAAAGAAAATGTCAAAACTTCAAATATCAAGACATCTTCAGATGCTCCAGAGTTTGATGCAGTTTTTCAAATTAACAAACGTGATGAACAGATTCAAGCTCATTGCAACACGATCAGAAAGTTGAAAGCCCAAATCTCTCAATTAAAGGGTCAAACGAACAATATGACAGGCTCCCAAATGCCTCCTCCTTTAGATTCTCGAATTCTCAAACATTTCATCTTCAAAACCTAGTAAATGCTTTACAAAAGGAAAACGAAAGTTTTCTAGAAGAAAATGAAAAGGTTAAACGACATTTTAAAGAGTTATATGATTCAATAAACGTCACCCGTGACCAAAACAATGAAAAAATAACGTCTTTACAAAAGAAATTGAGAATCGAGAAGTCGGAAATGGGAAACTGTCACTTGTTTTCAATAAGAATGTTGTCTCAAAATCACCCTTAGATTGCAAATACACTGTGACAGTTAAATATATTCCTCCTCATCTTAGGAATAATGAACATGCTTTTCATGACTACTGTGCTCACCTTAAGGATAGTCTAGAATGTCTCCGTGAGATTGTCGAAGAGGATTTCATTAACAAACCTCTTGATAGTGAAATTAGGTTTGCTTGCCTCCAGGGCAAACGATCTCAAGAGCTGCTTGAATGTGTAATTGCAACATGTCCAAAACCCTTAGGTGAAAAAGGCAAAGCTGTGAAGCCTTGTTCTATGCCTAGTGCCAAACAGAAAATCCGTTCTATGCCTAAAGTCAAGCATGTGACCCTTGATATGCCTTGTTCCATATCTAAATTCAAGCAAGCAACTTGTGATGTGCCTCCTAGAATTTCAGATCCCAGCACTTCTAGACCAAGAATGCAGAAAGTAGTGAAGCCATGTAATGTTCCCATCGTTACTTCTACAGATGTTAAGATTGACACTAAAGTTAGCGGGTCAAAACCTAGAAGCTATGCAAAGAAGGATAGGATTACGCAAACTAAAAGTGTTCATGATAAGGAAGTGAAAGAACACCATAGGGACAAGAAGTTTGATTTGAACAAAAGAATCGTGTTAGTTCTAGTATTAGCTCCAAGCTTACTAAAATTAATTCGAGGCCTTATCTTTGTCAAAAAACATGCAAAAAATATTTAATTTCTGGTAATCATGATAAATGTGATGTGTTATTTCTGAGGTCTAAGATTCATAACCAGTTAAGAAAGTTTGGAGAGCGAAACAGATTAAGCAATCCCGGAAACCTACAGGGAAGGTTTTTACCAATGTAGGATTTCATTGGAAGCCAACAGGTCGAATATTCACGAATGGCAAACCTTGCCCCTTAACTAGATCCACTATGCCTAGAGTAGTGCTTGTTAAGGTTTGGAAGCCAACTGGTAGAACAATCCCATTAAGCACAAAATGTCCCTCGACTAAGTCGGATGCTTCTACTAGTTTAGCTCCTAGTGACAATGACATTGCACCTAGGGTTTCTGCGGATTCAAAGATTGTTTGTGCTAACCAAAAGGACCCCATGAGCACGTGGGGATCCAATGTTTCCAATTCTATGTCTTCGTCAGTTATCCAAAGCAGGTCGTACAAGTCGTCCCTTGGTATTTGGATTCGGGCGGCTCTAAACATATAACTGGGCTCTAAACAATGACGTCTGTTCACATCATTTCAGGCCTCGTACTTCATCATTATGGCGTCTGCAGATAACACTTCAGGCCCGTTCTTCAAAGAAAAGAAAAGTGTATGCGCTCTTCGTGCGATTTATCTTCAGCTAAAGAGAAATTCTCTCATGAATGGCCATACTCATCTACATTCTTCATCAACAAGCTTCATGTTTTGCCACGCTCATTCAGTCATCAAGTGGATCTGCGTTCATTGGTGTATACTCTTATTCACTTGTTAAATCAAAAATGGCAACTTCGGATGCAATTTTTGAGGGGAGAAGAGTGAATATACTACATGATGATGGATGTTTGAATAATGGTAATACGACTTAATTTTTGATGATGATGAGTGTATATTCTTTTTGATGAAGAGTGAATATACTAAGGATAACGGGGATTCATTGTTTTGATTTTTGATGACTCTCCTTCAACGCCTAATGCTTCACTTACTAAGGATAATTGGGAATCAATGTTTGGGATTCATTGTTTTTCAAAGATATGTTTGATGAGTACTTTAAACCTCCGACGAATGTTGATCATCCAGTTTCTGAAGCTCATGCTCCGGTTTCTATTGAATCAACTGGTTCATCATCAAAGAAGTACAACTCAAACTACTCAAAAAGCCCAATCTCCAGTTATTCCTCAAGGCGTTGATAATGATTATCATAATATTGCAGTTGCACTCATGAATAATGATCCGCTCTTTGGTATTCCTTTGCCAAATATTCACGGATTATTGTTCATGAATAATGATCCACTCTTTGGTATTCCTTTGCCAAATCTTCATGGATTATTATTCCTCTCATCGTGCATGCTATAAATCAACCACATGAACTTCAAGGAAAATGTCTACCTCATCCGCTCGAAGTTATTGGTGTATCCTCCAGATCAGTCTCTACATGAATACATTTAGGAAGAATACATTGATGTTGAGGCATCATTTGTTCCGGTTCATTCAGTGGGTGAATGTACATCAGGTTGTATGTTTATTCACATGTTGGGCATTTGACACAAGTTGATTACTTCAGAGTTAATCAAGTATCACTTATTTGAGATTGAAGTTAAAATTCACAAAGGCGAGCTTAAGATGCAAATGCATGGAATTCTTCTTCAGTTTCAAGTTTGGTATATCAGGTTTTCTTTATCAGTGGTCACTTCAAATTGTCTACATATGGGTTGATAAAGATAGTCAGAGAGAGTTTCTATCGCAGTGGTCCTATGGCTCCTGAACACTCCAGCTCAGGACCCGCACTTCAAGACAGTCCCATTGGTTCATCTCTTGTTCCAAACTCTACTCAAGAAACTCCATATGTACCTCCATCTGAAGATGATGTAAAGAAATTGTTTGATCCTATGTTTGATGAACTGTATGATTCAAACACTAATGAGGTGATGATTCCTGCAACAGAGGATGCTCATATTCCTGTGAATGAAGTCAATCCTTCAGTCTCAATATCTTTAAGTCAAGAAGCACCTGCTGTTGATCCTTCAGTCTCATCAACAAATCATCATTCTTCAAATGTACATCATGGAAATGTTTCGGGCATCAATGATGAAGTTAATCCCTTTGCTACTCCTGAGGATGCTCCATTTGAAAACATATTTGCTACTCCTGAATCATCATCGGAACCATCTTCTTCAGGAGACATCGACTCAGCTACCTCAGTTCCTCAACAACAGCCACATGAACACCTTAGAAAATGGACTCACGATCATCCATTAGACAACATCATTGGAAATCCCTCTCGTCCTGTATCAACCCGGAAACAACTTGCAACCGATGCCTTATGGTGTTTCTTCAACTCCGTACTTTCTAAGATCGAACCAAAAGATGTTAAAACCGCCATGAATGAAGACAGTTGGTTCAATGCCATGCAAGATGAAATTCATGAGTTTGATCGACTTGATGTATGGGAGTTAGTACCTGCTCAGATTGTGCTATGATTATTGCTCTCAAATGGATCTTCAAAGTAAAACTTGATGAGCATGGTGATGTGTTGAAGAACAAGGCTCGTTTAGTTGCTAAAGGATATCGTCAAGAGGAGGGTATAGACTTTGAAGAATATTTTGCTCCTGTTGCTCGAATCGAGGCAATCGGAATCTTTCGGCTACGCCGCTAGTAAGAACATGGTAGTGTATCAGATGGATGTGAAGACGGCATTTCTGAACGGAGATCTTAAAGAAGTCGTCTACGTCAGTCAACCTGAAGGATTTGTGAATCAAGAGCATCCTACTCACGTTTATCGTCGGAAGAAGGCTCTCTACGGTTTAAAGCAAGCTCCAAGGGCATGGTATGATACATTGTCAAAGTTTCTTCTATCAACCGGATTCAGTAAAGGAGCAGTTGATCCTACATTGTTCACCAGAAGTCGGCAAACATTTAACTTATGTTCAAATTTATGTTGATGATATTATTTTTGCCTCGACTGACCCAATGGAATGTGATCGTTTTCTAATGAAATGAGTTCTAAGTTTCAAATGTCAATGATGGGACAAATGTCGTTTTTCTTGGGATTACAAATTTCACAAAGTCACGGAGGCATTTTCATAAATCAATCTAAATATGCAACAGAGATTTTAAAGAAATTTGGATTTGATTCATGTGACCCTGTTGACACCCCCATGATTGATCGAACCAAACTAGATGAGGACCACTCGGGGATCATGATTGACCAAACGAAATATCGTAGTATGATTGGATCCCTGATGTACCTCACAGCTAGTAGACCAGACATCTTGTTCGCTTTTTGCATGTGTGCTAGATACCAGGCTAAGCCTACTAAAAAGCACCTTGAAGCGGTTAAGCGGGTCTTTCGGTATCTCCAAGGAACCATCAATATGGGACTATGGTACCCGAAGGACACCGGTATGTCACTAACGGCCTATGCAGATGCTGATCATGCAGGTTGTCAAGATACACGTCGAAGTACATCTGGAGGTGCTCAGTTTTTGGGTGATAAGCTTGTGAGCTGGTCTTCAAAGAAGCAAATGAGTACCTCTATTTCCTCTACAGAGGCTGAATACATAGCCATGTCATCTTGTTGTGCTCAAATCTTATGGATGAGATCTCAATTATCTGACTATGGCTTTGAATTCAACAAAATCCCTCTGTCTTGTGATAACAAAAGTGCCATTGCTCTCTCATGCAACAACGTTCAACACTCAAGAGCAAAGCATATCGACATTCGACATCATTTCATCAGGGAACAAGTGGAAAAAGGTGTGGTGGAACTATATTTTGTGAGGTCGAATATCGGTTAGCGGACATCTTCACCAAAGCTCTTCCAAGAGAACGTTTTGAGTTTATTCTTCCACGTCTTGGCTTGAAAAGCCTTCAACCAGAAACTCTCAAACGTCTTCAGGAGGAAGACGAGGAGTAAAGGTCTATCTTCATCTATCTCTTGTATATATCTATTCGAAAAATCAAAATACAAAATTATAAAACCTTCAAAATCCATAAAAATCTGAAAAATTCGAAAAATCTTCAAAAAATATTGTTTTTTTGTCATGCGTTTTCTCGGTTCGATAATATCTACGGTCTTTGTGCTGTCATTAAAAGAATGACACGGGACTTTAGATGTTGGTCGAATTCCAAAAAAAAAAATCAAAAATCAATATATATATATATACATGTTTGAGAGAAAGAGAAACAATGGTTTATTGTCATTTTCAGGCAATAACCCGGTTTTAAAAGAAAGAACAGAGCCATGTTTTATCATGTTTTCTAAGTCCATGCTCTGATTCTATAAACATTTATCCGCTGAAAACTAAATGCTTTGAAAAATAACTCGGTCTCTATTTTTGATAATCATCGGGACTTATTTGTCAAAATCTCTATCTCTCAATCAACAACCTATGTCATTGATTGAGGGGAGAATGATTTCAATTAAATTAAAAGGTTATTTGGCATTAAATTGTTTTCAAAAGAAATACATGCATGTTCTATCAATGGAGTTTAAAGTCTTAAAATCCGATCCTTATCAGTTAAAACGCTTTCATAATCAAGTCACAATTCTCCTTAAAAGCTTTCAAAATCAATTTAAATCTACAGAGATCACAAATCTCAAATGTTTTAATAATTGTGATCGGGGAAGAAGTTGTGATTTAAATAGGATTTAAACCGATAATTCGATAAATGGTTTCTTAAGTGATTAGCATGTTTGCCTCCCGTAAGTGACAAACGATTTCAAATTTTCCATGCACACATTGAGGGGGAGCATCTATATTAAACCACAATGATTTGAAACGTGATCACTTATCTCAATGTGCGGGTTCCCTCTAGTATGTGCAAAACTCTTTTCAAATCTCGAGGCACATATTGAGGGGGAGCAAAATCATGAAAACCTCATCCTTCCCCAAAATGCTTTATCTACTTGATTCGATTAGGGAAGTGATGTTGATATCTTTTAGAAAATGGTAATCAAAGAAGTTAATTCTTTCTCTTGCCTCCGTGTGCAAAACATTTTCAAATACTTGATGCACATGTTGAGGGGAGTTCTCGTTCTAAAAATATCAAAAACAATTCAGGTACAAAATGCTTTGATAATATATCACAAGTATCGAATTGACTTTCAAAAGGTTTTCAATTGGATCCAATGGCAGATGAACAATACCAAATAGACCGACCAACCTTACTTTATGTATGGTGATATAAGGATGATAAGGTTAGGTATTGGTTCCCATGATCCGCTAGAACCGGAGGGATCTACCCAGGGACAATCCACTAGTTAGTGTAGAAGTCCTTAGGCATGATGATAAAAGGAGAAAAATGAGATATGGGAAGAGTGCGGACTAAGACTGAGCTAGTCCTGGAATAAACCCAACAAAGTTCTAGTTATGAAGTCTCGGTAAGCACTGAAGGGGTTGAAGAATTAAAAAGAATTGAATGAGAATAGGGTGAAAACAAATAGCCCTCCATTTATTCAACCTTAGGGCAGAAACCGGGTTCAATTCATATGCTACTGATGGTAACATCGGTATTGAAGACAAGACGTCATGGACCCAGTGACGCACTGCACTACAACTTCCCAAACCACTCAAGTTCCTCTTAAAAGGACTTGTTTCATTCTCACGGGGAACCGACATTATCTATCGACTTTCTCTTAGAGATTATTGATATTGAAGGAGGAGACCCTCTCCCTAGTCTCCGATATAGGATCCAAATATGCACAAATTGAGTCTAGAGCCACGAGATCATCAATAAATCTCATTAGGACACTTTCAATGAAGACTCTCTGTTTCACACAATGTGGAAAGAGAGATTATATTTTGAGTCCTACGCATTATCCTTGTGGTATTGCCAGAACATCTGAGTGATGTGTTTACACATTCACAATGAAGATGGAAAGCCTTCTGGAGCCAACATCAAACAAGCTCCTGGTAGGTGGCATGTGAGATCTATTATATGGATCAACCATGTGACAACTGAACAGAAACAATGGGGCGATTCAATCTCTTGAATCAATCCTGGTTCAGGTTAGGGATTGACGGATACCTTTGAAAAACCAGTCTTTGTGCTTTAAAACTCTTTTCATTAGCATGACGACTGTGTACTAATTTTTCAAATCAAAAGGTGTTTTATGATTGATAATTGATTTTCATTAAAACCTTCGTTATATTGCAAAAACAATTTCTATTGAGCAATACACGATTGTTTTTCAAATTTCTTTTAATCAATCGATGGACGTAAATTCATTTGGTTCACTCACTCTGTGTTGTCTTCTTTGAGACGTTCGGTTTGAGAACAGCTAGAGCAGCTGCGAAACCCTGTCAAGGAAATTCCGAATTATACCGATCAGGCGTACTTGTACTGATCAACGAGGGAACCGTGGGCGTGTACCTCAATTCAACGAAAGTGATCAAAGACACTTTCGTGCGCTTTATTGCTAACTGTCTTATGCGGTACACCCGACGTTTGCAGGCTGATCGAATGAAGCGATCAATCCATAGCCGCATGCTCACCTAACACATTCACCTCAAAAGAAATCATGATTAGTGCATCAATGACTCTGATATTTTTACTCCATGCTTCTGTACGCTTTCTGCTGCCAATATCACGAATCAACAAATGCTTCCGCTACTCTGATGAGAATATATCATGATCCAGAATGTGAGCATGTCGGTCCGAATGTCACAACATCACATAATACCAACACCACAATGGATGTATCAGAGATTTTCTACTAGCTGATGATCCCAAAAGCTGGCTCAAAATTATTATCACGTGGATCAGTAATAGACCTCCACTTGAAGTAACCAAACATGCATTGTGAAGAATCAATGACTACGAGCTTAGGAACAAAGGACTACATCAAGAATGCAAGAACAATTGTTAATGTCATATCTGTTTGTATTCAATGTAATTTTAGTGCATGATTGAGGTGACCTCCCTTAGGGGGAGATTGTTAGGAATTAGAAATTCCAGGTATTAAAGAGTCGGTCACCTCAAGTATATGTAATCGTTAGAAAGCTCGTAGTCATAGTAATATTAAGTTAAGTAGTATTTAGTTAAGTAACACCGTGGAGGACGGACGGGTCTTTACCCACTGTATGCCTGATCCACAGCCCGATGTGTGGCGTTTTATGTAAGACTATAAATACTCTCTACCTCCCAAGGTAGAGAGTTGGAGCTTATAATAATATCTTTCACTTTCTCTCACTAAGTTCCCTAAACCTCTAACTTTCTCTCTCTAGAATTCCATCTATATGCTACCTTGTGTTAATGTTATGATGTGTATGTGAAAAGTTATATCTTACAGAGATGATTTGGAGTTGTTCAGTAACTCAAACTTCACTTTTATGTCAAACAGACAAAAGGTACTAAAATGCTCACATTTATAACATTATTCATGTTCTGTATCTTTTATATCAACCATTATCATGCTATGTAACTTTTATTCATGCTCTGCATATTTTGTAAACTTATGTGACAGGGGATTATACCTGCTTTACAAGAAATTTTCCCATCAGGTGAACATAGATATTGTTTGAAACATATCTATGATAACATGAAATTGTCATGAAGAGGAAAGCGGTACAAAGATCTGTTGTGGAGGTGTGCTACAGCCACTACTGTGCAATTGTTTGAGAGAAACATGGATGAATTTAGAAAAACCAATAAGGAAGTATATGATTGGCTGAATTTGATTCCACCTCAGCATTGGGCCAGGTCTCATTTCTCTGGTATGTATATTCTAGTTTGTTGTTGATTGTATTTTTAGAACTTGCCCTTTCATTCCTAACTAATGCACTATTATCATTTTTTCATTTCAGAAAGACCTAAATGTGATGTTCTCTTGAACAATATGTGTGAGGTTCTCAACAGACAATTAGTGGATGGCAGGGATAAGCCCATCATCACTAGCTTGGAATTCATTAGACACTATCTTATGAAAAGGAAAATCAAGGTGCAGCAAATGATCACCAAGAGTAATGGGCCTCTTACACCTAATGCCACAAACATTTTCAATAACATTAAGAAGGAGGTTGCTCAATTCACAGTTACATGGAATGGAGGAGATTTATATCATGCTTATGGTCCTTATGGAGAGCAGTGTGTTGTCAACATGAATCTGAGGACTTGCTCATGTAAGAAATGGGATCTCACAAGAATGCCATGCAAGCATGGAGTGGCAAGCATCTGGGACATGGCAAGCAATGGTATGGAACCTAGAATACCTGAGTCATGGGTGAGTGAATTTTATTGGTTATAAATAGATTATAAATTCACTTATATCCATTATCATGCTTTCAATATTTTGTAAACTTGTGTAACAGGTGAGTGAATGTCATTGGTTGTCTACTTGGAAAGAAATGTATAAGTTCAAGATAAATCCTTGTAGGGGACCAGACATGTGGAATTAGTCACCCCAATCACTCTAACACCACCAGATTATCATACTCCTATTGGTAGACCAATAAGGAAAAGGAAGAAAAGTGCAGTTGAGTTATATGATAATATGGTGAAAAAAAGGGAAGTTAATTAGATAAGGGAAGACTGTCACATGCAAAAAGTGTGGGGAATCAGGTCATAACAAAAGATCATGCAAAGGTCAAAGAGGGCCACAATCACAAGCATCTGTTAGACCAACTGCAAGTGCAAGTGTTAGTCCATCATCACCATCTGTAAACCCATCAACACCATCAGTTATACCTAGTGCAGCATCTTTTAGACCACAAGGACCATATGCAAACCCATCAACACCATCTGTTATACCTAGTGCAGCATCTGTTATACCACAAGGACCATGTGTTTATTAGGCAAGCAACACCATTTATTGCCCCAAGTTTCATAAAGACTATTGCAAATAGGCGTTCTCCTTTAAAACCAACTGCAACAAGGCCACAAGTTGCTGCAACAAGGCCAAAAGATGTTGCAACAATGCCACAAGCTGCTGCTGCAATGCCTCAAGCTTCTGGTAAAGGTAAATAGTTTGGTGCAAAGGGCAAAGATAAAATGAATATGGGGGAATGAAATGGCTCTTTCGGTGTTTCAATTGTTTAAGGTTTATGGTGCTTTTGTGTTATGTTATACTATCTTACGTTTATCTAAGAAGTAAGACTATAAGACAATTTGGTTATCAGTTATGTTAGACTATTGTGGTTCCCATTTATGGTAGTCAGTCTGTATTAAATCATTTTGGTTCTCGGTTATGTAAAACTCTGGTTCTCAGTAATATATGACATTGATTGTCATTTTGGTTCATTTTTGTTCATTTGAAGTTATGTGAGACTTTTGCAGTAATGTGCGACCATTTGCAGATGTGAGACCATTTGCAGCTGTAAGGATTTTGCAGATTTGAGAATTTCGATAGTATATGCACTTGCAGTCCCTTTATGTTCACAACCATAGTATGAATATGACTGTTATTAAGTCATTTTACAACATAAAACTTGACACTTGTAGTTTTCAATAGTATTGTATACATAAACCTGATATCATAAATATGACTATTACTAAGTCATGTTATTGCATTAAAGTTGATAATTAACTTTAGAAAGACAAATAACATAGTTCCTAGGGTTAAAACAATTTTATTCTAGGGCATTTAAGCCATAGATAAACTACCAACATCCATCAGGAAAAGTCCTAAACATACAACTAAACCATACTTTTTTTCCCTTCTCTTTTGAACCATCTTTTGCATCTTTGGGAATTTTGGGAGCAAATGGCTTGATATCAATCAGTTCACAAGTTTCCTTATTTTTCATGCCTAGAACCTTAATCGTATCAGCAAAAGCAAGCCTTGCAATCTTTTTTGAGGTTAGACCATTGCTAGCTTCAAACTTGTTTGAGCTTGAACCAATTTTTGGTTGATAAAATTGCATTTCATCATAGCTATAATCAGAACTTGAATCTTCAACCTTTGGAAAAAAGTCAGGCCATGGCATTGGATATGATGCATCAGAACTTTCATTGCTGGAAATGGTTATGATTTCTGCACAAAAAATAATAATAATAATAATAATGAATGTTGTGTTACAAATATGAGAAATGAAACGAAAAAGACATGGCTTCTTGTTAGAACTCATTTTTTCAGTTGTTGTGGATATGAAAATGACATCCAACAACAACCTTTATATAGTGTATATTTGAAGTTGATGGGGAGAAAAAAACATTAGAAAGCAAAGTACCTGGTTTGATGCTTCATATCTGTAACAATCTAATATTCTCAAGCAAAGTGCAATCATATATGTAACAGTCTAAGATTCTCATGCATGTGACTATTACCAAGTCATTTGTAGTTATGTGACAACATTAGAATTATTGTGAGACCATTTGCAGATGTTATACCAGTTATTTTGTGAGACCATTTGCAAATGAGAGATTTTTGGTACATTTTGGCCATTTTGGTCACAACTAATTCAATACAAATAAACTTGGATCAACCGAAACACTACATTACATTAACTTCATTCATTCAAAATAGTGCATTACATTAACTTCACAACTACATCCCATTTTCAAGAGACTGCATTACATTTTCAATGCCATTACAAGTCAACCCAACTAAAACCAAACTAAACCCTAAAGTCATTTAAGAAGATATAAAATAAGGAAAAACACCCAACTAAACACTAACATCATCTTCAATCTTCTTGTTGATCCACGATTTTGAGCAACAATAACTTGTAACTCATTCTTATTTCGTAATAACCGATGAATGACTTGCACATATCGATGACAAATTGGTGGATCATACAATCAATAATCCCACAATTAGAACCCTAAAGAAAGAACATTTTCAAAATTAGGTCAAAATCAAGAAAAAATTATAAAAACTAACAATTGATGGCTTACCCTTTTAGAACAACAGTAGAAACGTCTTCCTGGATTAAATTGCGTCCATGAAGTACGAATCACAGTTGGTGATCCACATTGAGGACAACGAACCATAGTTGTGTGTGTGTTTTATTTTTGGACTGAAAATATGGTGGCATGGGTGGTGGGTGGGTATTTTTTCATTTATATTAGTAGTGTCTAAATTTTAAGATAAAAAGACAAATATGCCCTCACGTGAGGGTTACATGTAAGTGCCAACAGCTATATTTCACGTCTTAGTAAAATTGGACTGATAGTGGAATGAAACTATCACTTTTGGACTGAAAACAAATTTTTTTGAAATTTTGGACCAAAAGTGAAATACCAAGCAAACCACAAGGATCAAAAAACAGTTAACTCTTAAAATTATTTAATCATGATTAAATTGCTTATTCGCTTATACATGTGTATTTTTAAAAGTTGAAAGCATGTTTGTGTAATTATGAAAATTGTAATGATATTCATATAATTGTGAGTTTTTTCTTTAGAAAAAAAAGAAAAAAAAAAAGTAAAAAAAAGAAGGCTTTTTCACATACAAAAATCTCTTTTATTTTAGTTCGCCCACATTTGTTTATTATAAGTAACCTTTTTTTATTATTTTCTTTTTTCAACCATGTTTATTATAAGTAACCTTTTCTTATTATTTTCTTTTTTCAACCATGGTTTCCGATCTTTCTTTTTTCTTTCTCCTAACACCAATAGTTTTGTGATATCTATGTTTAAACACAATAATATGTAAGTTAAAATAAATAAAGATAGAAAAATCAAATATTAAATAGATCAATCACAACCATTCATTTTTTGTAAAAAAAACAACTCACTTTTATTTTTTATTTTTTTAAATTACATATCTCAAAAACCGTTAGTCGTTAAATGAAACTAATTATACCGACAAGAACAAAATTATCGTTTTATAGATATCGAATATTGAATGCTTTCAACGATTTTTTTTATCGTTTTTTGTAGGTTTCAATATACTATACCATAAATGAAAATCTTGAAAAAAACACATAATTTGTGTTAACCAACTCCTAAACCCTAAAAACTCAAACTCTTAAATCCCAAAAACCCTAACCCGTAAACTTCAAAAACTAATACTCACTAAACCCTAAGGACCCCTAACTAAACTCTAACCACCAAAGCCTAAAAACCTAAGCCCTGCACATAAACCCTAAACCCAACAAAAAAGTAAAAAGAAAATTCACCAAAAGTATATAGTGTGAGATATCAAATAAAAGATAATTTTTTGTTTGTTATGAATGGTATGATTAATTTCGACTAACAATCAACGTTTTGTGAGATATTTACTTTTTAAAAATGTATGTTTGCGATTGGTTCATTTGATTTTAGTTGTTATTTAAAATAATTGTAAATTAGAATTCTGATCAAATAAATATTTTTATTAAGATGAAAAAAAAAAAATGTTAGATGCACGTATAAAAATATATTCGTCTTACACTCTTTTTATTTAAAATACTTTGGTAGAATTTATTCTTGTCTTTTCTCTTTTCAATAACCATAAATAATCTTTTTTAGATGATTAAAAAAATAATAAAAAATGATAGACCCGTGTTTGGAATAAGTAGCTAAACTTGGCGGGAAAGCAGATAACCCTAGGTCCCCAAATTGGCGGGAAAGCACAGCAGCCTCTACTTAACTCAGTTAACGCGGGAAGCCGATACTAACCACCTCCACATTTCACAAAATCAATCCACTTTCTCATCTAATTAAGAATTAAAGATAGAGATATCGAATCAAGTAGAAGAAATGGTGGGCCGTCAATATGATTGCTTGACCAACCCTCTCGGCGCCGTCCGGTTCACTTTCGACAAGGCGGTCGCATCCGGTTCAGATCCGGCTTCTTTCGACCGCAAAGACTGGGGCGTTGGAGATATCTTTCGCGACTTTCTTTTCGATAACGATGGCCTCGCTCAGGTATTTTTTTTGAGTAATGATAGAGGGACTAAATTTATGCCAAACCAATTAATCATGTGACATGTGGAATGCACATTTTCTCTTTCATGATCCTCACCACTAATCTTGACATGTGTTGTCATCTTAAAGTTAGGCATTTTTTTAAGCATGAATTTTAGTCATGCAAATCATTTTTCGTTTTTTTATTGTACCTTTTTAGGGTTTATTAATTAATTTATCTTTCATTTTGTGTTTTAGTTAGATTTTTTGTCTTTTAATAAAAAGTTACAAAGTAGGAACATTTGGGGGTGTTTGGGATTGCAAATATCTTAGTATATGCCTTTTTAGTAATTTGATTGAAATAAACAGGTTCTAATAATATCAATTTGCTTGTTGGAAAGTGTTTTTTTGTTTTTAGATTAAATGAATTAAGTCAATTAGCTGATAAAATTGTCCAAATACTGAAAAGGGTTATATTCCTAAAAAAGCCGAAAACTCAATAAGCCAATAAGTTGGTAAAGTATTTAGTGCCAAACACCCCTATTGACATTAAAACGTGATGGAACACTCTTATTAAGTTTTATGACCAATGTGGAACCATTGATAAATACATTGTTATGATATAAAATCTAAATTGCTTCATGCTACGTCTTTTTAAAAAATGGGATTAACTTACTTTGGTTGATTAAAAATCATTACCTTTGTTGGAATGTAGAGTTAATTGAACGTGAAAAGTATTATACTATGAGTACCTATGATTGATCAAGTATTTTGATAATCATATCTAGGTCCCAATACTAACTCCATCAACACTCCATGCGGTTCAACCAAACTCTTTGGTTCGGTTCCGTGGAATGATACAAGACATGTTGGGTAATGAATTCTATGTCGGTGCTTACAAGGTATGTTACACCTTGTCATGCTTTGCTGATGGACCTTCAGTTTACCTCTAAACAATCTTATTAATATTGTGCATCTTTTATAGAATGAAGAGACATGGAATACCAACAAGTTTTCAGATGTGGCTCAATTTCCCATGGGTCCCTCACCTGATATGCGGGTTTGGGAGCGTCGTCTACTCTACTGTGTTCCTGTGAGTCCTCTAAATTTTAGAAAAAGACTCCTTGATTTTGTATCTGTGTATGCGTTTGCGTATAATGTTTTTGTAACTTACAGTTAGAACTTTTTTTAGGTCCCTGGCCAGAATACATGGGCAGATTCTGCTTCCGATGGTTTCATAAGTACATACGCCACATCAGCAAACCGGGAGAAGCGACAGAGAGAGGCCTGTTCTGTTTCTGATGAGATGGATATCCAAGTATGTAAAAATTAGGATAAATTTTTTAAGTATCCATATGTTTTAGTGACCTTTATAAAATAAGGCTTTACATGTTACCTGACATATATTTATATTTTGTCAAATAATAGGACTCGGGTATTGAGACACCAAACTCTCCACGTGCAAAGAAGATGGTGAGCTAATAGTCTTGTTTATGCATAAAGTCCCATCCAAACATATAGTTCATATTTCGTTAATTTAATACAACTTTTGCATGAACAGCGAGAGGGTGAATCTGTTTCGCAAGAGAACATGACTGACGCAACAGACTGTGGTACTAGTATGGTGCCTGAGTTTGATAGAAATAATTTTCCATGCCTAGTGAAGGTAAGTTTTTGTCATTTTATAATTTAGAAGCCAAAACTTACATATTTTCTGAATTTCAGAATTTTTCTTACAGTTTTTATAATTCTGCAGATATACGACACTCCAGAGTCTGACTTGAAGCTCAATGATGTGTTTGAGTTTATTGGTGTCCTTATGTTTGATACTGATGTTAAAGATGATAAGCATGGTGAAAATGAAATGGCAGATTGTTTTGATGAAGAGGAATCAGTCAACCTACCTTCTAGCAAGGTTGATACTTATTTCCTGTTTAACTGAAAATGGTTTGATTTTTTTCTCTTTTATAGTATGTTTACATATGTTTTCTGGCAATGCAGGTGCCACGTCTTCATTGTCTTGTACACAGAAAACTTTCAGTTAATGATATGATATCGATTTCACCAACAATGGAGGTCGGTGAAATTACTGATATGATTTGTGTATCTTCATCAGTCGCCCTGCTAAATATTAATTAAAATTTTGTGATCTTACAGCCTAAACCCGATTTGCTTAGAGGGATACGCGAGTCCTTGTTGCGTCATCTTACAGTAGTTCTTGGTGATGATGAGTTAGCAGCTCATTTCATGTTATTACACCTATTGTCAAAGGTAACGAGTTATATCAGTACTATGATTAACTTCAGATATATACTTTATACTTCATATAAGGTAAAATGTAACACAAATTATCGTTGCAGGTTCATGTAAGAGTAGACTCAGTTGCGGTGGGAAAGTTGTCCTTTAATCTTAGTGGGTTTGACAAATCAAGTATATCCGTCTTTGGTAACCGTATCAACGATGCCATTAAGAATCTTTTACCTTACAGTCAGCGTATGCCCCTTACGGTGGATTATCTTAACACTGCATCACTTGCCCCAGTGAAGGATTACCAAACAAACAGGTATATGACGTTGAGTATAATATTCCATTCTGTAATGACTGATCTTATAACGTATTGACATATTTATGTCATTTATTTTGCAGACTTGTGCCTGGTGTTCTTCAGTGTGCAGAGGGGTCACATTTGACAGTAGATGAGACACCGCTACAATCAGGGACTCTAAACAATAATGGTGTTGAAAATGCACGCTTGCTCAAGGATCTGATGGACTTCCAAAAGGTACCTTCAAAACCATATCATGCTCTCTGTTTGGGTAAACGGGTAAATACAGATGCGGGTTGAAATGTGTCATTGTTTGTATGGCCCGAAACTTGAACTGCTCTTCTAGTAGCTACTTCAAAGAGAGTTCATTCATAAGTAAATGGGGTCAAAATTCCATCCCCGTTTAGTAGCATTGATTTGTCCATCTGGAGCTATTTAATTTGTTAATTCTCTTGTATATGCTGTTACTGAAAACATTTGTGACATTTTTATAAAATTGTTTTTTTATTTGCAGGTGGAATATGACTTTAAATATTACAAAATGAAGATGGATGCAGATGTTCAACTACTGGTTCTGTCAGAGGGAAAATCAAACATTCTACCAGCTGATATAGTTCTTCCTTTCCATCCAACAGCTGTGGGTCCCTTGGGAAACGTGGATGCAGAAACGTTGAATGCATGGAGATGGTATTTAGCTACTCTAAGATCATTAACATATTCTATCGGGACAGAAATACGAAAGGTACTTTTTATTCTTCAGTTACGACTGTGTAACTTATTCAATTCTTATGATTATTAATGTGAGATTACAACCACAGGTGGTAGAAGATGATATGGTTTCAGCTAGAAAAGTTGATCGGAGCCTAGGGACTGAAGATTTTAACAGGTTTGTTATTGCTAGATTTTTGCTTCTTACATGATTATAGGTCATGTTTTAATGAGTTCTATGTATTACTTTTTGTGGTTTTTAGATGGCTTACTATGGGTCGTCTAATGTCCGTGAGCTTCGGTGAGACATGTTTATCAAATGAGCACTGGCAAATGGTGAAGGAAATGGAAAGGCTAAGGAAAGAAAGGATCAAATAAGTGAGGGTTTGTGGTTCAGGAATAAGGTTTGGAAATTTTGTGCTCGAGTATCCTTGTAACACCTCTTTTGAGTATAAGGTTCTTGCTGTATTCTCGGCTCACTTGTATCTTTATCTTTTATTGCCTTTTTGAGGTATCTGATTCATGTTTAATATCAAACACCCTAAACTTATGTTTGGTTTTTGGAAGAATGATTTTGCACATATTTACGTTGTATGGTAAAACATTAGTTATGCTCCTTTATATCAAAGCTGTCCTACATAGCAACATCATACATATAGTTGTGGCTTTGTGGGCATCTTACTTTAACGAATTCTTTACTTTCATATTTGCACCACAAAGTTATACCTCTTTGATACTCTCTTAGTAAGGACTTAATATATGACCTTTAGGTAGTTAGGTTCTACAGTATGTATTACAACTTCAACTTTGTATTAAAATTTAACTTGTCTAAAGACATACCAAGCGTAACAAATGTCGCAAGAGTAAATTCCATTTTCTTCCTTAATGAGGTCATTTAGAATTGAAAATCCAAGGACTTGTTGCTCATCCCTGGTGTTGTCTCACTTGGATAGAGTAAACATGAGTCTTACTTTTTTGTGCTTAACACATTAATTTTTACATCTTACATTAATACCTAACCGTATTACTGCTGTTGTTGTTTGAATGTTTACTTTCTTCATTTAGTTGCAAACCAAATAGAAAGAGAAATGATAGGTACTCCGTATTTGATGAGTATTTCCGTGACTACAGTGACATAGTTTATAAAATCATAAGTCTGAATTTTGACTTATTGAACTGATGTGTTGCGCCTATTTCTTTTGAATCAAGTTTTAAGTTATGTACACCACCTTGTTTCAAACACTCATTGATGCATAGATGAAATTAAGTCCGAAATACGCATTTTGAACCATCATGTTACATCATTAGCTATCATCACACCGCCACAACTTCTGCTTACAACTACCACCGTTGGACCGCCACTTTTTGACCACTGTCGTTGCTTTTTAGCACTGCTGTTGTCGGACCATCGCCTATTTCTTGAGATCTAGTTTGTATTAGTGGGTTTTATGTATAACAAAGGTTACCTTGTTTTGTTTTTTTAGGTGAAACGGTGAAGTATATATTAACATCCAACCAAAATTTACAACACAAATTCTATTCAACCTGTGCCATAACATGCTAAGGCTACCAGGAAAAATAGAACTGAAATACAAAGCAGGCCAACTACTAAAATGAACAGCAGACACCTGCATATACACAGTCTACACAATAGTTCACCAAATTCACCAGGACTACGTTTCCTTTCCACTATGACCAATCATGATTACTGATATAGCACAACCTCATAACAGCAACCAGAAAGGACATCAGTGAAAGGCCTCGTCCCTCCATACAAGTCCATCCATTCCTCCAAGGTGCCGCATTACTAATGACATATGCAAAGCAACACCTATCCTCCAAAATACATCCCAAATAGACAGACTACATTTCCTGCAAGAGACTCATCAAAATGATTAGTGTTGCTTCCTCTTCACACTAGATCATTGGACAAGCCCAATAAGGCATCATCTGGCCTATAGGTACTTCCTTTGGGAAACACCACTGGAAACCTTCACAATACCATTCTCTAAAAATCACTATCCCAAACACTGTCTTAAATCTTTCTTGTATTATCAACTTTGTCCAAAAACTTTATATCCCATCTTTTCTCCACACTAGACACTGGAGTTCTTCACTTTAAACTTAATGATCTTCAATCTAACAGTGTCCAATATAGCTTCACATAATGCTTTAGTACTTCTTTCCTCACCCCTGAAAATTCTACCATTTCTTTCTTGCCATATAAAATACACCGCAGCACACACACATATCCTCTTCATTATATTTATGCTTCCAATAGAGTTGTTACTAGGCACAACACTTAAGGCTGCAATGATACTATCAAATTTATTTTAAATATTACCCAAATTCACCCAATGAGAAAACAAAGTAATTTTGTACCAATCCACACAAAGGTTACCTTGTTTTTACTTAGATCTATTTGTTCTTTTTTAGATTAATTTGTTTTTAAATCTATGCCTGTTGCACCTTGTGTAATTAGTTTAGATTTGCTAATAATCTGTTCTTGGCATCTAGTTACTTGTTCGATCTTAGTTTTGACTTACGAAAAGGATCAGGAGTGTTTGGATGGCATTTTAAATAACAAATTTGCCTTTTATATTCCGATACGGGAACCAGGACTTCCCTTTTAGTACCGAAATATTTCACTTGTTTTCGTATTACCTATAATCAATAACACATAGCATTTCATCACAAAGAAAATAAAACTAAACCATAGCATTTCTTTTTCATTCATTAAAAAGTAACAATCACATCAGTTACCGATTTACATCAATTTCACCATAACATTCATGAAATAAAACCCCTAAATAACTCCTTAACCGCTGGTAAACTTGGTGACAGCCTTAGTCCCTTCACTCACAGCATGCTTAGCCAGCTCACCAGGCAAAACCAACCTCACAGCAGTCTGAATCTCCCTGCTCGAAAGTGTATTCTTCTTGTTATACCTCACAAGCTTAGAACTCTCAGCAGCCAGTTTCTCGAATATATCATTTATAAACGAGTTCATAATCCCCATTGCCTTGCTCGAAATCCCGATATCAGGATGCACTTGTTTCAAAACCTTAAAGATGTAGATCTTGTATGTCTCAACCGACTTCTTGTGCCTCTTCTTCTTCTTATCTCCTGAAGTGTCCTTTGCCGGGAGCTTCTTTTCAGCTTTGGGCTTTGGTGCTTTCTCTGCTGCGGGTTTCTTTTCCGCTGCGGGTTTCTTCTCTGCTGCCTTTGGTGCCATTGTGTGTGTTTTTGAAGGTGTGTTTGGTGTGTGTGATGAGATGATGGGAACGGAGTGGATTGTGGGGTGGGTTATATAGGAGGGGAAGGTGGGATTTGATTGGTGGGTTTGGTGTCACGCGGATTGGGAGTGTGGGTCGTTGGATTATGGGGTGGTTTTTGGACGGTGGAGATTGGGTTTGATGGGGGTTTGGAATTTTCGTTTGGGTTTTGAATGTTTTGAGTTTTCGCGGGCGAGGTCTATTGAAAATTTGAATTTATTTGATTTGCTATACACGAGTAGCGTGTACGGGGGTGTTTGGGATTGCTTATTAAAAATAGCTTATGCGTTTTGAAAACGAATAATCAGATAATCAGCTGTTATAAAACGTGATTCTAAAACATAATGTTTGGATTTGATTATGTTGTTTGATATCGCAATAATCAAATAATCAGTTTTTAAAGTGTTTGGCAAATCAGATTATCTAATGACTTAACATATCAAATTACCAAAATAGACATTCTTATTATTTAGTATTTTAAGTCTAACATTTAATTTATATTTACTAGCTAATGTAGACACATATATAGATATATATTTTCATAGTTATACGTAACTGTACATTTACTCCGTATATATTACTCTCGCAAGTAACAATTCTATCATTTTAAGCAAATTATGTAATTTCTAAATGGGCCAGGCCCAATGATCTAGCTATTTTTAGGGTTCGACATTTTCAATTCATATCTTCTACCACCTGTGTATACTGCAAAAGCTTCAACCGTTATTTTCTTAACAATGGTGGGTGCATAAAAGGTAAAAAGGAGGTCAGTTTGGTAATTTTAATGGAGAAGGAAAATCACGTTTCACAAAAGCATGTGGAGAGATACTTTTGCAAAACCACGTTTTGATGCCCCAAAAACGCAAATAAGTGCTTTTGATTTTTGTGTTGCCAAACACTAAAGATGGATTTTTTGCGTTTTGAAAACGTGTTAATCAGATAAGCAGCTGCAAAACGCAGTCCCAAACACCCCCTTATGATGATATGGTTTTTTTAGCAACAAAGAGCGGTGTTTGGAATTTTGGATTAAAATGCGGGTCCAGATTGGGAGCAAAAATTAAATTAATCCGTAAAATAGGAAAAGAAAATATAGATGACTAAAATAAAAAACTTAATAAATAAAATATCTGTTATAAATATTTATTATATGATTGTACAAATTATCTTCACATTCATATCTTTTAACTAGTATCCTTCACCTTTATGATTGGTCTTGTAACATCCATTTTGTACTTAATACCATTCATGTTAATGTCCCTATAAGTAGAGGCACTAAATGTATTGTGAAGACACACCAATAACAAGTTCTATCTTTCCCTTTCATATTCTCTTATATTTCCTTGCTTATTGTTCATATTGTGCTACTAGGTTCGTTGTTATAGAACACGTTATCAGCACGCTCGATCTTTAAGTTTTTCTTTATTTCGTGGCAAGTAAGTATACTTTACATTTCAATTTTTCAAATTCCGAAGATATGAAATACATGCCGTGTCTATGTGTATTGCATGATCAGTTTATATGTTAGAACGAGTGTGGGAACCCGCGCGATGCAGCGGGATTGCTTTTGTAGCCGTGAATTTAGATAGGGACTATTTTTGCCAAATTGCTATAAAGGACATACTTTGCAGCGACACTTAAACTTTAGGGACTATTTTGCCAACTCGACTTACTTCTGCAACGACAACTTAAGCCTCGGGACTATTTTCGCCAACTTTTGAAAGTTGGCAATTAATGCTTGCATTTGCAAGCACTGTTGCTCGCCTTTTAGTTATATATAGTAATTATATGTTGAATTGTCTATATTGCTTTACGAACTTCGAAGCATACTTTTTTTTTGATTCTATACTATAGTCAAATTTATTCTTATCTAAATTATTATTATTACCTCTTTGTATTTACCTCTCTTTTCTTCTTTTTTTTCATATAAAGAAGAAGAAAAAAAAAAAAAAAAGTGCTTGTCCAACATGCTAGAAAAATGACGTTAAAATAGTTTGATAACTAAAATCGATGATATTTATATTTGTTCAAATATGTATTGTGCTTGTGTGCAATTTTTCTTTTACATATTACCATACAATCAAATTTGTTGCTAATTTATTAGTCATTTATTTATAATTTAATGAATATACTAATGATTACACAAGCATTTAAACGGCATAACAAGAGGGACACACTTATTGAATGTAAATTTAACTTATGTTATGATTTAAGTGTCATATTAAATTATTTGAATGAGTGTGTGTAACAGTTATTGAACGTTTCTTATATGCATACCCAATTATTTGAATGAGTGTGTGTAACAGTTATTTGAATGAGAGATACACTTAGGGGCCGTTTGGTTCGAAGGAATTCGATGTAATCTGTTGTAATTGTAATATGAATTACATTACAATCCTGTTTGGTTGGCAGGATGGATGGAATTGTAATTCAGATTACATTACATTGGGTGTTTGGTTTGCAACGTAATGTAATTGAATTACAACCAATTACGTCCAGTGATGTAATTCAGATTACATAGCAAACTTGATAGAATGTGTTGTAATTGATTTTACGAGTTAAATATCAGTATTTATCTTTCATCGTTATTATTATTATATTATTTAATTTAAAAATAAATAATAATTATAATAATTATTTTTATATTATATATAAATATCTAAATAAATAATTAATTTTTTTAATAATTATTTTATATTAAATTTGTGATTTTTATTTACTATTTTATTTAAAAAGTATTATTATTATTATTATTATTATTATTATTATTATTTATTATTATTATTATAATATTATTAAGTAATATTGTTTATTATTATTATTATTATTATTATTATTATTATTATATTTATTATTTAGTATTATTTTACTATTATTATTATTATTTTATTAATTATTATTATTATAATATTATAATTGTATCAATATTATTATTATTATCTATTATTTATTGTTATTATTTATTATTATTATTATTATTATTTAATAATAATAATAACAATAATAATTAATATAATAATAATAATAAATAATAAATAATAATAAAAATAATAATAATGTATTATTATTATTATTTATTATTTATTTTTAATATTATTATTATTAATTATTAAGTATCATTTTTTTATTATTACTATTTATTATATTATTATTAATTATTATTATTATTATTTTATTATTATAATAATTATTATTATTATTTTATTTTTATTATTAATATTATATTTTTATTATTATATTATTATTATTATTATTTTATTACTATATTTTTATTATTAATATTCTTTTTTATTACTATATTATTATTATTATTATTATTATTATTTATTTTTATTATTATTATTATTTTATTATTATTATTATTATTACTATTTATTATTATTATTATTGTTATTATATTAGCTTTTTAAGTTTTATAAAAAAAATTGAATTACATTACGTTGCAAGTCAACCAAACACACTGACAGATTTCATCAATTACAATTACAACACATTACAATTACAACACATTCCAATTCTTTAAATTACAATTACATCAAATTACAATTCCTTCCAAAGATTACAAATCCTTCAAAAACATTCTGTGAACCAAACGTCCCCTATTGAACGTTTAGAAATGCAAATAAAAATCGTATATTTATAAGAAATGTACATCTCAATGTAACAGTCAATTAATAATTTGAAATCGTATATGTAAGAGTCAACTAATAATTATTAATTGCTATATCTTTTAGCTTATAACATACTTGACTATTTGATGTTAGTGGTTTCATAACATAGTTGTTCATTGTATGTTCTGATTTATTAACGTATGATATATTAAACTTATTAAATTTTTGCATGTCTCAACCGCGAATCCGTTTTGCAAATCATAACGTTTAATTTTTTCTTTCTTTTAATAGTATTATTTTTCTTCAAATTTGATAACCATTAGTCATTAAATAAATTTATTATCCTTCAATAGCCTTATTTAATACGGACAAATATTAATTATCTATCATATAATCGTTTTTTTTTTCTTTTCTTATACCACTAGTATCTTATTCGCATTTCACTAGCATATCACAATTCGTATAAACTCCTTAATATAATATTGTTGTCTTAATTTTGTGAATACATGTGCTTAATATAATACATGTGCTTGCTTGTATGTTTCAAATCACAACGTGCTAATGTTTCCGCTAATTTATCTGATCCCTTTCGCACTCTGAATTTGTGTATGGCTATATATGATACCATGGTATATGTATAGTATTATTCATTTTTAACTAATATGTAGAGTTAGTGTGTATGTTGTTTGATTCTGTAAGGTATCTTATCAACATTATTTTTTGTACATATTGACACCCACTGTACTCGCTATATATGCCATCCATCATTTCTTTCATAATTCGATCAATATATCTTCCGGCAAAACAACGTCGAATGATTTGATCGGGGCATATACGGAATAGGAAGGGTTCATCCCAGAAATAGTGTTTTAGCGTGGTGAAGAATTTTCTTTTATCTTGCTTAGTCATGTAATTTGGCAAAACCCTACTGGACAGATAGTTAGCATAATCCGCATACCATGGCTCAATTTCCTTAATGGCCATTAGCAGTTCCTCGGGAAAAGAGTCGCGAATATCGGTATGGTCTAACTTCTCAAGGTCCGGTTCTCTAACCGTGACATGATGATCGGCAGCAAGATTTTCACCCTTTATCTCGAATTTCAATGTTGAATTCTTGAAGCAATAGAATCCACCTAATGAGTCGGGGTTTTGCATCTTGTTTGGAAAACAAGTAGCGTAAGGTGGAGTGATCTGTGAAGACGACAGTTTTGGAGAGGACGAGATATTGCCTAAACTTGTCGAAGGCAAAAACCACAGCTAAAAGCTCTTTCTTGGTGGTTGTATAATTTTCTTGCGCTACATTCATGGTTTTGCTAGCATAGTAAATTGGTTGAAAATGCTTCTCCTTTCTTTGGCCAAGCACGGCGCCTACAACATAATCACTAGCATCGCACATGATTTCGAATTGTTGAGACCAATCAGGGGTGACTAGGGGTGTAAACGAGCCGAGCCGCTCGTGAAAAGCTCGGGATCGGATCGGTAAAAAGCTCGAACGAGCCGAGCTTAAACGAGCTCGAGCCCGAGCTCGAGCCTAATTTTGGGCTCATTTAATAATCGAGCTCGAGCCCGAGCTCTGTACAAAAAGCTCGAGTAGGCTCGCGAGCCTAAACGAGCCCTAGAATTATATACGTGAATATATCGTCTATACGTATAAACGAGCTTAAAAGTAGTAAACGAGCTCGAGCTTTATGTAATTAACGAGCCGAGCTCAAAACATCATAAAATTAGTCGAGCCCGAGCCGAGCTCGAGCTTGTGAAAATTTTCACGAGCCGAGCTCGAGCTCAAAGTATAAGGCTCGAAACGAGCTCGAGCCCGAGCTCGAGCTTTATATATATAAACGAGCCGAGCTCGAGCCTTAACGAGCTCGGCTCGGCTCGTTTCCACCCCTAGGGGTGACCATTATCGGAGCCTGAGTGAGATATTTCTTTAGTCGATTGAATGCTTCCTTGCATTCTTCAGAAAAATCAAAAGGGGCATCCTTGACAAGAAGTTGTGTCATTGGCCGGGCAATTTTCGAGAAATCCTTAATAAACCTTCTATAAAAGCCCGCATGACCTAGAAAGCTTTGAATGGCTTTAATGGTAGTAGGATAGGGTAGTTTGGATATCGCTTCGATTTTAGCTCTATCGACCTCTATTCCATTTCCGGAGACTTTGTGCCCTAAAACGATTCCTTCTCTTACCATGAAATGGCATTTTTCCCAATTCAGGACTAAGTTCATTTATTCACACCGTTTCAACATCTTTCTAAGGTTGGATAGACAAAGGTCAAAGGAATTCCCAAATACCGAGAAATCATCCATGAAGACTTCCATGCTGTCCTCAATTAATTCATGAAATATGGCCATCATACATCGTTGAAAGGTGGAGGGAGCGTTGCATAACCCGAAGGGCATTCGCTTGTAAGCAAAAGTCCTGTAAGGGCATGTAAATGTAGTCTTTTCTTGATCTTCAGGAGCAATGGGGATTTGGAAGTATCCTGAAAAACCATCAAGAAAACAGTAGTACTCATGCCCGGCCAACCTTTCGAGCATTTGGTCTATGAATGGCAAAGGAAAATGATCCTTCCGGGTGGCATCATTTAACTTCCTGTAGTCGATACAAACACGCCAACCATTAACCGTTCTCTGCGGTACTAAATCTCCTTTTTCATTCTTCACAACCGTCATTCCTCCTTTTTTTTGAACCACTTGGACTGGGCTGACCCAAGGGCTATCTGAAATGGGGTAGATAAGGCCGGCATCGAGGAGCTTGAAGACCTCTTTTTTTACTACCTCCTTGATATTAGGGTTAACTCTCCTCTGCGGTTGAACGGTTGGTTTGTAATCTTCTTCCATAAGAATTTTATGAGTACAAAAAGTAAAATCAATACCCTTAATGTCAAAAACACTCCACGCGATCACTCCTTTGTATTCTCTTAAAACTTCTAAGAGCTTCCCTTTCTGTTCAGTGGTCAGCGAAGAGCTTATGATGACAAGGAGTTGGTCCTCTTTTTGAAGGAAGGCGTATTCTAAATGGCTCGGGAGATCCTTCAGTTCTAAGGTAGGAGGTTCCTTGATTGATGGTTTTAGCTTGTTTTCCGGCTTTTGAAGCTCAAGAGGTTCGATTTCTTCCCTACGCGGGTAAAAGGAAACAACTCAAACCATTTCAATATCTTCATCATTGTATATTATGTCGTTATCATCATTCATGAATTCGTTTAATAGATACTCATCAATACGTACCATCTATGTAATCAACAAATTCATCAACTTCTTCGACAAAATAAATAGGGTGATCGTAGGAGGAGGAATGACTTATAGAATCCTTGATGTCGAAGGTTAAGCTCTCGGACCCCACTCTTAAAGTGGGTTTACCATCATGAACATCGATGATGGCACGAGTTGTAGCCAAGAAGGGTCTTCCAAGGATTATTGGGACTGAGTTATCTTCCTCTATTTCTAAAATCACGAAATCAACCGGAAACTTGAATTCTCCTACCTTTACAAGAACATTTTCACAAACTCCAATGGGATATTTGATTGATCGATCAGCTAATTGAATACTCATTCTAGTTGGTTTCAGTCCTGAATATCCGAGTTTGAGGAACAAGGAATGGGGCATCAAGTTAATGCTTGCCCCAAGATCCACCAAGGCATTTTTCATAGAAAGTGCCCCTATAGAGCAAGGAATGGTGAAGCTGCCTGGATCTTCTTTCTTCTTGGGCAGGCCTTTCTAGATGATAGCTGAGCACTCTTCTCCTAATGATATCAACCCTTCAAGTTTCTTCCGATTCGATATTAACCTCTTGAAGTATTTGCTATGTTTAAGGATATGATAAAATACATCGAGAAGTGGTATGTTGACGGAAGTCCATTTTAAGTAAGACAATATTCTCTCATTGTCTTCTTCAGCCTTTTGATTCTTAAGACGCGAGGGATAAGGAATCCGCGGCGAGAGTCGGTCCGGGCAGTGTGCTGATGTTTGTGGAGGGGGTTGTGGGGAGTCAAAGGAGGTTCGAGAATTGCTCAATTTCATAACTCGGGCTCCCGGTGGTGGGATTCTCGTCGTGTGGGGATCCTTGGTAGTGATTCCTGATCGAGTAGTAATGGCACAAGTTGGATCATGATGGGTTGGACCGGTTCGCACTCTTTTGTGGAGTTCGGCGAATTGACTCTCTAATTCAGCTTGTTGCTCTTGAATGAATCCTTCGAGACCCTCTAAAAGCATTGCCCTTCCATGTTAAACCGCCGAGGTCATTTTCAAAGGCATCATGGATGGTGTATTCAGAACCCTCCTTTCCCTCAGTCTTCCATTTTAGATTACCCCAAGGAGTGCATTCATCATTTTGATAGAATGTGAGAAGGGAAGGGTCATCATAAATGTCATGACTAGAAAGGAAGACGCGCTCTTGGCGTGTGTTATCATCACACTCATCGCTCTTGTGTGGCCCTCCACAAATGTCGCATATAAGATATGGGTTAAACAACCTTTTAGGTTCTGGTGATTGTGTGAGGTATGCAAGCTTCTCTTGTGCCTTCTTTACCCGATCATCGAGAGATGATAGGTTTTTATTCAAGGCAGCAGAGACACTCATCACAGTTATTGGCTCGTTCTAAGGGTTGTGTTGGTATTGGACATATTCCTCAATGCGGTCCCATCCTTCTTCCGCAGTGAGATTGGAAATTATTCGGCCAGTTGAGAGATCAATCCCTTTTTGATCATTTCGAGACGTTGCGTAAAAGATTTGAACAAGCAACCAAAGGTTGATACCATGGTGTGGGGCTTGTCGAATGAGATCTTTGTAACGAGTCCAGGAGTTAACGATAGATTCTCCATCTGTTTGATGGAAGTGAAGAATTTTGCTCCTGATAAATGCAGTTCTCCCATGGGGAAAGAACTTCTTGGTGAATGTGGTTGTGAGTTGTTCCCAAGTGAAGATGGACCTTGGAGGAAGCTTATCGAGCCACTCCTTGGCCTGTCCTTGAAGAGAAAGGGAAAAACGGAGTCTGGATGTCTCCTTGGATGCTCCGTCAGCATAGATAGTATCCACAATTTTTAAAAATTGTTTGATGTGATGAATGGGATTTTCGCTGAGGGATCCATGGAATTGACATGCATTCGGATAAGACAAATGTCGGTGGCATGCAACACCTCATTGACCGCTCGGAAGGGTAGACAATGGCGCCGGTAAACCCAAATGCAGAGGGGAAGAGTATTCCCAGGGATTTTGCTTCGGTTTATTGATGGGTCCATTGACCAGAGTGCGGAATTTCCTCGCTATGTTGGCTTAGATTTTCAATGTTGATGGCTTCAGGGATTTAGGGAATGAGTGGACTCTTCGTCAGTTCTTGGCTTCATCAAAGTTGATGGTGGTGCCTTGAGGTTCTGACTCATGGAGAGATCTTCTTCGCTTATTTAGCTCTCTTCGGGTTAAAAAGGTTCAAGAAGGGGTTCTGGTGGAACTGCGGGTTCTAAGTTGTCTAAGGGGATTGGTGGGGGGAAATGGCAGGTTTGGTGGTTGATTATCACCTTCCATGATGAAAAGTGATGGGGTTACTAACAAAGGTCACGAAGAAGGGGGATAGACTATGAGGAAGCTAAAAATGGGAAAAGATGCTTACTTGATAGGAATCAAGCAAGGAAACCTAAACGAGGTGGACTCCTAACTAGCTATTCTATTCCCCGGCAGCGGCGCCAAAAATTTGATACGCTTACACAACGCGTTCGGGGTCAAAGGAACTTCCTTTTCGTCGAGCAAGTTTTTCAACACCCTAGGCAGTGAACCTAATCGTTGTAGTGTAGTATTAGGGTAAGCCACGGGTATTGATATCGTTCTCTAGGGGAATAGGAATGCTAGTGAGAAGTTACTACGCTAAGGTTGGGGTTGAGGAAGATTATTTTTTATCTTTTTATTATATTTTTTTAGGAAATGGAAAGGTACGAATCTCGGGGTTTGGATTTGGGGTTGGTATTTCTACCGATTACTCTACTTATCTAATTATCTAATTAACTAAGCTAGGGGCAGTCTATGTCTATTGTTGTGTGCTCTTATGATGATTAAAAATGTATTTACTTAGGTTTTATTACTCCCTAGTTATCTCATATTGATGGTTGAATTGTCACGTCCTTATTCTTAACGCGTTTTGTTTCTAAGGTCGTAGGGTATGCGTTTATCCCTAACTCTTTGAAGCTACCAAAGGTTAATGACTACCAAATCTCTAGGATTTATAAACTTAACACTAAGGTATTCTTTGGATGTTTAGCCTACAATAACTCTAGGTGATTATAAACTAAGGTTCAACAAAGATTAATCAAGCATTAATAGCACAACGAATGACCTATCGCAATACTAAGTCAATCACAATTAAGATAAGAGACAACCAATCAATATTCAATAACTAGGTTTCATATTACCTAAGCAAACACACAAATAATTTAGCCGGACATGGAGAACATGCAAGCATACACACAATCAATTGAAGACATAATTGAATTAATGAAGTAAAACACTTATCTTGATGTAAGATAGGGTATGGAACCCTAAAATACTGTACAAGACAGCCTTGGTTCGGTTTAGGTTTTTACTCCACAAAACTACACACTGAAAACTAAAAAAATCGGATTCTATATATAGTGTTACAAACTGCGCGGGTCGCCGTCAATAGGGTTTTGTCTTCACCACGTTAGCATTGTGACGACGTCACCTTATGCCAGTGACGCCGTCTCCTTCAGTCTCTGATGCCGTCTGGATCAAATCTAGGCCGTCTGAGTTGCGACGCCCTACTCTTTTAAAACGATGCCGTCACTTGTAAATAAGCAATTTGGCTACTGAGTCGTCACAAAACTTGTTCCGACGGCGTCACAAGTAGAACCTAACGCCTTCCCCTTCAGTTCCAGGAGCCTGAGTGTCTCGATTATTGACTTTGGCCATTTTCTTCGTATATTTGCGCCTTTTCGTCCGACTAAGTGTCGTTCCAGCAATTTGCCTTCAAGAGACCTAAAAAGTGAAAATGAACGAAATTAAGTAGTAACGGATATAAAAGTGATCAATTAAGGGCTTAAATGACCCCTAAAAAAGGTACCTTTTAAATCCTTATCATAGATGCATTACATCTATTTGGTACATTGTATCTAATAGAATAACCATGGATCAACCCATAACCCATGACCCATGACCCATAACCAAAATACCCATGGGCAAAGAGGAGCGCCCCACGGATCCCTAGCATTACACTAGATGGATCCCTTGAAGGTGGGATCCGTGGGATCCGTGGAACAGTAGACATTTTCTCTCTATAAATATTGAGCCATTTCTTCATTGTTCTTCACCCCTTTCTCACATACTTTCTCCCTGAGTTAAAAACTCTCTAACCCCAGGTCCAAGTGATCTATGTATGTAGTTTTGTTTTTTTGTGATTCTCTAGGTTCCTCTTAAAGGCGAGATCACCACCTTTAAAGTCAAGCAAGCTCAAGTCCATGAGTTGCCATGCTTCCTCATCATCAAGATTACTGAAGTCCTCTTGTTGATGATTATTTTCTTTCTAATAAGAAGTATAGTGTTGAAGACATTAGTGAAAGATGTCTCAAGTGTCAAGACGAAGACATTAGTGAAGGGTGTCTTGAAGATCTAGTCAAAGGCATTAGTGAAAGGTGCCTAAGATGTACATTCGATATGGTGTGATTCGATGTACAAGATAGATTAGTATTGGGTCAAAGGATATTGTTATCCTTGTTGATATTATAAGGAGTAGATCTCCTTTGGGGTTAGGTGATTGGTGTAGTGTTAGGTAGTAGTTCCTCCATTGTAATGGAACTCGGTATCTAGCCTAGTACCGATAAAGGGTAAGTTTACGTTGTGATAGGATTGATTCTCCTTGGTGAAAAGGACCCGGTATCTAGCCTTGTACCGGATAAAGTGTAGGCAACGTTGTGAAGGTTTCTCCACCATAAGAAGTCGGTGTTGTGTAGTGATTACGAACTCTCGAGTAGGTGACCTGGGGAGTGGAGTAGGGCAAGGAAGGTGTCCTTGTAGCCGAACCACTATAAATACTCGCGTTGTGGTTTTGTGCTTCTTACTCTTTATCTTTTCATTACATATTTATATGTTTGTTTATCAACATCCAACAACGCATCCAAATAGATTGACATAAGTCGATCTAAATAGTTTAAAACAAGTTTTAATTGGCAAAACTATTCAACCCCCCCCCCCTTCTAGTTTTTCACACATAAGGTGATTGAGGTATACTTGGAACTTTGGTTGTCTGGTATAGACATACTTCAACAATCTTCTAATAAGCTAAAAGTTACATTTGATGTCCCACAACATAGAAAATGATGAGGATGTTGTCATGAATTCACATACATGGGAAAATGAATTTGATATGTCAAATGATTTTGATCATTTTTTTCTAAACACAATAGTTCTAGTGCTGATGTAAGGGGTGAATATTGAAGCATATAAAGGTAGAGTTGATAAAGAAATAGGTCAATCATCTAGGAAAAATAATCAAGAAGTTGAAGGTAGTGATTTCATAGAGGATGATGAGAACCCAATTGATGATGTTGAGGTTGATATGGAGTATTTTAGGAATACCATAGACAATAATGTGGAACAGGTTGGTTGTAGTGAACCAGAAGTTGAAAACAGTGATGTAGGCAGTAATGAAGAGTTTGTTCTTGAAAAATTTGATAGCCCATCAGATTTTGATGGTGATTTTGAAGCTGAAAGAAATAAAGCTTTGAGAAAGTTGACCAAAAAACAAAGATCAATTAAGGGAATCACTTATGAGCGATTTTTTTTTTGGGAAAAATGATAGCTAGCAAATAAGTGATTAAAGAAATTATTAGTAAGCCTGATGTTGAGGATATAAGGGAGCTTCATCTTGATAGAAATGATAAGACTAGAGTAAGGGTAATTTGTAAAGGTAAAACACCAACATTTATTGGTTTTGCAGACTCACATGAAGCTATTGGGTAGGGACTGATAAGCCAAGTAAAAAGGTTAATGGACCAGTTATATATAATACGGAAGGTTGCCCATGGCTTTTACATGTTTCAAAAGGTCCACAATATAAGACATGGGTTGTCAAGACATTTAAGGATCCACAAATGCTTATATACGAGAAAGGTCAAAAAATGTAATGCACCTTATTTAGCAAAAGATGTGGAATAATCTATAGTTTCTAACCCTAAAATCCAATTGAGGGAGTATGTCTCAAAATTGCAAGAATCTAACCATAAACTGTAGTTAAATTGGATATAGAAAGAGACATTGATCCCAACAGTAAAACATGGTAATTTAAAAGGATATATGTGTGTTTAGGAGCACTAAAGAAGGGGTTCAAGGGTGGAAACAGGGAGCTATTAGGTCTTGATGGTTGTTTTTTATCTGGACCTTGGCCTGGTCAAATTTTAACTGCAGTTGGAGTTGACCCAAACCATGGAACTTATCCATTTGCCTATGCTATTGTAGAATCTGAAACCAAAGATTCATGGAGTTGGTTTCTTGAGTGCTTAGGGGATGATCTTGACTTGAACATGAGGTCAAACTTCACATTTATATCAGATAGACATGGTACTACTTATTATTATTTACGCATTTTACTTATTTATGCACTTTACTTATTTAAACTCCAAGTTATGTAATTACATGGAGGAAAAATACTGCAATTACTTAGTTACTAATTCAATTACTTATGCAATTGTAGGGTATTATCCCAACCTTAGCTAGTGTATTCCTAAGTGTTGAGCACATATACTACCCGAAACACATATATGATAACATGAAGCTTGTTTGGAGGAGTCAGTTGTATAAGGATTTGCTTTGGAAGTGTGCAACAAAAACTACCAATCAAGCATTTGAAAAAGATTCCACCATGCCACTGGTCAATGTCCCATTTTTCTGGTATGAAATGTTTAACCATGCCACTGGTCTAGGAATTTCTCAAGCTGCAACTACTGCTCCAAGGAATAAATCACAAGCTTCTGCAACTGCTTATCCAAGGAAGAAAGGCAGCAAAAAAGTAGACTCTCAACATACTCCAAGCACACCAACACCAAGACATTCACAAGGTATCATCATTAGAGACTCACCATCTGCAAATCCAAAAGGTTCACTAGCTTCAAAACTTTCACAATAATCTGCAAAAGATAAAGGAAATGTAAAGGTTGTGGAGTGAACATTTGATAATTGGTTGTCTTCTTTTTTTGTTGTCTCTATTTCATTAGGGTGATATTGGTAACATATTGTCTTCTATATCTTCTTAAGTTGAGCATCGAGTACTTGTTGTCTTTTTAAAGATATTTTGGATATGGATATTTTGTTAAGTCTTTGCATTCTTTTTTATGTATATTGTGTTTTTTTGTTATGGATATCTTGTGCTTATTTGTTATGGGTCTTTATATGTTGATTTTTGTTTAGTCTTTGCAAACTTGATTTGTTTCAGTCTTTGCAGACTATATGTATTAAGTTGTTGGTATTTCAGTAGGGATGGTGGTATTGGTTGTAGTATTGATAGATGGCTAAGTTTCTAGTTGAGCCCAGGTTTTTGTGTGTTTGGATAAAATTAGATTTTTGGTTGCAGACTCTATGTATAAAAATTGCAGACCTTATGTATTGTGGTTGCTGACTCTATGAGTTTCGTCCAGAGGTATTTTTTATAACACTTAAAATTGCATACTCTATGATAGATGGCTAAGCTTCTAGGTGAGCCCAAGTTTTTGTGTGTTTGGATATTGTAACACCTCCAAAATCTCAATTTAGCAGCGAAAGACTAATCGGGGTATTACGTAGAGGATTATAGTCATAATCATAGAAAATGACTCAAAAAAGGCGTTTTATAAATCATTATCTTTCATTTAATAATTCAAGTACAAAATAGATTTTCAGAGTTTTGCATATCGCGAAAGATATAAAATAGTTTAAAATGAATGATAATTTATTTAACACCAAAAAAACCAACAGTTATTTCCCACTCCGTGCCTTGAATGCTTCTTCAGTTACCTGAGATAAACATGCTAAAAAGTCAACAAAATTGTTGAGTAAATCCACAACGTTTAATTATAAAAATTAGTTTGAACACAAATTTCAGTCGTGTAATTGTATATAGATACAATAATAATAGAAATCAATGACATTGCAGTTCAGTATATTGCCCTAATTCTCATGACACTCAAACGTTAACGTGTGCGATATCATAAAAATGATATAATTAATACGCACCATAAATGGTGTAAATAAGAGGCCCTCGTCTAGGAATTTGCCATATTCCTATTGTTTACTCAAATATAGTGCATTTGGTCACAATTCCGGCTAACTCAAATGGGTTGTCAATAGCCAATAGATCTATTCATTGTATTCGCGTTCACTCGCAAGTGATTAATGGTTCATGATATGAGGGAATTTTTGGCAATAATGGTAACTTAGGCAATATCAACCAGTCATAGCCTACTGAAAACATTTTTGCTCGGGTTTGTAGCATGTATCTCCCCACGAGTTTGAAAAACATATAAAAGTGGGACTATGAGCTCACCTTGGTGATAGTAGACAAAGTATGTGATGTCAAATACAATATGAGAATGACTCCAACACACGACCTGAATAATATGGAAGTCTGAGATTCTGATAATTTCAAGTTTGACTTGGTGCGAATAATAAAAATAGCATCGAGAAATGAACTGGATTATGGCAAGGATGGATTGATATGCTTAAAATGCTTAAAGTTCAAACTCAATGTTATTTTATGTAATGTTAACTTGTTTTTATGTTTTTATCATCCGTAGGTATTGTTTCTTCAAAAGTAGTTGATGGATTATGTCATTCGTTAAAATGTTTTATTATATCGTTTATATACATAACGTTATTTAAATTGTTTTTACGTATCGTCTAAGTGTTTTGTTTTAAAATATTATTGGGTTAATATAATAATAAAGTTACTAAATAAACCTTTAATTTATATCAAATTTATATTTTCAACCCTAATAGTAAAATATTTACATTTTTAGTACATAATTATAATATATTTATATTTTTGGCTTAAACTATTCAAATATGACATTTTAACATTCATGGTTTCCAAATATTCAATTTCTACCCTTAAGTTATCAAAATGGCTGTTTTGATACTATTTTATGAAAATTTATACTTTTAACCCTCAAAGTTAAATAATTTGTAAAACTAGTCAAAAATTATATATTTTTACACTTTTGGTCCAACCCTTTCTAGATATTACATTTTATGCTCAAAAGTACTCTTATATTCAGTTTATAACCTCAAAATAGTAATTTGGCAGTTTCTACCCTTAATTTTACAAAAGTTACACTTTTAACCCAAGTTTCGTAAAATTTGCATTTTAGTCCAAAATTTACATTTAGCAAGGTTTATCATTTATATTTATCAATTAGGTTTCTAGAAGCTTATACAAGCTTATAAAACAACTTATTTGTTAATCGTAGCTTATATTTGGGTTATTGGGCCTTACGGGTCCATTTAAGGCCCGTTAAGGTTTTTAAAGTTCCAACGGGCTCCATTTCAGTTGGGCTTACTTATGGGCTCAAAATATATCATTTTCAACTTATCCAAACTGCTCGCAATCTGCTTATTTCATAATTGCTTATTAAGTCTTATTGGGCCTTAAGGCCCGTTAAGGTTTACTTAGGTTTTTAGAACTATTTCGAAGGTACTTAGCTTAGGGGTTTAGAAACATATTAAAAGAGTTTACTAGGGTAGCTTATTGACATGGCCTGTTTGTTTAGCTTATAGAGAATTAGATTGAGCTTTTACTTTGACATGATACGCATATATAAAAGGTTTAACAAGTCATTTTCTAATCGACATAGTCCATTTCTGCTTGAGTAATTGACTTAAGAAATTTAGGAAACGGGTCAAGTGACTAAGAAACGTGTTATAAAAGTTGACTAAACCTTGTCATAAGTTACTAATAGTTGTTGTACTCCAATCCTTGCCATGCCAAAAATCAAGTTGCCACATGCTATTTACAAATTGATAACGAGAACATGAAAAACATAATGGAAAGCTATGTCAACTCGTATAGGTTACAACGTAACTTAAAATATGACAAGTAGTTTAAGTGTCTAGTGGACTTACTACACCACAAAGGGTGGGTTTAACGCGACTGTGGGACTAGGAAACGATGTAAAGGCTTTTTAACTCATTTGTGCACCCAACAAGGAATCAAGAACAACTCATATTTGACTTGAACTCTCACAGACTAGAACCTTTAGAAGCTTGCCTCTTCTCTCGTATCTTTCACAGGAAATAAAATGACTTAGGTTTGTTTTAGTTGTGACTTTTGATGAGGTACGTATGAAATATTTGCATGGTTTCTATATACACGTATAAGATGCAAGTTGGGAAGACAAAAAGAATAAGGGATGAGGATAACGAGTATGGGGAAGAGTAAGCTAGAGGGTAGGGTACTTGCGAGAGTTTACAACTAGTTCCAAGTGGTATTAAGGTGTGAACCGATTTGAAGGTCTCGATTTTAGTGAGTGAGTTTATAAAGAACCCGACTTTGACATTGTGTGTACATGGTTGGGTTCTAAACATTAATACGAGACTAATAATAGCGAAGAGGTACATTTGAGGTCTTGGAAAGGTTTGGATATTATACATGATCAAGAATTTGTCTTGTTTTCTTTGTTCAAATCTTACAAGGGTTCGTTTGGTTTAAAGTTCTCAAAAGGGTCCACACGACATTTTAACGTGACCAATAACATTTTAAAAGGGCACATTTGGTGTGTTTTAGTATAGAAAATCATTAGTGATGATAAGAATACCTTTCTTAGACGTTTAGGACTCATTAGGAAGCATTGGGAACAACTTCCAAATACTTTGGTCACGTTTTGAATTTGATTGAACCCGATTAGCTTTTGTATTCGTTTTGCCTCCAAACCATCGTACAAGACTTATATTTTGGTAATTTGTGATTCTCTGTCACGAGCTTAATCGATCTCAGTAATTTGTGACACGACTTGTGTATTGAAATTTCAAATAAACAAGGCCAAGTGGTGTGGCGATGAACCGGTTAGAATTTAGAAAAATTAAGGTTATTGGGCTTATTTTTGCACTAAGGCCCAATGTTGAATATTAAGGGTTCGGTTTGGGTTTAGTTGGGGTTTAAGCCCATTAATCTTTACCATGTGGCCCAATAGGAGAAAAGTGACGAGGAGGGGGTTGTGAGTTATATATTGGACTTTGATGTTCAAAACGATATCGGGGTTGACTCGTTTGCGATTTGAAATATCGTGGTACGTGTGTGAGCTCGTTCCAAAGAAATGTGAAACCCGTAATAATATATTGTTTCATTGTTGCATAAAAAAAATTGTACGTAAAAATGGTTAAGTAACTGTAATGATAAATTACTTATTGATCAACGTTTATTAATAACTGGGAAATTTTACAGGAGTTTACAGATATAAGTAGCCGGTTAATTTTTTTGTTGCAGACTATATGTATTAAAATTGTATATTTTATGAATTGTGGTTGCAGATTTTATGAGCTTTGTCCAAAGGTATTGTTTGGAGACTCTATTTCAGTAGGGTGGTATTGGTTACAGACTATATGTATTAAGTTGTACAGAGTTTTGAGGGATGAAGCCTTGCATACCATCTCAGTTTTAGTTTTTACTGATTTTTACAGGTTTTTATGTGTTTGGATATAAGTAAATGGTTTCCTAATTGAACACACCAAGTAGTTTTAACAAGTTTTTGTGTGTTTGCATAACATTTCAAGCACTTTTAACATTTCAGTTTTCCCCTTTAAACATACCAAGTAGTTTTATCTTGGGCAAATGATTGAAAAAAATATCATACTTGTCACAATTTCCTTTTGTGGGTAGCGAACAATTTTTTTTGCTTTTGTGGGTATTCTTCTTTCAAATTCATCATTTTTGAGTACTATGTGACATTTTTGCCATTCGGGAAAAAAAATTTCTATTAGCTAAGAGGGGCAAAAATGTCCAAATATTTCGAAAAATACCCTAAAAATGATAAATTTGAAAGAAAAGTACCCATAAAATCAAAAAAATTTGTTCGCTACCCACAAAAAGAAATTATGGCAAGTATGATACTTTTTTCAATAATTTTCTCAGTAAAACACTTGTAACATTAAACCAAACCAAACCATTTCATTAGCATAAAAAACATGACTTACAACATCCAAACAGAAATACAATTATATCTATATACTAAAACGCATTTTGTGGGTTAACCAAAACAAGTTATTTACCTTGCTAATCTTCTTTTCTATTGGTTGGTTGAGTGCTATTAATGATAATTTGTACATTTGGCAGCACGTGAGTGGCCAGCCAAGTTATTACTGTATGACTCCATGAACAGTAGCGCATGAACAGTGCATGCGCATGAACAGTTCATGCTTATTTCCTTTGGCTTGCTATATGGTGATGTCTGTTATATGCACAACATTAATTACACAGTATGTCGGTTGCTACACCCCAACTTCTTCATGAAGCTTCTGGCACACAAACAAGTACAACACCCTCATCTCTCACCTCTCACACAAAAAACACACACAAACACAAACTTTATCTCTCTAAAAAAATTGCAGAATACATCGATCGACTCTTTCACCATAACCAAATATATCACTCACCCAATACACCAAAACTATATGTGAAATTCCATGCATCGAGTTCTAATTTGTCGGTATCAACCTTAATTAGTTTTTCTGTTTTGGGGCTCTTTTTGTAAGATTTTGATTCTAAATGATTGATTATTGTTTTCTTCTATAATTTGCAGTGACATCATCGCACCTCCTTTAGCAGCGACAACATATACGGGGCGGCGCAGTAACCGGTTGATGGGGAGAAACGAGATAAACCGGTAATAATGTATTTTTATTAAACATTGAATGATTGATTAATATCATATTATATGTTTTTAGAATAGGTGGATTTTCGTTTTTTAAAGCTGTTATATAGGTTAATAATAATAATAATCACAAAAAGTATATAAATGTTTATACATTTGAAAAAAAAAAGGTAGTTGAAACATAAAATGTTGTTTTAGGAAAAAATGTTATAAAATAATATCATAGTGGGTTTTGGGTAGATGTAGTTGTATCAGTTATGTGAATGTTAAGACATAAAAAAGAAGATGTTGTCTTAGGAAGAATAATTTTATAAAAATATTTCAGTAACATTCATTTATCGACGATAGTTAACAGTTCATAGTAATATGAACAAGGGGGTGTTTGGTTAACAGTTCATAGTAATCTGAACAAGGGAGTGTTTGGTTAGTGCTTATACAAACATGTATGCTTATTGGTTTATATACTTTTGTGCTTTTATAGGCTGTTTTGGATATTTAAGTTCATTTGGCCATGAGTTTTGTGTATAGCTAAAAATCGTGCTTTGGATACATAATTAAGTATGAGAGCTACAAAATCATGTTATTTTCTGACAAAGTAATCTCCTTCTGTTCCAATGATCAATCCCACAGGTTCATTGGTCTGGGTTCGCTTGATATCAATGCTGCAACAGGCCATAGGCTGGTCTTGGTCATCTGCAGCAAAACCATTCTGTTGTAACTACTCTGTCACTCAGCGACGGCGATCATCGAAGCTTCATGCTCAAATTCCTAGGTAATGTACATGATATATTTGCTGTTATAAACTTATACTCACACTCAAACTGTCGTCAAATAACTGAAGGTGAATTATGGTGCTTGGACAGGTACACTGAGACTACATTGAAAGGCATCAGAAACACAATGCAGCCTTGCTACTCTGTTCTACCCATTGCCCCTCCATGTCAGGTTTAGACCATGAGTTTTGATTTTAAGCAAGAATGTTCAAACAAACACCCTTGAAATAATATTAGGTGGTTTAAGCTTTCAATTAAAATTGGGTTCATGTTTAATTGAAAGCTTAAACCACCTAATATTATTGATTATTGCACGAACCCATTAAGCCATTACAAAGGGTTTTAACCTATTATGATATACAAGATTTAAAGCCTCTCATTTGGACCCAATAAGCCTGTTTGCTATATAGATTTGGATTAATTTTATCGTAATCTGTTATAAGAGGTGTTTAAGGTTCGGTTATTAGACTGTTATGTTTTGATATATCTAGAGATAGCTTCGAGTATTTGGATGTTTGGGAAGTGTCATTAGTTTTAATGATGCGTATTTGACTGATCATGCGCCTTTTAGTTTATGTGAATTAAGTAACAGGACCTAATTGTATGTAGTTAAAATCATTTGTTGTATATGCAGGGTTTGCGATTACCTTTGTCAGGAGGGGTCTTGGTGAATGCTACTTATTCGGCTGATTGAATGGGTTCATATGCAGCCTTATAGGGCGGCATTAGAAAATCAAGAGGCAAGGAGGATAGCATGACACAGTAAGATATTCACCACATTCAATTTTTTGTAAGGTAAATTTGGAGTCCATACTATATACACTACAACAAATAGATCATTTGTAAGATAAAAGGTGATACCGAGTGCCAAAACATCTGTGTCGTGTACCTTTTTATTAATTGAGTATGAATTAGAGTTTGCCTGATTACTATATTCTTCACAAGAAATTTTGCGGTAAGTAGTAGCCCTATTTTTTTAATGATTCACAACAGATACGAGTTAATTATTATTATTATTATTATTATTATTATTATTATTATTATTATTATTATTATTATTATTATTATTATTATTATTTTCTTAGAGATAAAGTCATGAAGAAATAGTGGTTTTAGTTGGCTAATGTGTGTAAACGAGTGATTTAGGAATATTGGTTGAAACAAGTGTATGTTAGATGGGTCTGCGGTCAGGTTTATCCGCCCTTATTCACCAACTTTTTTCTTCTTTCAAAGATAATTGACACAGTGAAATTCGGCCTTTACTTTGCATGTAGGGATGGACTCTATAAGTGGGAAGAGCACCAACTTTTATATAAAGGGGGCTGTGGCAGAAAAACAATATCTATTAGTACCTGCGCCGACAACCAGAACTTAGCCGATGCATCGGTAAGCATTTTTCAAGCTTGGATAAACTTAACTATTTTGTTTGCATATTTTGAAACTTATGAAAGTATAGTGTTTCAAGAAAATGGATAGGTACACAAAAGTTGGACAAAAGAAACAATAATGGCGTTGATTATTGCTTATTTTGTCAAATGGGTGTTATTATGCAACTTTTGTTAGGTCTGTTGTTTAAGCTATTTTATAGAAGAAAATATTATATGTTTCAATAACGTAGATTGTTGTTTATACGACGAAATATGTGTAATAGTGTACATTTTTGGGTGTGTAAGTGTGCTTATAGATGAATATATGACTCTGATGTTGTCCGCTGCATGATGTCCACGGGTATTGGGTTCATTCGTGAGTATCTAAAAGTGGTTGAAAAAAGGACGTTAATGTACACACAGTATTAGGGAAAAAAATGTGTTTTAAATGGTGTTGTAGGTCTGAGATACTTCTTTGAATTCGTGGATGCATTACGTGTAGAAATGACAGATCACGCAATTGGTCACAACCATGAAACTTACTAGCCGTAGCATGATTACCCTTATTGAAAATAAAGTGCTAGCAGTAACATGTACAAAGTTATTCGATTAATTAAAAAAATTAAAAAGACAATAAATAAGAGCAAACAAATATGTACTTGAAGTAACTTTATACTGGTGCAGGTTTAGGATGATCGGCCACAAGTTGAAGCACAAGTACTGGATATTAGACATTGTCTTAGGAACATTGTTAAACTATTGTGACAGAGTTGTTCATGACAGAAAGAATGAGAATTACACCTCAGAGTCGAGTTCAAAAATTGGTGAATTGCTTACTGATGGTCACAAAATTGCTTATCTGTATAATAAGATCAAGAACGAAGAACACAATAATTATAAAAGATGTGCCTGCAAATGAAGCAATGGAGCAAGTTTTGGATTTTGATTATGTGTTTCAGAAATTCCTTATCTTTATCATGGTTTGGTGGTCTATAATTTGCATACCATTAACACAATGTTTGATTGAAAGAGTCACTTTCTTTTTGTCGTTGTAGTAGTTTTCCTGATTCCTAATGATGTTAATAAATGATGTGTTTAGTGTCAGGCTTCGCCAAATATCTTCAATTGTTGAAGCAGTAACTTATTTAAGTTACTGTACGTTTAGTTAGAGTCCAATTGGATGTGTATATTACCATATTTTGTTGACTTAGTAGTATTGATGCACTCCCGCAACAACGTGCGGGCTCACCCGCTCGTATCATCCAAAAGCTAATATCATTTAACCATTTCCTTTAACCCAACTAACACCTAATACATCCAAAAGCTATAAATATAACAACATCCAAAAGCTGGGTCAATTCATAACATAGTAAGCAACAAACAACACCCATCTCAGACCCAAAATAATCTTCAATCTTCGAACTTCATTCATTTTTGTTGTCACTGTAGCTTCAAGGTTGTTCACTCTTCGCAACAAGCGAGGAATGATCTGAACAACTCTTCGAAACATTGGTAGATCATACCAAGAGACAAACCTACAACGTGGTTACATTTACCATTTAGGTCAAAATCAACGAAACCAAACTTACAAGATAATAAAAAATCAAAACTTACTATGTTAGCACAAAAATTGAATCTCCTTATTAGATTCCTTGCTGTCCATGATATTGCAACCCTTAAAGGGGAAAAATGACAAATAGGGCATTTATCCATGAGCTTCACAAAATGGTCGTTGTGTTCGACTATTTGTGTTCGTGTTTATGTAATTAGGGATTTTGACTACCAAAATCAATCCCTCAAATAAGTAGCCAAGTGAAAAAAGGAGGGAAAGAATGAGAAAAAAGGAATGACTAAAATAGCCTTCACGTAATTGTCACGTGTGTGGACTTAACGGGATTTTTAACAATGTTAACGAAATTGGCTTAGAGCCTTACGCTCAGTTTTCGAGTCGAAATGGAAGAGGAAAGTAAAGGAAACGGAAAGTTTTTTGTGTTCTTGAGTCTTTTTTAAAAGAGGAAAGATAAATGGAAAAGAAATAGGGAGGAAGATTTGTTAAGTAAATCTTCCTCCCACTTTTGGGAGGAAAAGGAAAGGAAACGGAACTATATGTTTTATAAAGACTAATATACCTTTTTTAAAACATTTGCCATTAACAATTAAAGGACATATATGTAATTTGACAAAGTTATTTTTCTTTTTCTTTCACTCAAGAACATGATTATGATTAATTTCCTTTTCCTTTCCCCTATCTCAAGAACATAACAACTAACACTTACTTTCCTTTTCCCTTTCATATTCTTTTTCATTTTCCATCCCTAAAAACTCGAGAACTGAGCGTTAATAAAATGAAACCACAATGACTATATCTGGCAAAAGAAAAATTGACTAACTAAATATGCAAGACCGGCAAAACATAGTGACATAATTAACTTTTTATAAAATACAAACTTACATAAACAAATATTCAAACCCCCCCTTTTCTTTCTTCTGGTTTTCAATTCATTTCTTCACCATAAACAAAAACAAGAAGAAGAAATGATAATAACAAAACAACAAATCCAAACATTCATCTCACTATTCGTAAAAATTCATCCCCATGAAACCAACAACGTTTTCTACTCAACTTCCTCTTTCTTCTTCGTAAGTTTTTTCTTTTCTTTATATATAAAAAACCCCAATTCATTGATTAATTCATTTTTACATGTTTAATTAATATTTGAATTGAATTCAGGTTTTGAGTGCTTATTTTGTTGTGTTACCGTTACGAGACGAAGGTGCGATTTCATTAGGTGTTAAGAATCTTCCTGGGTTGTTTGTTGGGTCCTTGGTTTTGACATTTGTAGCTGTTCCGGTTTCAACGCTTATTTTCTCGTCGAATAATGTTTCCAAGGCGAAGGTATATATACTAACTGGTTTTCTTTTATTTATAGAGATTAATAAATTTTGTATTTGCCTGGATGACACGTTACATTAGTGGATATCCAAATGGTTAGGAAGTTGCAGATAATCGGTTTTCGGTGTTGGTGTAGACGGTAGACGGGTAGAGTGATTGAATTTGATAATTTTTAGGGGATACATGACGAGTTTTGGATACTTAGTTTAGAGTAGCTGCAGGAAAACGATTCTGATTATTAACTTTTTAAATAGTCTGATCTTTACTAAGTCAAGAGCCAGTTATCTGATTATGACAACTATGAATTATAGAAGGCTAGAACAGTGCCGTAGATAGGTTCATGGAGGCCCTGTGCAAAAACTTATGTGATAACTAAAAATGACGATTAAAGATGTATTATACAAACTATTAAAACAAAACGTAGTATCTTAATGCTCTAGCTTCATATTTAAGAAATATTTACAACATGAAATTATATTACGTTAAGTTAACAATTCTTGTTGAAACTGAATTTTGAGGTCCCAATTATATATAACGAGATGTATATTTTGACGCCTTTAAATATCTGAGGACCTTTGCGATAGCACACCTCACACACCCTCGTAGGCTAGAAGCACATCCAAACACTATAATTTGCAGCCTGTTAGTGGTCATGATTACTGGATATTGCAGAATGCCAGAATCAATTTCAAAACGCAATGCCAAACATCCCTTTACAGTGGAACTTTGTCTTTCTTCATGGATTTGCTTAGTTCAATTTGTGGTGGATTTAGTCTTCCTGTGAATTGCCATTTTGAAATGTGTCCTTTGAGATTTTAAGCCATGATGAGCTGTTATATCTTGGGCTACTTTGATTGAAATGATTCGTGAACATCTTTGGCTTAATTTATGCAATTGTGTTTTTGCTTAAACCAACAAGACTGATCTAATTGATTAAGTTTTTGTTTAAACTTATTGCTTTGTAAAATTTACTATAAGCAGATAGTTCTATTATTGCCAGATAGTTATGAATTAGCATGGACCATGTTACGAAGATGCTAGGAACAATTTGTTGTTTTTACACCCGGAAAATAAATTAAGGGTTCAGTCTGCTTCTTAGTGTAGTTACATTCGCATGTTAGTTGGATTCCATTGTTTTTCGCTGTTATCCTTGGCTACCGCCATAGAGTTGTGGTCATACTTATTAAAATGTTTTACTTTCATCTTGGCACCACGAGAGGTAAACCCCTTTGATACTCACGTTTAGTTTAGTCTATGACCCTTTCATTCTTGAATATTTATTTACAACTTCTGCTTTGCATTAAGGCATGACGTGTTTTAAGTAAGAGTAAGTGTTACACAATATCATCGGCAAGAAGCACACACCAAAGGTCCAAAGTATACCTAATTGGCCAGTGACATTTATCATTTAACAAAGGTTAACCACTTGATCAAATTTGTACTAAATTGATTAATCTCATAGTGGGTATGTTGGACCTTCGTAGTAATAGGTTTGTGACCCTACAATTTTTTTAACATATACTTGCTCTATACAAGTATCCTATTATTTGTGGCAATTTTATTTTCCGATGTTTAGCTTTTTGACAATGCAAACAGTATCTATTGTGTTCCATACATCATCCCGTAATGAAGGTTTGTTGAATTTCAGGCTTTGGTGTTGATACATAGGTTTTTCAGTGCAAGTCTTATTGTGTTTTTCATTTTATGGATATGGTCGTCTCCTGCAAGCTCAAGTCCGAACCAAAGGGTAAAGATAATACTGCCAATGCACACATACACCCGTTCTGGGATACCATTTCTCATATTTCACTGGACATGCTCCACATTTCTAGGGTTCTATCACCACCTCTTCCACCATAAACGACGAAGTAAAGGTTGAAGTTGATGATAGCTCAAGTAATCTTAGTGATTCCGAGGAACATGGATGGTTTTACATTTCAGTGAGAATTGGCTTCTTCTTATGGGTATAACAGGCTATTTTCTTTTCTTATGGGCCATTAATTTCTTAGTTGTGGCTAGAGGTTGCAGTTTGACCCATTTGTATATGAATGGGTCGATTCAGATTGTGTTTTATGACTTTGTCCCAAATAAGTTGCCTAAAATCTATTTTATAATGCATACGAGCTCCTTAATCATTTCATATAAAGATTTCAATTACTATTGTAACAATATTGTTTTTGGTATTATAATCAACACACTAATAGTTAACACAAAAAAGTACAAAAAGGGCTTACTTGGTCCACCCAACCCGTATTACCAATTTTCCAGGCCCATTTTGACCCATTACCCAACCCACCCATCTTGCCACCTCTAGTCGTGGGCAATTGTGATCAGCGTCGATAAAATTGCCAATTCAAGGTAGTAATTTTCCATGTTATTACAGGTTGCTCTGCTAAATCTTATAACTATATCTTCGACGTGGGCAAGAGTAATTGACGCCATGGACAATGAGGTATGTGGCGTATTTGCTGCCATGCATGTATTTCAGTTTCTTTCTGCAATTTATTAATCATTTCTTGTATTCAGTCAGGTTCAAGATTGTTAGGATTTGTGGGTGCTGGTGCTACATTTGGCCAGCTTTTTGGTTCGTTGTTTGCCTCTGCAATGGCTTGGTTGGGACCATGTATGTGTCTTCTTGTTGATATCAGTATTTCTATGATTATGCTTTTTTATTGTAATTTCTTTTATGTTTTCGTGTGTCCAGATTTGCTGTTGATTGCTTCCCTCTTGATGGAACTTGCTGCCCAATCATCAGAAAGAATAAACAAAGACATGTCTCATAGTTCTGAAGAATTATCTCCCCTCAGGTAGATATCTCCTAAAGAACAGAATGATAATCAAAATTATATGGTGTAAATTTTTTGAAAACAGGTATAAATGTTATAAAAATACTTTTAGTGAGCTCTAGATGTTTATTCTATAATTTTCAACTCATAACATCTTATTCTTTTTCTTGTTTATTTCACAGAAGAAATGAAACTGATCACCAGGATGAGAAACCTATTCATAAGGAATCTTCACTAAGGACGGAAAGTTCAACTTCTGCTTCAACAAAGCCTCGGTTTTGGGCTTTACTTGAAGGATTACGCCTAATATGGTCATCAACTTATCTGTTATGTGTGTCCTTATTTTTGTGGCTAAGCGCAGTGACTTCCTCGTTCTTCTATTTTCAGGTGAGAAAAGATGCTTATTTTGTTAAAATTGCCTCCATCAATGGCGTTGCAAATAAGTTGATTATATTGATTTGGGTTTACATGATATTTAGGCTGTATAACATATTTGTCAGATAATCAAATAGCTTACGTAAAACAGTGTACCAGGCCAAAATTTGCAAACTTCATGATATGGGAGTCAGAAACTGTTAGCTGTTTAGTGCTGATTTATTTTTTCGTCTTATAAATCGCAGAAAGTAACCATAATTGCCTCAACTGTTGCAAGCCCTACTGCAAGAAGACAATCGTTTGCACAGATTAATAGTTTTATTGCTGTTTTTATCCTTGCTGGTCAACTGACTATGACGGTATGCTATCTCTTTTGAACAATAGCAGTTGTCGGACCATAAACTTCTACATATAACTGATATATATTAATTAGAATGTAGTGTCATACAGTTGGTCAAATTTTCAATACTTCTAACAACACCACTTACTCATTCTTCGATTAGTAAAAGTAAGTGATATATATATTGCTAATTTAGTTTCTACCTTTCTTTTGGTTGTAGGGACGAATTCTTACTGTTGCAGGTGTTACTACAGCTATTTGCTCAGCACCATTCGTTGCCTTCTTGAATTTGATTGCCATCGCTATATGGCCAACTTACGTGTCAGTTGCAGTCTTAGAGACTTTTCGGAAGGTTTGAGTTACTATTTAGAGAATTTTTCTCATTAAACAAAGATTTCGTCCTTTTTGCACCATTAAATTAATTTGATTTATTAGTTCCGTAAATAATTTGACTTTGGCAAACACTTCAAATATCCAAATTTATTATAAGGTTAATATGACAACCATCTAGCTTGCTACTTTTTGGCTGGTTTTTTTTTTGTAGTAGTTCCACTTCCATCCCTTAACTAGTTTTGGTCATTTTAAAGCAGTTTTTGTCACGACAGAAACAGTTTAGGGATTACACTACTACTAAAAATGTTAAGGTACATAATCGATGAAAGGATGAAAGTTTATATTGTTTTATAAAAAATATATATATAAGGTTCAGGGGGGAACGACTGCGATAAAAAAATTCAGCTTCCAAAAAGTTAAAAGTTGGTTGGTTTATGCCATTATCAGGGCAATTTTTTTTAATTTTTTTATTTTTTTTTTTAATTTTAATTCAGACAGTAGAAGCACATCGTTATGATATTTACAAATAGCATGTTTATTACCACTAATTATCTAATTCTGATTATTCGGTACCATATACTCGCTTTTAAATCTCATCCAGACCCTCTCTCATTGTGTTATGCTGTTCTAATTTGTAATCTATGCAATTTATAGGTGGTAACCTATGTTGTAACTAGGCCAGGAAGAGAACTACTTTACACTGTAGTTTCACAGGATGAGAAATACAAAGCGAAGGTAACCCACACCCAAAACACACACTGAAACACACTCACACTTCAAATTATACATGTTTCACATTAGACAATATATGTGACAGGTATTCATAGATGTTCTTGTTCAAAGGCTTGGAGATGCTACTGCAGCGGGAATGTACAAGTTGCTATACAGTAGTCTAAATGGCAAAACAACCACCGTCTCTCTCTACGCATTACCTGTATGTACTTCTAATATCTGTTAACATCCTAAAAAGGCTTCTTTATTATGCCATCTGGATGAACATGAATCTTATATGGGCTTCTTTTAATTCTTTTTTCATCAGGTCTGCTTTTTATGGATTCTAACAGGATTCCATTTAGGAAGACGACAAACGCAACTTGCAAAGTCACAGAATCTCTCATCTTCTTGAGATTTACATATTACTATAAATTCCAAGTTACGAATAGAGGATTTCGGTTTTTGGTTATGTATTACGTAAGACAATTTACATCTAACAAAGAATTTTGGATGGAGCAGAGCAACGGCCCAACGGGGACATGATCTTGAGGTCAGAAACTAATTTGCGCAGCAAGCAATTGAATGAGTCTTTAGAACATGTACATTGATGTATAAACTTGTTTAGGAGGTACTGTAGTGAAGTTCGACAGCTTGATTGCTTTATAAGTAGTAGGATTGCTAAAATGTATTGGAAATGTATATGAGTTGTCATTAACCAAGACAGAATATGTTTCATCCTTTAGGCCAATTGTGCTTATTTCGCTACAGGGTACAACCAATTAAGTTATAAATTAATTTTATATCGGGATTTCTGATTATCATGTACTGAGGGTTCTAAAAGACGCATCATGGCAGCGTATTGGCGCGAGGCGTGGCCTCAAAGTTACGAAATACACCAAGACGTCGGCTTTAAGCATGGCGTGAGTTGAGGCGTGAAAGACGTGCAAAAGTGTAAGGCGTGGCGAGTTTTTTTGAAGCGTTTATAGGATTTACAAATATTTGAGATTTGGACTTGCATTTACTAATGTTTACCACTCATAATTGTGAAATATGATTTAAATTTATAAATAATATTTGCCGCTTTAAAAACGTCAAGCCGCCACGCCTCACGCTAAGGCTTGAGATTTGATCATGCCGCTACGCTACACCTCATGCTATTTATAACCTTGCATGTACTATAGTAACTAACTACCAAAATAAATCATTTTGTTCGGTAAATTACTTTATACTACAGAGGCAACGAAAGCGAGGTTATGAATGTTGTATATGATTTAGCATTATCTGGTTACTAAGAAGCTAATTAACAAAGATCAATTTACAAATATTCCTCATGTAACATACCAAGTCTAATTGGTGTGTTTCACAGGACTTAGAATCACTGCTTTCTAACTATATGTATGCAAGTTGCTTTATATACAAGAGAATGGGTATCACATGTAAGAAAACGGTTAACAAGATTTCAACCTTTTACACTTTACAAAAATTTACAGCGAGAATCCAGTAGAATCAGAAGATGGTGTCAATCGTAAGTCTTCTTTTTGGAGGTGTTTTCTCTACAACTTGCTTTTGTAGTTCCATGAAACTCGAACCCGTGTGAGCAAACAGTCTACGAAGGTTGATCACGGATAATTCATTGAACCCCCCAACAGCAAGGTCAGCCTGCACCAGATCATACCTGCAGAATCAATTTCAGACATCAATATTTATGTACTAGAATAATAAAGTATTGTTGAGAGGTTTGAAATGCATACGCTGGATGTGCACCGATAAGAGCCACCGCCATCATGGTGCAGTTGTGAGCAGCGGTTACACCACGAGGATCGTCTTCAAACACCACACATTTGGATGGTTTTCTATCCAACTGCAAACGAAATTCCTATATGTGTAAACAATCCAAGAGGCTTTGGGGAGGTGTTTGAGACTTTTAGCATTTGATTATTTATGGGTTAAACAAATCAAATTTTGGATAATGAGTTTCATATGCACCAAAATTGTGTATCGACAGAGTAGAATAAAGTTGCCCTTCTTTTAATCTAACCTTTTTTTTTTCAGAGTTTAGTCATTACACCTGTTACTTTTTTTATATAATAAAAAATTGTCAAGCAATAGAGCTGCAAACTGTAAAACACTGTCACCTACTGCACGTATTTCAACTGATGACAACCTGATTTTGATTGTTCTAAACCTCCTAATCACATTCAAAATGCACGTCCAGATACGCGCTTAGTAGTTTGGCATTACTTTTTCTTTTAATCACCAAACCCATAAGGTAAGGGTCCAAAAAGTCAGAATTCAAGTATCTGGGACCGTTTATTTGCATAATCAAGTGAAACACTGCACACAAGGACTCCCCCCTCAGGCCTCACCAACCATTAGTACACCATGTAACCATATTTACTATCCTATTATCTCTTTTAGCTGAAAGTTCTAAGCAAATGTGTTTATATTTGCTTACATGAAAACAAGGAGGTTATCCATGCTAGATGTTCGTAAGAATTATTACAAAAGGCTATTTTAATAAACACTTACCTTTACTGCAGCAGAAAGTAATCTATGAGCCATAGAATCCATGCCATCCTCCTCTGTTACTATTGCCTACAAGTGCATAAACAATGGCTTATTGGTCATGCAGACCTACAAACAAATTCTCGAGATCATAAGATGACTAGACATATATCTTTAAGATAACATCTTGTAAATGCGAGAATTCTCAATATATATCTTTTTTTTTTGAGCAAAGAATTCTCAATATATATCCGCTAACAGATTGTTTGGATTTGTGTTTTAAAACTGATTATTGCAACTAAAAGTCACGGTGGTTATAATTTGGATAAACAGACTATAAGTTTTGTATTAACAGTTACATAACATATGCAATAAACCTGATCACAATGACTATATAAAATTACCAATTTACCGCTTCTTGTAACCTAATTTGTAAAACTTTAAGTCCCGTTTCATAAGTGTCATTTTTAACAAAATTCCTTTTTGGCTCTTTTGATCTATTAATTCTTCAAAAATCAGCATTTGTACAAAAATCAATCTGATTGTTAAATTCTTACTGCTTTTAACTAGTAGAAACACATCCAAACACGAGCCAGTAGCCCGTTTTCTGAGTTTTATGATTTGACATCAGATAATCTCTTTCAAAACAAACATCTAAACACCTCCCAAGAGTGCAAAGTAGACAGCTCATACATACCTGGAAGTACTTCATTAGCCCAAGTTTTTCCAATATTTCGACCATTATTCTCCTGTCAAGACTTGAAACAACAGCACAAGGAATTCGGGCAGTAGACACTGCATCCAACCATTCTTTCAGACCTTCCATTGGTTCCGAAAGCTGATGAACAAAAACAAAAACAAAAACCAAAAACACGCTTTTACGTAATTAGTCTCTAGATTAAAAGAACTAAATGATTGAAGTACATGGAAAAGAGAGAACCTTGAGAAGATTGTTGCTATACAATTGTGAAAGCTTTGACTTTAATCTTTCCAATTCACATGCATCATTATCCCACATCAACACCTAAAAATTTCACACAAATCAGTGAGGTGGTATAAAAAAAATCTACGTCTTGAAAATGATTAATACGTAAATAGAAGTTTGATTTTCAACAATTCTTTAACCTTATCCAAAACATGCTCAGGAGCACCATGAAGCAAAAGCCTTTGTACGTCATAATCATCAGGAATCACCTTACCTGCATAAATAACATAAATGTGAGATGTGTGTATAAGATGCAACATTATATCAATATCACACGCCTTCTAGTAAAATTGTATAACATATTTTTGTGTAAATAATGACATTTGTAAGTAGATCTTTGTTTATTTAAATTTTACTAATGCAATTATCATATTTGTACCACATGCTAAAGAGAAAAATATCAACATGGGAAACCACATACCTTCTTCGACTGCAAGTTCTTTCCAAGCACTCAACTTCAACGCTTGAGTACCCGCCTGATCACCATAAACAAATGCATTTAAAAGTGAGATAAAGTATTGTTTAAGCAATAAAGACTAAGAACTTGTTGCACTGTTTACGTATATAAAATGGAATTAATATTGGAGCATAATTACACAAAAAAAGGAACTTACCACCACATTGTCCCATGAGAAAATAAGTCCATAAGCTTCATCAGGCTTCATTGCATATCGAATTCTTTTTAGAAAACCCTCTTGTAATCTATCGTTCAAGAAATCCTGCACGCAAACCACCAACAATTTTAGAACTTATAGCTTCAATGAACTAAAACGACAACAAAACATTATATTTTGGTCCCTCCTAACTGAAACAATGGGCCAGAATCAGATGTTAACATCAAATGGTTTGATATATAATAATTAATTTCAGAATTTATTCAAATCAAGACCTTCAATAAACAAAAACTGCTAACTTTTTTACATTTATGTAAATTTGATGGGATTAATTACATAACTGAGGAGCAATGGGGTGTTTGAGATTGCTTATCAGCTTGTTCCTTCTTATCTGCCTATTGCCTTCTAATATAAGCAGTTTGAAATAAGCAACTTCAAGATATTTATTCGAAACCGCTTATTTCACTCATGAAAAAAATCAGATAAATAGTTTGGATAAGCAACCCCAAACACCTTCAAAACTATTTATTCGAGGAATCAAAACGAGATAAGCAAATAGGCGGCTAAAATGAGCTAATCCAATCACCCTTCAACTTTTCATTGCAAAAGCTAAGAGACAGTGTTAAGATGCATGACAAATCAGCTTTTGACGCGACATCTGGTCTCAATATCTCAAAATCCCATTACATTTATTCAAAATCTGCTTATTGTTTTGCGAGCTAGGCAATTTCAAGCTTCTTATAATACTAAACATTTTGGATAACAAGAATACAAAATCAGAACTATAACAAACATAATAAGTATGCACTCATTTCACGACAAACAAATATAGATTATAGCTTAAAGATTAAGCTACTAACTAAAGCCAACATAAAAAGCACTTACAACATCAACTTTCAAAGGTCCATCTGGTCTAAATGTCTCAAACCCTTCACCATATTCAGCTCCAATTGCCTAAAAACCAAACAAACACAAATTTCATAAATTTTCCAAAAAGATTCAAAATTCCCAAAAGGGTATACAAAAAACAGACCTCTTCCATAAAAATCTTGGTGGGTGCAAACTGAAACCCATCAACAGGTCCTATTTCATCTGAACCATTAAAACAGCTACTTCTAACCATATTTCTTTTATTACCACGTTGTTGGTCCATTAAACTCGAACGTTGTAAGCTCTGTCAAACACAAAAAGAATCATCATAACCATATATAAAAGATAAAAAAACATATATAAAAAAAGATAGGATTTCATTTTTTAGTTTACCGGCAATTTAAGGTTGTTAAGAGGTAGGTGGTGTGGGATAAGTGAAGATGTGGTGGTTGGAATCAGTCTGAAACCAAAAGCTGATTCCATGGTTTTTAAGGGTTTGATGTTTTTTCTAAGGTTTTTGATGTTGTTGTAAGGTTGTTGAAGATGATGATGGTTATTTTGATGATGATGATGATGATGATGATGATGAAGTAGTACTAGTGTTTTTGAGTTTTGTTTCTGTGTTTCTTTTTTGTGGATGGACGAAAATAGTACTGCAGTACTTAGGTTTGGATTTGGGTCATAATGGTCTTTAAGAAAATATCATGTGTTGTGTAGTTTGTGTATTGTTGGGTTGGATCAAGTGGTGTTGTGTAGTGTGAGTGTGTGACTCGAATCTTGGTTTTATTCGTATATGCTAGTCGAATATTACGGGTTGCATCGGTTGTACATATCAATGTTTTAAAATCCTGACCCGGTAGTTTCAACTAGGGATGAGCTCGGTTCCGGAATCGCATAAAACTGACATGGAACTGAAAAATCTGGAACCGAAAAACGCATATTTTAGAAACCGAGAACTGAACCGAAGAGCACGTCTCAATTCCGGTTCAGGTATTTCGGTTCTACCCGATTAGAACCGCAAATGTTTTCCCAAAATTCAATATTATTTATGTTGTTGCACTAACCTACGTATAAACCATTTAGAATATTGAGGTGAGATCAATACAAAACACATCTAATCTAAAGAACAAATCATAAGATCTCAACCATTCATCTTCTTTTCATCCAATGGTTGGATTGAAAGAAAAATTAACAAAGCGAAGGGTAAAATGTAATTTATAAAACCCACTTTCCACAATTTTTTTAAAAAACAACATATCTTGCAAACGGTAAATCTTCAAGCTACAAAAATACACCATCGCGACGAGAAAAAAATCATCTTTCTATTGATATGCACTTTTATACACTTTCGACGAACTTTTTTTCAAAATTTTCGTCTAAAAATCCCACGATTCGTAAAAAACTCCCACAGAAGTTCGTAAAAAATCCCACGGGATTCGTAAAAAGACGAACGTTTTTTTCTTTCAAAATTTCCGTCTAGAAAAATCCCACGGGATTCGTAAAAAATCCCACGGGATTCGTAATACATCTAACTTTTTTTCAAAATTTCCGTCCCGTAAAAATCCCACGGATTCGTAAAAAAAATCCCACGGGATTCGTAAAAAAATCCCACGGGATTCGTAAAAAAATCCCACGGGATTCAAAAAAAATCCCACGGGATTCGTAAAAAGACGAATTTTTTTTTTCAAAATTTCCGTCAAGAAAAATCCCACGGGATTCGTAAAAAAATCCCACGGGATTCAAAAAAAATCCCACGGGATTCGTAAAAAGACGAACATTTTTTTTCAAAATTTCCATCCAGAAAAATCCTACGGGATTCGTAAAAAAATCCCACGGGATTCGTAAAAAATTCACTTGTGATTTGTATAAATCCCGTGGGATTCTGTATAATTTCATCTTTTTAGTAACGAGCCAATTTCTACTCAAATTCAATCTTACATTCACTAAACCAACTCGTAACAACCTCACATACCTCAACCATCGCTTTTCGCGCCATCTAACCATTTCATTTTTCGACTAATCACATCAAAATACATGTGGAAGGCGCTAAAAACCTCTCGATTGGGACAAACGCACTCTATTTATATACACGTGTATGTAACTTGCAAAAATAAAATTCATATACAACCTTCATATATAATCAAGCACATCAAAGATTTCGCTATACAACTACATTTAAAAGCAACTTTTAGACATTTCACTGAATATTTAATTCAAAAAATATCTATCACTGACCAAATAACACCCCACTAAACCCTTATTTTCCACCCATTCAATTCAATTCAATTTATAAAGACGAACTTAAATTTCCGTCCAGAAAAATCCCATAGGATTCGTAAAAAGACAAACTTTTTTTTCTTCAAAATTTCCGTCCAGAAAAATCCCACGGGATTCGTAAAAAAATCCCACGGGATTCGTAAAAAAATCCCACGGGATTCTGTATAATCCCATGGGATTTTGTATAAATATACAACAAACATAGCAAAAAAGAACTTGCCGAAAAATGTATGTTTCTCAAACAAATATACAACAAAAACACCTCTTAAAAATTCCACACTAATATGTATGTTTCTCAAGATAAAACTCTACAAAAGTTCTAAAAACAAAAGTCAACAACTGAGCCTCATTTACCATCTTTGATCAAAACAAATCAATATATGACGGATCATCGAACTCACCGCCACAATATAACATCTACCAATTACCATCACAAACCGTCAAAGTGAAGCCACCACCACAATATAATGGCAATTGTAAAACTACCACCAACAACCATCACCATCAAACACCAAACCCTTTAATCATCAAAACCGTAATTTCTGTACACAAAACACGAAACCGGACATACTCCAAATTAGCATATCTATCACTCTTATAACTAATCATCGACATTAATAACAAATTATATAAAAACTAATCAACAATATTATAATTAAACAATCACAAAACGCGACGAAACAAAATACGAATAAAAAGTACCAAACGCGTAATTTCTATACGCAAAACAACAAAATCCGAACAAACTACCGAGTCAGTAAACTATCACTCCATAATCACTAATATCATCAATTAGCCTTTTATTTAAGCCTCATTTCATCAAATACATCTATAACTATCAAAACAACTTCAATCAGTAAAATCACAAACTAAACTAAATCACGCAAACAAATTGCGAATAAAACGTAACAATACCGGTTGACACAATTAGAAACAGAACATGCCAAACTTGGATAAAAATTATCCAAATCCCACCTGAGACAATTAATCACCTCGATACCACGTTCGTTGTGCCTCTTTAACAAGCTGTTTGAACTCATTTATTGCATCAAGGCCACAAAAAAATTGGTAGATCTAGAATATTAAAGCAAGGATTCTGATAAGATGAAATGTTTGGTGTGTGTGTGAGAGAGAGAGAACAAATGTGAGTGTGTCAGTGTAAATGGGGAAGGAGAGCAAATGACACGGGTGAGAAATAAAATTACACAACTACCCTCGTAGCTAAATAAATAGACGGGATGTAACTATATTTAACCGTCGGATGAAAGTAAGATGAGTGGCTGAGATTAAACACTTTGTTCTTTAGATATTTTTTGTTCCGTAATGAACTTTTCCCTTGAACGATTAGAGTATATAGCAGAATATTCGAGCTACACTAATTGTTGTTTATAAATGGGCAACACAATCTTTAAAAACGATGTCTATGAGATTTGAAAAAGCAAACAATCATTTAAACAAGATATCGTGGTGCCCATGTCACTATCCATTATTTATTGATATTTAAACTTAAAATAAAATCATCAAAGTTTTTCATCGCTTTTCAAGAACAACTATCATTAATTTGTTCATTTCCATTACATAATTATAATTTATGACTTTTTTAATTGCAAACGAATGTATGCCATGTCGGAATCTAGGTGTCTCGGATTAAACACCTACTGGGCCAATATACTATGTGCATTTGATTTGCATACTCAATTGTCGTAGCTTCGGTGTCATGAGACTTAGTGCAATCGTAATACTTTTCCTGACATTGTATTCGTTACAATGACCACTAATACTTTTCATGGTACTGTGAGTGAATCACTAGCCACTAATACTTTTCATGGTATCGTGAGTGAACGCGTTAGCCACTAATATTTTCCTGGTACTGTGAGTGAAACAGTAGTCACTAAAATCTTTTGATCCATATTACTTTTACTCAAAGTTATTATTTATATAAACCAATAAACTTGCCAACTTTATGTTGACCGTTTTAGCTTTTATTATCTCAGCCTTTTGGACGCGTTTGCATCTGGAGCATCAATACTAAATTCACATTTGTGCGTTCTCATTATTTCAAGGATTTATTGTAATACTTTTATATGTTTGGTTTTGAAATCTTGATACCTTGATTTTTTAAAACTTTATTGTGAGATCAAATGTGTATGTTCAAAACGACTCATGTAGAGGTCGTTCACTATAACTTGTAACTTTGTTTCCATGAAGTCACGCCTCCGGTTACCATTTCGCTGCGACACATTTTGGGAGTGTTACAAAAAGACACCATATGAATTATGGCATGGGAAAGTCTCTAATTTGTCTTACTTAAAGGTTTGGGGTTGTGAGGCACTCGTGAAGCGTGACACACCTGACAAACTTGAATCAAGATCTGTTAAGTGTATCTCTGTAGGATACCCAAAAAAAATGATGGTTACTACTTCTACTACCCACCTGAGCACAAAGTTTTTGTTGCTCGAAATGCTAAGTTTTTTTTAGAATAGTCTCATCTCACAAGAAGCAAGTGGGAGTAATGTAGTACTTGAAGAAATTAAATAAGATACGCGTCCTTCTGAAAATACTAGCAACTTCCTAATATGGTTGAACTTGAAAGTGTTGAACCACAAAGTGAAGTTATTATAGTTCGTAGGTCCGTAAGAACACATCGTGCATGTGATCGAATGTGTTTATAAATCGAAAAGGAAGAGCATGAGTTAGCGGATCATGGTGAACCCGCTAACTATAAAGCTACACTATCCGATCCTAAATCTGAAAAATGGCTTGAAGCTATGAATGCGGAAATGCAATCCATGAGAGAAAATGAAGTCTGGAAAGAAGTTGAACTCCCTCCTAACGCTAAAAATGTTGGTAGCAAGTGGCTCTTCAAAAAGAAAACTGGCATGGATAGAAAAGTACATACCTATAAAGCTCGTCTTGTGGCAAAAGGTTATACTCAAACCTATGGTGTAGATTATGAGGAAACCTTCTCTTTTGTTGCATATATTAAAGCTATTAGGATTCTTATAGACATATCAGCGTATTATGACAACGTGATTTGGGAGATGGATGTCAAAACCGCCTTCTTGAATTGTCATGTAACCGAAGAGGTCTATATGGTTCAACCTGATGGGTTTGTCAATCCAAAATATCCCAACCATATATGCAAGATACAACGATCCATTTATGGATTAAATCAAGAATCAAGGAGTTGAAATAAAAGGTTTGATAATGAGATCAAGAAATATGGTTTCACTAAAAACCTTGATGAGCCATGTGTATACCAAAAGGCTAGTGGGAGTAATGTCGCATTCCTAATCTTACATGTCGATGACATATTGATCATGAGAAATAACATTCCAATGTTACAAGATATAAAAGCCTATCTTGAAAAGTGTTTTGCCATGAAAGATATAGCAGAAATTGCATATATAAGCGGTTAATTAGACTTTGTCAAAGTTTATACATTGAGAAATCTTGAGATTTCATATGGAGAATTCCAAGCGCGCAAGTATTTCACTGCAAGTGAAACTTGAGTTGAGCAAAACTCAAGGACCCACCACACCTGAAGAGGTGGAACGCATGCATAGAGTTCCTTATGTCTCGGCTATAGGATCTATCATGTATACGGTGAGGTGCACGAGACCTGATGTTGTGTTCGCTCAGAACCTGACAAGTCGATTTCAAGTCAACCGTGTGAAAGTCACTAGACTATTGTGAAAATATTCTGAAGTATCTCAGGAATAGTAAGGGCATGTTTCTTGTTTACGGAGGAAATCTTGATGGTGAGCTCATAGTTACTTGTTACACTGACGCTGGATATCAGACTGACAATGAAAATATAAATTCACAGACCGGATACGTTTTCATTTTAAACGGAGGCGTAAAAGACTGGAAGAGCTCCAAGCAGAGCACTACTGCGATGTCTTCTACAGAAGCTGAGTACATAGCTACTTCAAAAGCTGCAATGGAAGCTATTTGGATAAGAAAGTTTATTAATAGGCTTGGTGTTGTTCCCACTAAAAAAAACCTATATAATCTCTCTTTCCACATTGTGTGAAACAGAGAGTCTTCATTGACAGTGTCCTAAAGAGATTTATTAGATGATCTCGTGGCTCTAGACTCAATTGTGCACATTTGGTTCCTATGCCGGAGACTAGGGAGAGGGTCTCCTTCTTCAATATCAACAATCTCCAAGAGAAAGTCGATAGATTATGTAGGTTCCCCGTGAGAATGAAACAAGTCCCTTTTAAGAGAAACTTGAGTAGCTTGGGAAGTTATAGTGCAGTGCGTCACTGGGTCCATGACGTCTTGTCTTCAATATCGGTGTTACCTTAGTAATAACCAGTAGCATATGTATTGAACCCGGTTTCTGCCCTAAGGTTGAATAATTGGAGGGCTATTTATTTTCACCCTTTTCTCATTCAATTCTTTTTCATTCTTCAACCCCTTCAGTGCTTACCGAGACTTCATAACTAGAACCTTGTTGGGTTTATTCCAGTTCTAGCTCTTTCTCAGTCCGCACTCTTCCCATATCTCGCTTTTCTCCTTTTTTCATCATACCTAAGGACTCTACTCTATCTAGTGGATTGTCCCTGGGTAAATACCTCCGGCTCTGGCGGGATCGTGGGAACGAATACCTAACCTAACCATCCTTATATCACCATACATAAAGTAAATTTGGTCGGTCTATTTGGTATTGTTCATCTGCCATTGGAACCAATTGAAAACCATTTGAAAATCAATCCAGATACTTGTGATATATTATCAAAGCATTTTGTACCTAGATTGTTTTTGATATTTTTAGAAAAAAGAGCTCCCCCTCAACATGTGCATCATGTATTTGAAATCATTTTGGCACACGGAGGCAAGAGGAAGGATTCACTTCTTTGATTACCATTTTCTAAAAGATATCAACATCACTTCCCTGATCAAAATTAGTATTTTTCATACTTTGTTAAGGATAATTTTGGAAAGGATGTGGTTTTCAAAAAGTTGATCCCCCTCAATATGTGCATAGATATTTGAAAGTGTTTTGCACATATAAGGGAAAACATGCACATTGAAACAAATCAATCACGTTTCGATCCTTTTTGGTTTGAAATAGATGCTCCCCCTCAACATGTGCATGTTAAATTTGAAATCGTTTGGCACATGTGGGGAGGAAAGCTTGTAAATCATTATAAAACCATTTATCAAATTATCAGTTTAAATCCAATTTAAATCACAAATTCTCCCCCGATCACAATTTTCAAATCATTTAAGGTTTGTGATCTCTGTAGATTTAAATTGATTTTGAAAGCTTTTGAGAAGAATTGTGACTTGCTTATGAAACCATTTAACCGATAAGAATCAAAGCTGAGACTTTAAACTCCAAAAACATGCTTGAGTATCTTTTGAAAACATGACACAAACCTTGGACTGAACCAGTTGTATGACAAATAACCTTTTGATTTAAATGAAATCATTCTCCCCCTCAATCAATGACATAAGTTGTTGATTGAGAGATAGAGATTTTGACCAATGTCAAGTCCGGATGATTTTCAAAAATTGAGACCGAGTTATTTTTATTAGTTTTCAATTAGATAACAAATATTTTTCAGAAGAATTTTTAGAAGGAAAAATACTTGTGAAGGAAACATTTGTCGTTTTAGTGACAAACATTTGTTTTTAGAATCAGAGCATGAGATGTGAAAAATAAGATAAAGCAATGCTCTGTTCTATCTTTAAAAACGGGTTATAGACTGAAATGACTATAAGCCTTTGTTTCACTTTCTCTCAAAATTTTTTTTTTTTTTTTTATGTACATTCGAACAACATCTAAAGACCCGTGTCACTCTTTGAATGACAGCACAAAGACCGTAGATATTATCGAATCAAGAAAAACATGACAAAATGACAATATTTTTGAAATTTTTGAAAGTTCTATATTTTTCTATTTGCTTTTTGTTGGTTTTGAAATTTTGTATTTTGCTTTTTGAATAACTATTTACAAGAGATGGATGAAGAAAAACCTTTTACTCCTCTTCTTCCTCTTGAAGACGTTTAAGTGTTTCTGGTTGTAGACTCTTTAGACCTAGTCGTGGGAGGATAAACTCAAAACGTTCTCTAGGAAGAGCTTTGGTGAAGATGTTTGCTAACTGGTATTCAGTCCTCACAAAATAAAGCTCCACCACACCGTTTTCCACTTGCTCCCAGATGAAATGATGTCGAATGTCGATGTGCTTTGCTCTTGAGTGTTGTACGTTGTTGCATGAGAGAGCAATGACACTTTTGTTATCATAATACAAAGGGATTTTCTTGAATTCAAAGCCATAGTCAGATAATTGGATCTCATCCATAGGATTTGAGCACAACAAGATGACATGGCTATGTATTCACCTCTGTAGAGGATATAGAAGTACTCATTTGTTTCTTTGAAGACCAGCTCACAAGCTTATCACCCAAAAACCGAGCACCTCCGCACGCATTTCGACGACGTGTATCTTGACATCCCGCATGATCAGCATCCGCGATAGGTCGTTAGTGACATACCGGTGTCCTTCGGTACCAAAGTCCCATATTGATGGTTCCTTGGAGATACCGAAAGACCCGTTTAACCGCTTCAAGGTGCTTTTTGGTTGGCTTAGCCTGGTATCTAGCACACATGCATATAAAGGAATGTAATATATGGTCTACTGGCTATGAGGTACATCAGGGATCCAATCATACTACGATATTTCGTTTGATCTACCATGATCCCTGAGTGGTTATCATCCAGTTTAGTACGCTCTATCATGTGAGTGTCAACAGGCTCACAAGAATCAAATCCAAATTTCTTTAAAATCTCATTTGCATATTTAGATTGTTTATAAAAATGCTTCCGGGACTTTGTGAAATTTGTAATCCCAAGAAAAATGACATTTGTCCCATCATTGACATTTGAAATTTGGAGCCCATCTCCTTAGAAAAACGGTCACATTCATTCGGGTCAGTCGAGGCAAAAATAATATCATCAACATAGATTTGAACATGAATTAAATGTTTGCCTGACTTTCGGGTGAACAATGTCGGATCAACTGCTCCTTTGCTGAATCCAGTAGATAGAAGAAATTTTGATAGCGTATCATACCATGCCCTTGGAGCTTGCTTCAACCCGTAAAGAGCCTTCTTCAAGCGATAGACATGAGTAGGATGCTCTGGATTCACAAAACCTTCGGTTGATGACGATACGACTTCTTTAAGATCTCTCTAAGAAAAGTTGTCTTTACATCCATCCGATAGACTACCATATTCTTACTAGCAGATTAGCCGGAAGATTCGATTGCCTCGATACGCAAGTAACCGAGCAAATGATTCTTCAAAGTCAATACCTCCTCTTGACGGTATCCTTTTGCAACCAATCGAGCCTTGTTCTTTAATACATCACCGTGCTCATCAAGTTTTACTTTGAAGATCCACTTTAGAGCAATGATCATAGCACAGTCAGGAGCATGCACTAATTCCCATATATCTTGTCGATCAAACTCATGAATTTCTTCTTGCATGGCATTGAACCAGTTGTCTTCATTCATGGCAGTTTTGACGTCTTTTGGTTCGATCTTAGACAGTACGGAGTTGAAGAAGCACCATAAGGCATCATTTGCAAGTTGTTTATGAGTGGATACTGGACGAGAGGGATTTCCAATGATATTGTCCAATGGATGATCATGTATCCATTTTCAAAGGTGTTCGTGTGGTTGTTGTTGAGGAACTGAAGTAGCAGAGTCGTTTTCTCCTGATGAAGATGGTTCTGACGATGGTTCAGGAGCAAATATGTTCTCAAAGGGGGCATATTCAGGAGTAGTGATGAGTGCTTATTCACTCATCGTTTTTACCCACCTAAGACCTAAAAAATGACTAAAAACACCCACATACGATCAAAATATGTTAAAAATATCCTCGGAGTGTGTTTTATGTCTTTCAGGTACAAAAGGATTGAAACAGAGCGAAAACGAGAAAATCGAAATGAATATGGAAAAGTGCAAATCAAGACGTAGTCGGAAGCAATTTTCTACATTTCTCGAAGCCCGAGACGCGTTTTGAGAGTGATCAGGGAAAACAACCAAAACCTATCCCGAACCCAAAATCTCATTTCACCCTTTCCCGACACGATAATTTCCAAACACCTTTTAAACCAAAATCCATATTAAACCTTAAAAACCGTTTTGTAAAATTCTATTTTTCTTAAAACAAATTTTTATTTAAAAAAAAAAAAAAACCTACAAAATTTAAAACTACAAAACTTTTTACTTAAAACCATTTTTACAAAAAAATAAACCTAACCTCTTTTTAAGCCTTACCCCTTTAACCCTCACCCATCATTTGACCTCCCCAAAACCAGTAAAACCCACACCCAATTTATCCCGCCAAGAATCCAACTCACATCCTCGTCACCCCCCACTACCTTCCCTTGTCACTCGCAAATCTTGGAAGCTGTAAAAGAGAGTCAAAAGAAGCCTCACATGTTACCAAGCCACCTTGGCAATCCCCTGTTTTTCTATTGGAAGCTCAGCCATCAATGGCAGAGATCATGTGGGTGCATCTCCAAGAACCTTTGGACGGCTAGGATTATCTCCAAAGAAGCACAGATTCATCCCACTCAGTTTTACCTCACATGAAAAGCACATCAGTGTTTGAAGACCCCTGGAAGCTTAGTATAAATAGGCATCTTGTAGCCAAGCATTAGGTACCCTAGTTTAGTTTTAAATTTAGTTTCTTTTTTTTATACCCCTAATTTAGTTTCAATGTAGTTGTTTTCAAATTCAATTGTAGTATTTCTATTTAATCAATGAAAAAGTTTTTACCAATCTTGTCTTAATTTTATTTGATTACTTTTAGTGAAAAGCTTATTGTGTTGAGATTTTCTGTTGCATTACTAGTTCAGATTCACAAAAAGAAAAAAAAATCAGTCTTGGTTTTTATAGCAGTTTAAGTTTTTCTTTGTACAATTAATAGGGTGTTTGGGTCAAGTGCTTAAATTGGTAAAAAAAAAAAGCTTGTTCTTGAACTAGCCACTGATTCTCAGCTTGAAAATAAGCAACAAAGAGGCCACCACAGGCTGTTTTTCAGCCTGCAGTCAGTACTAGCACAGCTTATTACAGGTATCTAATGGGGGCAAAAGTTTGAGGAGTTGGTGGACCCAAAGTATCCTGAAGCTCAGGATCCAATTCTACCTTTAGCTTATCTCAAACAAGCTCCCAAGTAAGCCTTTTGGACTGTCCTGCTGCAAACCACCACTGCTGTAACAGATATATATATTTTTTTAAGTGCTTATTGAGTCTTTTCCTTAGCTTATTAGTCTTCCTAGGTGCCCATTAGTATAAGTAGATTAGGTTTAGTTTGATTTGCTTATCTAGTGCTAATTGTAGTTTGCTTTTGCTTATTTCCATTTCACTAACTGTTTTAGGACTTCTCCTAGAGTAACCTATGCCAACTGCTTATCCCGTTGTTATTTTAGCTTATTTCATCTAGATTTAGCTTATTTTCATTTTGCATTTGCTTATTTGTCATTTATCCAACTGCTTATCTTGCTTATTTGGTTGCCTATTCTCTGTTGGGGATGCTCATTCAAGCTCAATTTTACCCTTGAATCAACCATTTATCCCCTTGCTGTTCTGTTCATCACATCAGCCATGGTGCCCTCATAAGCTCTTTGGAACTGTCCTTTTAAGCTAGTCATAAGCTCCCAAATCAGATCCAAGTTAGTTTTTAAGATAGCCTTTATTGTGGATTTATTATGTTTTAGCTTAGTTGGTATCTTGGAGTTCTCTTAGTAGCTTATTTTTAAGCTAGAAGGCCATCATTTGAGTTGTTTGGGGGTACAAGAAACAACAGCAATTGGTCTCTTTTGGTTGGCTTCTTGGCTTATTCTTGTAACTTATTTCAGTTCCCATTTATGCTTTAGGTGTATTCATTAGTTTAGCTTATTTACAAGGTTTGTTGTAGCATATTTTTGCCTTTGACTACCACTGTCCCAAACAAGTCCTTAGCAGTCCCTTAGGATTTTTTTAGCTTTTTTCTTTTTAGGCTTCTAACAGCTTAATTCCAAGTTTTGTGATTTTAGTTTTTGTAAAAAAGTATTATTTTGATCTCAAGTTTCAGCTAAATAGAGAAAGATTCAAAAAAATAAGTTAGCAAAAAGGGGAGGAGGTGGGATCGAACCACTGACCTCCTACCCATAGCACACACACCACACGCCTCTTTCCCAACTGCCCTAGGGTCTTTTTCACGGTTAATATTGCATAATTAAATCCTTAAGGTACTTTTCAATTTTAGACTTAACAACTTATTTCTCTTTTTTACTGCTTATTTCATTAAGCGGTTGTAGTTTTTTTCATTTTTCTTAGATTCCTTGTTATTCAAAGTATTTTCTGTAGTTTTTGTAGAATTTTCTTAAAATTTTTAGTATTTTTAATAATTAATTTAGTTTAAATTAGTTTTTAATTCGTAGAAAATAAAATAAAAGTCGAAAAAATACCCGGCTTTTTTCTAAAATTGTTTTTTTGTTGAATAGAACGTAGGAAAATTGATTTCGCACCCGTAGCCCTTAAATTACAAAAGTTTTACGTTTTTGGCTCGGGTGGTTACCGGTTTTTACGTTTTTTAGTTTTAGCACCCTAGGACTTAGTTTAGCTTCGTTTTATCATTCCTTAGATTTAGTAGTAGTTAATTTGTAGTTTATTAGGTTTCCCTTGCCTTAATTACCTTCCCGTTAATTAATTCGTAGATAACATAATTCAAATCAAAATCCAAAATTTCGTTTAACCAATTCAATTTCTAATCACGAAACTCAACGACACCGTCAATTTCACACCTCGTTGGGACACGACCCGGGGAAATCACTTTCCCGGTATCACTTTTATCACACCCGTAAGGTTTGGCACGTTAACCATTTTCCTAAAAGGTTAATTTGTCGAGTTTTACGGTTAATTTGATATATTGATATTGTGTTTGTTTTCACCACTCACGACAATCGAATCAAATTTTGGCGCAGCCACGGAGGTGTGTTGCACAATATCGTGAAGTTTTTGCGATTAGTGACTTGAAGATCCTTCCTCGTGAAGTTATTGTTTTTCAAAAATACAAAAATACAAAAATATTTTTCTTTTCTTTGTATATATGTAAAAGATAAAAATACAAAAAGATTTTGCTTGTTGTTTTAAATAAATAGAATACATCAATCATATAACACTTCTCAACTTGAGTGTTATCATAATAAGTTCCCGAACCAAAGATTCAAAACTTGCCTTTGTGTCACTTGCGTGAATACGCTTGTGATTATTGGTTTAAGTTCATTGTGTTTTGCCTCGGTCTTGTTTTAATTGAAAGTGTTGTTTTTGAAGGTGCATGTGCACTCGTTTTCGAAAAATCCAAAAATATTCTTCTCATTCCTCTCGATCACTTAATTCTATTCCTTTAACCCTCTACATGTTTAATTCTCATGGCTACGATCGATTATCGTCGTTGTTTCCACTGCAAAAGCCGTATGGAAGAGGATCAACTTTATTGTCAAAATCACGATTGTTTATGTAAACGGTGTGGAAGGGCGGGTGCAAGCAAATATTGCTATTGGTGCGAATTATCCGATAAAAACTCTCTCGATGATTCTCCAAGTTTTTCCGACCATCCGCCACAACCCGATGTTTGTTCTATTGTTTCTGAGCCCAAACCGTCTAGAATTGATCAAAATCTTTCGCGATTTACGGTTAAGGTTAAGAGAAAAGAGCAAGAACCGTAGACCAAAACGGAAGTGGTGGAAACTGCTAGCTCTGAGAGCACACCACTTGTCCCACCTCCGGAATCTTCAAGACGTTTCTCAAACGAGGATGATTTCCTTAGGGCCGGAATGAACATAATTAAAAACTACTATAATGAACTTCGTGAAGATATAAATTCGGCAATTGCCAAATGTGAATCCTCGTTTCATACTCCCGAACCCGAGATGTCTTCGTTCGATCAAGAGTATTGCTACGGTTGTGGAGACGTGTTACCGAAAGGTTTCCGTTGTTACAAATGTATGTGCGAGTGGTGTGGGAGCTATCTTGTCAATGGATGTTGTTCGATTTATGCCAAGAATTCATTCGCGTATGATTCTAACCCGAACTATTTCAATTATCCTCAAAACGATTTCAACTACCCTCCACAAAATTCATTCGAGCCACAACCGTACTATCAAGAATTCAATGATACATCGTTTCAGAACTTCTCTCCCCAATACCCTCATTGTGCTAAGTGTGGGGGTCCTCATGATGATTATCAATGTCAATCATGGAATCAAAACTATGGGCCTGACCCTTGTTATAACACTCTTTGTTTTGACAATTTCCAACCCCCACAACTTCCCGTCATTGATCCATTTCCTCATATGATTCTTGAGGAACTTTCCGAGGAACAAGCTGCTCGCAACGAAAGATTTCTGGCCGATGAGCGAGCAGCTCAAAAGCTTCTCCTATTGAACGAAGCTGCTCAACAGCGTCTCCTATTTAACGAAGCTTGCCGTCTCGATGATGAGGATGAGGAGGATTGGGAGATGACAAAGGACAAGGTGCATATTTCAAGCCCACAAAGTACCGCACATGTCCACTCTCCGCCCTCATATTGCCTATCCACCATAGAACCTTCGGATAACCTTTTAGTGGGGGACGAGCATCTTGACACTATTCCGGAAACGGAACCGTCTTGTGTTGAGAACCTTGTCCCAACCCCAAGTGAGTCCGAGGTTATCTCCGGTAATATGTGTGATGATCCTCTTGCTGATGATTATTCTCCTCCTCTTGACATCCCAAACGATCATGTCGAGATGTTCTCCGATTCTGACAACGATTGTACTTCGTTTGACGATTCTTTATCTTATGGAGACATCGATTATGTCGAGGAGTTACCTTCTGAGCTAGTTAGCTTAGAGAGAGATTCTGATGATCTGGAAATTGAGGACGAGATACTTCGTGAAAAATTGTTCAATGTAAATCTTCTCGTTTCTAAGATCGAATCATTATGTGCTAAATCAGCTTCATCTCCTATCCCCGTTGTGGATAGTGACTATATCTTGGAAAAGCCCGAAACATTTCCTAAACTTGAGGATTTTTCCAATGATTCTCTTCCGAAATTTGATGTATTCCGCTTTGATGACGATCATACTAAAAAGGAGAGTAGTGGCATTCCCACTTTTCATCTTTCTCTTCCTGAGTATGAGTCGTCCACATTTGAATTACTTCCTCCTTCCGAAAGGAGAAGGTTTTTCCATGAGGAGTTCGTCGGTGAACTCGCTCACATCGATTCTCTTCCTCTGACAATTAAGGATGAGCTTTTTGAGCAAAATTCTCCACATCTTCTTTCATCCATGAGTAACTCATCTACCCTTGAGGATTTTACCGTGGTTGATACTTGCGTTTCATTCCTCTCCAAGGACAAAGTTTTCAAACCCGGTATCTTACCTTTCAAGGGAGTTCATTCTCGGATATTTCTTAAGTCCAATACGGATGTTGTGACTTCTCTTGCGGTGGATAAGATTTTTGAACATTCCGTCAATGTTCCTCAATCTAATCTTTTGCCCACCCATCCCACCCGTTGTCAAGCTATTGACACTTTGCTTTCTTATCCCGTGACTTCTCCATGTCTTAACTCCTACGGGAGTGAAGATACCATCTTTGACCCCGGCATTTCTCTTTCTATTGAGCCGGTTGTATCTCATCGGAGTGGAACTTTCAGCACATTCAATGTTTATCCAAACCATTTGAATGAAAGTCCGATGGAGATTTTCTCTTCCACTTGCTTCCCCATGGACCAATGAATTCGGGGTCGAGTCAAGCTAGCGACTCGGTTAACAAAAACAGTAGCATTCCATGGGTGTCCACCCATGTTTCTGACTTCTTTCTACTTTCTAACGACTAAGTGTGGGGGGAAACCTCCACAGTGTTTGCTTCTTATGTGTTTGCTCTTGTTTTCAGGTATCCCTTTGATCGTGATGATTGATGCTCGTTTTCAATCCAGCCGCCCAATATCCGATCAATTTTACTAACGTTTATCCGGGGATATATTTTCAAAAATCCTTTATGTGTTAAATAACAGATTTCGTCCACACACTTGGTTAGTGGTATTACCTTTTCCCGTTCGATAGTATCGGCCGTGGACTTTGAATATTGAGGGCAATATTCAATTCTAAGTGGGAATACTATCGAATTTTGTCACATTTGTACCCTTTAGTCCCTAGTACCACCGTTTTGACCCAAATTTAAAAATTTTTGCACGAAAATAAAGTGTTAACACTTCGGTGTTGATAAAAGTTTAGTCTTGATTAGGTTAGAACAAAGGGAATCCCGACTCTGCTAGAGTGTTGATCTAGCTGCTCTCTTAACATTTAGGCTAAGTTTTTACGAGTTGTGCAAATGAAAATGCTAAGCGTGGAGTAGTTGGTTCTCTTTAGAGCTTATATAAGTAATCTATGGCTTTTTCTCCCAGTAGCTCTTAATTGAACCTAATATAGTGTCGTTTTCAAACCTTTGAACATAAAAATCGTTTTGTTATGCAATAAAACTTTTAAGCGATTTTGATAAAGAGTTAGAGTTCAACTTTTTGTTTAAATTTTTGGGAAAGCATACTTTCTTAAAATCTGAATAAAATTGCAAAATGAAAGTATCGTAAAAGTGCTTGAATGATGCAAAAGTAAAATTGCAAGTCAAAAGTCAAAAAAAAAAAAAAAAAAGTGAAAAAAAAGTGAATGAAAAAAAAATGTTGGTGAAATAAAAAGTTATGAATAAATGTGCGAAACTTGCTTTTTCTCAAATTTAAATCGGGAGTTGAACTCGGATTCGTCAATTTTATCTTAAAAAGCAACCGGAATTTAGAGATTATTAATTTCAAAGGTCTAGAAAGCTTCGGTAGTATTCTCTGTGGGGTGTCAAAAGCCCGGTCACTTAAAACTTATGTTTTGGGATGTGCCGAGAAGAAAGCCGTTACATGGAGTGATTTGGCCTTTGAGTTTTCAATCTCTAAATAATCGGTGGTTGTTGTCCATTCAAGTCTTAATATTAAGTTAGCGGAAGTTTCTAAACCTTTGGAATCGAAATCCAACTGATTCCGGTACTATTCTCTGTGGGGTGTCAAAAGCCTGGTCACCTAAAGCCAACTGGTTTGGGATGCGCCGAGAAGAAAGCCGCTACATGGAAAAGGCCCTTTTCGAACCTTAAGTTTTTAAATTTCCGGTGAATTAATATTAAACTTGAATAGATAACAACCGTGATGAGTGTCGATTTTTATGATCAAAGTTTTGAAAACAACACACACACTTAAAATGTATAAATCGCGGGAGTAAAAAAGTTAAGCCTCGGCTTACATAGATTATTAGTATAAGTAGTGTTAGCATTTTGCCAAAACGTTTGCACAATAAGTTTAGACTTAGTTTGAGATATAAAAAGAGGATGACGATTACAATTTCCTGGAGACACCCATTTTGTGTGAATCCCGTTCCATGATACCACTTATTTTTTGTTAATCAAGCATGTTGTTTACTTTCAGTCTAGTTTAAATTTCTCGCATCGAATAAAAGTCGAAACGGGGTAGTCTTGGTAATCTTGAGTCTTTCATTACTTCACATGATTGATTGCTAGGGACTAGCAATTGCCTAGTGTGGGGAATTTGATGAGTGCTTATTCACTCATCGTTTTTACCCACCTAAGACCTCAAAATGACTAAAACACCCACATACGATCAAAATATGTTAAAAATATCCTCGGAGTGTGTTTTATGTCTTTCAGGTACAAAAGGATTGAAAACAGAGCGAAAACGAGAAAAATCGAGCTGAATATGGAAAAGTGCAGTCAAGACGTAGTCGGGAAGCAATTTTCTACATTTCTGAAGCCCGAGACGCGTTTTGAGAGTGATCAGGGGGAAAAACAACCAAAAACCTATCCCGAACCCAAAAATCTCATTTCACCCTTTCCCGACACCGATAATTTCCGAAACACCTTTTAAACCAAAATCCATTTTAAACCTTAAAAACCGTTTTGTAAAATTCTATTTTTCTTAAAACAAATTTTTATTTAAAAAAAAAAAAACCTACAAAATTTAAAACTACAAAACTTTTTACTTAAAACCATTTTTACAAAAAAATAAACCTAACCTCTTTTTAAGCCTTACCCCTTTAACCCTCACCCATCATTTGACCTCCCCAAAACCAGTAAAACCCACACCCAATTTATCCCGCCAAGAATCCAACTCACATCGTCGTCACCCCCCACTACCTTCCCTTGTCACTCGCAAATCTTGGAAGCTGCAAAAGAGAGTCAAAAGAAGCCTCACATGTTACCAAGCCACCTTGGCAATCCCCTGTTTTTCTATTGGAAGCTCAGCCATCAATGGCAGAGATCATGTGGGTGCATCTCCAAGAACCTTTGGACGGCTAGGATTATCTCCAAAGAAGCACAGATTCATCCCACTCAGTTTTACCTCACATGAAAAGCACATCAGTGTTTGAAGACCCCTGGAAGCTTAGTATAAATAGGCATCTTGTAGCCAAGCATTAGGGACCCTAGTTTCGTTTTAAATTTAGTTTCTTTTTTTTGATACCCCTAATTTAGTTTCAATGTAGTTGTTTTCAAATTCAATTGTAGTATTTCTATTTAATCAATGAAAAAGTTTTTACCAATCTTGTCTTAATTTTATTTGATTACTTTTAGTGAAAAGCTTATTGTGTTGAGATTTTATGTTGCATTACTAGTTCAGATTCACAAAAAGAAAAAAAAATCAGTCTTGGTTTTTATAGCAGTTTAAGTTTTTCTTTGTACAATTAATAGGGTGTTTGGGTCAAGTGCTTAAATTGGTAAAAAAAAAAAAAGCTTGTTCTTGAACTAGCCACTGATTCTCAGCTTGAAAATAAGCAACAAAGAGGCCACCACAGGCTGTTTTTCAGCCTGCAGTCAGTACTAGCACAGCTTATTACAGGTATCTAATGGGGGCAAAAGTTTGAGGAGTTGGTGGACCCAAAGTATCCTGAAGCTCAGGATCCAATTCTACCTTTAGCTTATCTCAAACAAGCTCCCAAGTAAGCCTTTTGGACTGTCCTGCCTAAACCACCACTGCTGTAACAGATATATATATTTTTTTAAGTTCTTATTGAGTCTTTTCCTTAGCTTATTAGTCTTCCTAGGTGCCCATTAGTATAAGTAGATTAGGTTTAGTTTGATTTGCTTATCTAGTGCTAATTGTAGTTTGCTTTTGCTTATTTCCATTTCACTAACTGTTTTAGGACTTCTCCTAGAGTAACCTATGCCAACTGCTTATCCCGTTGTTATTTTAGCTTATTTCATCTAGATTTAGCTTATTTTCATTTTGCATTTGCTTATTTGTCATTTATCCAACTGCTTATCTTGCTTATTTGGTTGCCTATTCTCTGTTGGGGATGCTCATTCAAGCTCAATTTTACCCTTGAATCAACCATTTATCCCTTCTTTGCTTTCGTTTCATCACATCAGCCATGGTGCCCTCATAAGCTCTTTGGAACTGTCCTTTTAAGCTAGTCATAAGCTCCCAAATCAGATCCAAGTTAGTTTTTAAGATAGCCTTTATTGTGGATTTATTATGTTTTAGCTTAGTTGGTATCTTGGAGTTCTCTTAGTAGCTTATTTTTAAGCTAGAAGGCCATCATTTGAGTTGTTTGGGGGCTGCTACAGCAAACAACAGCAGATTGGTCTCTTTTGGTTGGCTTCTTGGCTTATTCTTGTAACTTATTTCAGTTCCCATTTATGCTTTAGGTGTATTCATTAGTTTAGCTTATTTACAAGGTTTGTTGTAGCATATTTTTGCCTTTGACTACCACTGTCCCAAACAAGTCCTTAGCAGTCCCTTAGGATTTTTTTTAGCTTCTTTTTCTGTTTTTTAGGCTTGTAACAGCTTAATTCCAAGTTTTGTGATTTTAGTTTTTGTAAAAAAGTATTATTTTGATCTCAAGTTTCAGCTAAATAGAGAAAGATTCAAAAAAAAAATAAGTTAGCAAAAAGGGGAGGAGGTGGGATCGAACCACTGACCTCCTGCCCATAGCACACACACCACACGCCTCTTTCCCAACTGCCCTAGGGTCTTTTTCACGGTTAATATTGCATAATTAAATCCTTAAGGTACTTTTCAATTTTAGACTTAACAACTTATTTCTCTTTTTAATGCTTATTTCATTAGCGGTTGTAGTTTTTTTATTTTTCTTAGATTCCTTGTTATTCAAAGTATTTTTTGTAGTTTTTGTAGAATTTTCTTAAAATTTTTAGTATTTTTAATAATTAATTTAGTTTAAATTAGTTTTAATTCAGTAGAAAATAAATAAAAAGTCGAAAAAATACCCGGCTTTTTTCTAAAATTGTTTTTTTGTTGAATAGAACGTAGGAAAATTGATTTCGCACCCGTAGCCCTTAAATTGCAAAAGTTTTACGTTTTTGGCTCGGGTGGTTACCGGTTTTTACGTTTTTTAGTTTTAGCACCCTAGGACTTAGTTTAGCTTCGTTTTATCATTCCTTAGATTTAGCAGTAGTTAATTTGTAGTTTATTAGGTTTCCCTTGCCTTAATTACCTTCCCGTTAATTAATTCGTAGATAACATAATTCAAATCAAAATCCAAAATTTCGTTTAACCAATTCAATTTCTAATCACGAAACTCAACCACACCGTCAATTTCACACCTCGTTGGGACACGACCCGGGGAAATCACTTTCCCGGTATCACTTTTATCACACCCGTAAGGTTTGGCACGTTAACCATTTTCCTAAAAGGTTAATTTGTCGAGTTTTACGGTTAATTTGATATATTGATATTGTGTTTGTTTTCACCACTCACGACAATCGAATCAAATTTTGGCGCCGCTGCCGGGGAGGTGTGTTGCGACAATATCGTGAAGTTTTGCGATTAGTGACTTGAAGATCCTTCCTCGTGAAGTTATTGTTTTTCAAAAATACAAAAATACAAAAATATTTTTCTTTTCTTTGTATATATGTAAAAGATAAAAATACAAAAAGATTGTGCTTGTTGTTTTAAATAAATAGAATACATCAATCATATAACACTTCTCAACTTGAGTGTTATCATAATAAGTTCCCGAACCAAAGATTCAAAACTTGCCTTTGTGTCACTTGCGTGAATACGCTTGTGATTATTGGTTTAAGTTCATTGTGTTTTGCCTCGGTCTTGTTTTAATTGAAAGTGTTGTTTTTGAAGGTGCATGTGCACTCGTTTTCGAAAAATCCAAAAATATTCTTCTCATTCCTCTCGATCACTTAATTCTATTCCTTTAACCCTCTACATGTTTAATTCTCGCATCGATCGATTATCGTCCTTGTTTCCACTGCAAAAGCCGTATGGAAGAGGATCAACTTTATTGTCAAAATCACGATTGTTTATGTAAACGGTGTGGAAGGGCGGGTGCAAGCAAATATTGCTATTGGTGCGAATTATCCGATAAAAACTCTCTCGATGATTCTCCAAGTTTTTCCGACCATCCGCCACAACCCGATGTTTGTTCTATTGTTTCTGAGCCCAAACCGTCTAGAATTGATCAAAATCTTTCGCGATTTACGGTTAAGTTTAAGAGAAAAGAGCAAGAACCGGAGACCAAAACGGAAGTGGTGGAAACTGCTAGCTCGAGAGCACACCACTTGTCCCACCTCCAGAATCTTCAAGACGTTTCTCAAACGAGGATGATTTCCTTAGGGCCGGAATGAACATAATTAAAAACTACTATAATGAACTTCGTGAAGATATAAATTCGGCAATTGCCAAATGTGAATCCTCGTTTCATACTCCCGAACCCGAGATGTCTTCGTTCGATCAAGAGTATTGCTACGGTTGTGGAGACGTGTTACCGAAAGGTTTCCGTTGTTACAAATGTATGTGCGAGTGGCGTGGGAGCTATCTTGTCAATGGATGTTGTTCGATTTGTGCCAAGAATTCATTCGCGTATGATTCTAACCCGAACTATTTCAATTATCCTCAAAACGATTTCAACTACCCTCCACAAAATTCATTCGAGCCACAACCGTACTATCAAGAATTCAATGATACATCGTTTGAACTTCTCTCCCAATACCCTCATTTTGCTAAGTGTGGGGGTCCTCATGATGATTATCAATGTCAATCATGGAATCAAAACTATGGGCCTGACCCTTGTTATAACACTCCTTGTTTTGACAATTTCCAACCCCACAACTTCCCGTCATTGATCCATTTCCTCATATGATTCTTGAGGAACTTTCCGAGGAACAAGCCGCCGCAACGAAAGATTTCTAGCCGAGGAGCGAGCAGCTCAAAAGCTTCTCCTATTGAACGAAGCTGCTCAGCCAGCGTCTCTATTTAACGAAGCTTTCCGTCTCGATGATGAGGATGAGGAGGATTGGGAGATGACAAAGGACAAGGTGCATATTTCAAGCCCATAAAGTACCGCACATGTCCACTCTCCGCCCTCATATTGCCTATCCACCATAGAACCTTCGGATAACCTTTTAGTGGGGGACGAGCATCTTGACACTATTCCGGAAACGGAACCGTCTTGTGTTGAGAACCTTGTCCCAACCCCAAGTGAGTCCGAGGTTATCTCCGGTAATATGTGTGATGATCCTCTTGCTGATGATTATTCTCCTCCTCTTGACATCCCAAACGATCATGTCGAGATGTTCTCCGATTCTGACAACGATTGTACTTCGTTTGACGATTCTTTATCTTATGGAGACATCGATTATGTCGAGGAGTTACCTTCTGAGCTAGTTAGCTAGAGAGAGATTCGATGATCCGAAATTAAGGACGAGATACTTGCGAAAAATTGTTCAATGTAAATCTACTCGTTTCTAAGATCGAATCATTATGTGCTAAACCAGCTTCATCTCCTATCCCCGTTGTGGATAGTGACTATATCTTGGAAAAGCCCGAAACATTTCCTAAACTTGAGGATTTTTCCAATGATTCTCTTCCGGAATTTGATGTATTCCGCTTTGATGACGATCATACTAAAAAGGAGAGTAGTGGCATTCCCACTTTTCATCTTTCTCTTCCTGAGTATGAGTCGTCCACATTTGAATTACTTCCTCCTTCCAAAAGGAGAAGGTTTTTCCATGAGGAGTTCGTCGGTGAACTCGCTCACATCGATTCTCTTCCTCTGACAATTAAGGATGAGCTTTTTGAGCAAAATGCTCCACATCTTCTTTCATCCATGAGTAACTCATCTACCCTTGAGGATTTTACCGTGGTTGATACTTGCGTTTCATTCCTCTCCGAGGACAAAGTTTTCAAACCCGGTATCTTACCTTTCAAGGGAGTTCATTCTCGGATATTTCTTAAGTCCAATACGGATGTTGTGACTTCTCTTCATTGGTGGATAAGATTTTTGAACATTCCACAATGTTCCTCAATCTAATCTTTTGCCCACCCATCCCACCCGTTGTCAAGCTATTGACACTTTGCTTTCTTATCCCGTGACTTCTCCATTTCTTAACTCCTATGGGAGTGAAGATACCATCTTTGACCCCGGCATTTCTCTTTCTATTGAAATTTGCGGTTGTATCTCATCGTAGTGGAACTTTCAAAGACATTTAATGTTTATCCAAACCATTTGAATGAAAGTCCGATGGAGATTTTCTCTTCCACTTGCTTCCCCATGGACCAATGAATTCGGGGTCGAGTCAAGCTAGCGACTCGGTTAACAAAAACAGTAGCATTCCATGGGTGTCCACCCATGTTTCTGACTTCTTTCTACTTTCTAACGACTAAGTGCGGGGGGAAACCTCCACAGTGTTTGCTTCTTGTGTGTTTGCTCTTGTTTTCAGGTATCCCTTTGATCGTGATGATTGATGCGCCTGTTTTCAATCCAGCCGCCCAATATCCGATCAATTTTACTAACGTTTATCTGGGGATATATTTTCAAAAATCCTTTTTGTGTTAAATAACAGATTTCGTCCACACACTTTGTTAGTGGTATTACCTTTTTCCGTTCGATAGTATCGGCTTCGGCCGGGACTTTGAATATTGAGGGCAATATTCAATTCTAAGTGTGGGGGGGCATTCTATCGAGTTTTGTCACATTTGTACCCTTTAGTCCCTAGTACCACCGTTTTGACCCAAATTTAAAAATTTTTGCACGAAAATAAAGTGTTAACACTTCGGTGTTGATAAAAGTTTAGTCTTGATTAGGTTAGAACAAAGGGAATCCCGACTCTGCTAGAGTGTTGATCTAGCTGCTCTCTTAACATTTAGGCTAAGTTTTTACGAGTTGTGCAAATGAAAATGCTAAGCGTGGAGTAGTTGGTTCTCGTTAGAGCTTATATAAGTAATCTATGGCTTTTTCTCCCAGTAGCTCTTAATTGAACCTAATATAGTGTCGTTTTCAAACCTTTGAACATAAAAATCGTTTTGTTATGCAATAAAACTTTTAAGCGATTTTGATAAAGAGTTAGAGTTCAACTTTTTGTTTAAATTTTTGGGAAAGCATACTTTCTTAAAATCTGAATAAAATTGCAAAATGAAAGTATCATAAAAGTGCTTGAATGATGCAAAAGTAAAATTGCAAGTCAAAAGTCAAAAAAAAAAAAAAGTGAAAAAAGTGAATGGAAAATGAAAAAAATGTTGGTGAAATAAAAAGTTATGAATAAATGTGCGAAACTTGCTTTTTCTCAAATTTAAATCGGGAGTTGAACTCGGATTCGTCAATTTTATCTTAAAAAGCAACGGGAATTTAGAGATTATTAATTTCAAAGGTCTAGAAAGCTTCGGTAGTATTCTCTGTGGGGTGTCAAAAGCCTGGTCACTTAAAACTTATGTTTTGGGATGTGCCGAGAAGAAAGCCGTTACATGGAGTGATTTGGCCTTTGAGTTTTCAATCTCTAAATAATCGGTGGTTGTTGTCCATTCAAGTCTTAATATTAAGTTAGCGGAAGTTTCTAAACCTTTGAATCGAAATCCACTGATTCCGGTACTATTCTCTACGGGGTGTCAAAAGCCTGGTCACCTAAAGCCAACTGGTTTGGGATGTGCCGAGAAGAAAGCTGCTACATGGAAAAGGCCCTTTTCGAACCTTAAGTTTTTAAATTTCCGGTGAATTAATATTAAACTTGACTAGATAACAACCGTGATGAGTGTCGATTTTTATGATCAAAGTTTTGAAAACAACACACACACTTAAAATGTATAAATCACGGGAGTAAAAAAGTTAAGCCTCGGCTTACATAGATTATTAGTATAAGTAGTGTTAGCATTTTGCCAAAACGTTTGCACAATAAGTTTAGACTTAGTTTGAGAGTATAAAAAAGAGGATGACGATTACAATTCCCTGGAGACACCCATTTTGTGTGAATCCCGTTCCATGATACCACTTTTTGTTAATCAAGCATGTTGTTTACTTTCAGTCTAGTTTAAATTTCTCGCATCGAATAAAAGTCGAAACGGGGTAGTCTTGGTAATCTTGAGTCTTTCATTACTTCACATGATTGATTGCTAGGGACTAGCAATTGCCTAGTGTGGGGGAATTTGATGAGTGCTTATTCACTCATCATTTTTACCCACCTAAGACCTCAAAAATGACTAAAACCACCCACATACGATCAAAATATGTTAAAAATATCCTCGGAGTGTGTTTTATGTCTTTCATGTACAAAAGGATTGAAAACAGAGCGAAAACGGGAAAAATCGAGCTGAATATGGAAAAGTGCAGTCAAGACGTAGTCGGGAAGCAATTTTCTACATTTCTGAAGCCCGAGACGCGTTTTGAGAGTGATCAGGGGGAAAAACAACCAAAAACCTATCCCGAACCCAAAAATCTCATTTCACCCTTTCCCGACACCGATAATTTCCGAAACACCTTTTAAACCAAAATCCATATTAAACCTTAAAAACCGTTTTGTAAAATTCTATTTTTCTTAAAACAAATTTTTATTTAAAAAAAAAAAAAAACCTACAAAATTTAAAACTACAAAACTTTTTACTTAAAACCATTTTACAAAAAATAAACCTAACCTCTTTTTAAGCCTTACCCTTTAACCCTCACCCATCATTTGACCTCCCAAAACCGGTAAAACCCACACCCAATTTATCCCGCCAAGAATCCAACTCACATCCTCAACACCCCCACTACCTTCCCTTGTCACTCGCAAATCTTGGAAGCTGCAAAAGAGAGTCAAAAGAAGCCTCACATGTTGCCAAGCCACCTTGGCAATCCCCTGTTTTTCTATTGGAAGCTCAAGCCATCAATGGTAGAGATCATATGGGTGCATCTCCAAGAATCTTTGGACGGCTAGGATACTCTCCAAAGAAGCACAGATTCATCCCACTCAGTTTTACCTCACATGAAAAGCACATCAGTGTTTGAAGACCCCTGAAAGCTTAGTATAAATAGGCATCTTGTAGCCAAGCATTAGGGACCCTAGTTTCGTTTTAAATTTAGTTTCTTTTTTTTGATACCCCTAATTTAGTTTCAATGTAGTTGTTTTCAAATTCAATTGTAGTATTTCTATTTAATCAATGAAAAAGTTTTTACCAATCTTGTCTTAATTTTATTTGATTACTTTTAGTGAAAAGCTTATTGTGTTGAGATTTTCTGTTGCATTACTAGTTCAGATTCACAAAAGAAAAAAATCGTCTTGGTTTTTATAGCAGTTTAAGTTTTTCTTTGTACAATTAATAGGGTGTTTGGGTCAAGTGCTTAAATTGGTAAAAAAAAAAAGCTTGTTCTTGAACTAGCCACTGATTCTCAGCTTGAAAATAAGCAACAAAGAGGCCACCACAGTGTGTTTTTCACTGCAGTAGCATCTAGCACAACTTTTTATTAGGTATCTAATGGGGGCAAAAGTTTGAGGAGTGGTGGACCCAAAGTATCCCTGCTCGGATCAATTCTACCTTTAGCTTATCTCAAACAAGCTCCCAAGTAAGCCTTTTGGACTGTCCTGCTTAAACCACCATCACAGAATGATATATATATTTTTTTAAGTGCTTAAGAGTCTTTTCCTTAGCTTATTAGTCTTCCTAGGTGCCCATTAGTATAAGTAGATTAGGTTTAGTTTGATTTGCTTATCTAGTGCTAATTGTAGTTTGCTTTTGCTTATTTCCATTTCACTAACCTGTTTAGGACTTCTCCTAGAGTAACCTATGCCAACTGCTTATCCCGTTGTTAGTTTAGCTTATTTCATCTAGATTTAGCTTATTTTCATTTTGCATTTGCTTATTTGTCATTTATCCAACTGCTTATCTTGCTTATTTGGTTGCCTATTCTCTGTTGGGGATGCTCATTCAAGCTCAATTTTACCCTTGAATCAACCATTTATCCCCTTGCCGTTCGTTCATCACATCCATGGTGCCCTCATAAGCTCTTTGGAACTGTCCTTTTAAGCTAGTCATAAGCTCCCAAATCAGATCCAAGTTAGTTTTTAAGATAGCCTTTATTGTGGATTTATTATGTTTTAGCTTAGTTGGTATCTTGGAGTTCTCTTAGTAGCTTATTTTTAAGCTAGAAGGCCATCATTTGAGTTGTTTGGGGTTGCTACAAAACAATGACAGATTGGTCTCTTTTGGTTGGCTTCTTGGCTTATTCTTGTAACTTATTTCAGTTCCCATTTATGCTTTAGGTGTATTCATTAGTTTAGCTTATTTACAAGGTTTGTTGTAGCATATTTTTGCCTTTGACTACCACTGTCCCAAACAAGTCCTTAGCAGTCCCTTAGGATTTTTTTTAGCTTCTTTTTTCGCTTTTTAGGCTTCTAATGCTTAATTCCAAGTTTTGTGATTTTAGTTTTGTAAAAAGTATTATTTTGATCTCAAGTTTCGACTAAATGAGAAAGATTCAAAAAAATAAGTTAGCAAAAGGGGAGGAGGTGGGATCGAACCACTGACCTCCCTCCCATAGCACACACCACACTTCTTTCCCAACCTGCCCTAGGGTCTTTTTCACGGTTAATATTGCATAATTAAATCCTTAAGGTACTTTTCAATTTTAGACTTAACAACTTATTTCTCTTTTTTACTGCTTATTTCATTAAGCGGTTGTAGTTTTTTTTATTTTTCTTAGATTCCTTGTTATTCAAAGTATTTTCTGTAGTTTTTGTAGAATTTTCTAAAAATGTTTAGTATTTTTAATAATTAATTTAGTTTAAATTAGTTTTTAATCCGTAGAAAATAAAATAAAAGTCGAAAAAATACCCTGCTTTTTCTAAAATTGTTTTTTGTTGAATAGAACGAGGAAAATTGATTTCGCACCTCGTAGCCCTTAAATTGCAAAAGTTTTACGCTTTTGGCTCGTGGTTACCGCTTTTACGTTTTTAGTTTTAGCACCCTAGGACTTAGTTTAGCTTCGTTTTATCATTCCTTAGATTTATGTAGTTAATTTGTAGTTTATTAGGTTTCCTTGCCTTAATTACCTTCCGCTAATTACGTAGATAACATAATTCAAATCAAAATCCAAAATTTCGTTTAACCAATTCAATTTCTAATCACGAAACTCAACCACACCGTCAATTTCACACCTCGTTGGGACACGACCCGGGGAAATCACTTTCCCGGTATCACTTTTATCACACCCGTAAGGTTTGGCACGTTAACCATTTTCCTAAAAGGTTAATTTGTCGAGTTTTACGGTTAATTTGATATATTGATATTGTGTTTGTTTTCACCACTCACGATAATCGGATCAAGTAGCAAATGGATTATCTCCATCATAGGTGCCAGACACAATTCCATGATGTACACTCGATGATTGATGATTTGTTGATGAGACAGAGTGATTAGCAGCAGGCGCTTCTTGACTTAATGACATAGAAACTGGGGTTAACTTCATTGACAGGGATAGAGCGTCTGTTGATGGATTTAATAGATCATTAGCAATTGGCTCATAGTGTTCATCAAACATTGGATCAAACAATTTCTTCAAATCATCTTCTGAAGGAGGTACATAAGGAGTTGTTGGTGAGGGATTTAGTACAAGAGTAGAATTGATAGGACTACTTGACGAAGTTTGAGATGCGGGTCCAGAACTGGATTGTCCTAGAGCCATTTGCCCAGACAGCTCATCGAACGTGACGTGAATAGTTTCCATGATATCTCGAGTTCTTTTGTTGTAGATTCGGTAATCCTTCTTGTTTGATGCATAACCTACAAAAACTCCAATGTCCGCCTTAGCTCTTAATTTACCTAAATCTTGACCGTCATTCGTTGGATAGCACAACGCACCAAACACACGAAGGTAGGAGAGATTAGGTTTTCGTTTATGGACAAGTTCGTATAGAGTTTTTCCATGAGATGTGTGTATGAGGGAACGAGTTTGGGTGTATAGCAAGTGGCAATGGCTTCGACCGGAAACATTGGAACCTTCGAATAAATTAGCATTGTTCTTGCGGCTTCCACAAGAGTTCGATTGCGTCTTTCAACTACACCGTTCTATTGAGGAGTTCGTGGAACACTTCTTTGATGACTGATTCCAATACTTTCAAAATTGACTTAAGTGTTTGTTAACGAACTCGGGCCATTGTCTCGTTGAACAATTCTAACCGTATTGTTAAGTCTAACTGAAGTCGCTGATAAGTTTGATGATGACATCTCGAGTTTCATCCTTTGTCCTCAAAAACTTTACCCAAGTAAATCGAGAGTAGTCATCAACAACGACTAAAATATATTTCTTCCCATTTATCGCTTGCACTCTCATTGGTCCGCACAAATCCATATGAAGGGTATGCGTAACTTCCATTACCGAAGTTTGTGGGTTTGTTCATGCATATTTCTTGCTTATTCCCAATTGGCATGCTGAACAAAGATGATCTTTTTCATACTTTAATCTGGGTAAGCCTCTTACAAGATCCTTTCTCGAAAGATTATTAATGGTGCCGAAGTTCAAGTGATTGAGACGACGTTGCCATAACCATGATTTTGTCTTTGAAGCCTTTGACAACAAGCAGGTTGGAGAAGACTTCATCATGTCTTCGATAGAGATGGTGTATAGATTTGAACCACGAGTTCCTCTTAACAGTTCCACACCATCAAGTTCTCTAACTAAACAAGTATGTTTTCTAAATGCCACTTCTAGATCGGAATCACATAATTGACCGACAAAAAACAAGTTATGACCAAGACCTTCAACATAATATACCCGGGAGATTACACTATCACCAACAACATAGTCTCCATAACCCATAATTGCACCAAAATGGTCGTTCCCGATCTAATAAATCCCAATGAATTTACTCACGGTTCATGAGTCATGAAATATCTCTAGTCATATGCTTGGAACAAACTGAGTCCGGTACCACGTAACGATTTGAACGATCTGCAGTTAAACACGACAAGAATGGATAACGGATAATTGGGATTCCCATGCAAGAATGGGTTCCATTTGGTTAGTAATGGTGATTGGAACACCCACATTGGAAGTAGAAACAATGGAATCAATGAATAGATGCAGCTAGTTTCTATATTTGACCTATTCAGAGTATGTTCACTTCTTAAAGGAATAGTTCTACAAGTAGGCATCCATTTTCTAATGGGCATTGACTTAGCAAATTTAGGGCAAAACTCATTAAGATTAAACTTACGGCCATTAGGTATCCATTGATAACCTATATTACTAAATTTTATTCCTGTGGTTTTCCAATGTTTTATAACTTTCTTTTGCCTTTGCCTTTTAGCCTTCTTAGCTTGATTTTTGACATTAACAATTTTAACTAGGCATTTAACAACATTAATCAAATCATTCACACCACATTCATAAGTAGTAACAGAAATCAAGCAGTCATCATTACATGGTTTGCATAGTAGCGTAATTCAATTACTCATCAGACGCTTATAGCTAATACTAGAATCAACACAATTCGTTTTATTCAACTCAAACTTAGTGTTCCTAGGGTGGTCTTCTACTCTCTTCCAATGCACATTCTTAGCTTGCGAGGTCCTATCTTGCTTTATATTGCCTGGAGGCTTGACACGCTTTTATGTCATTGATTACCTAGAGGGAATTATGGGAACATTAGTTGGTTGGGCTACTTTTTGCATTCCCTGAACTAGACGTATGGATCTGAACTACTTGTAGGCACTTTAGAGTTCACTTTCTTAATACTGGGCATAGAATGGGTTGCATACTTGGAACTAGGCATAGAACAAGGCATCACGCTTTATCTTCGCACCTAAGGATTTAGGACATGTTGCTATTAAACATTCTAACAGACTCCCGAGATCGCTTTGGCCTAATGCAAGCAAACCTTATCTCTCTATCAAGTGGCTTATTTATGAAATCCTCTTCTACAATCTCACTGAGACATTCTAGACTATCCTTAAGGTGAGCGAAATAGTTATGAAACACAAGTTCGTTATTTCTAAGATGAGGAGGAATGTATTTAATAATATAATATATTTGTATCTGCAGATGACTTTGATGCAACATTCTCATTAAAGACAAGTGGCATTTTCCTTTTTCCTGACTCTTTAGATTCTCAATTTCCTTTTGTAAAGACGTTATTTTTTCGTTGTTCTTGTCACGAGTGACTTTCATTGAATCATATAACTCTTTAAAGTGTCGTTTAACCTTTTCATTTTCTTCTAGAAAACTCTTATTTTACTTTTGTAGAACATTAACCAAGTTTTGAAGATGAAAAGTTTGAGGACACTGAGAATCTAAAGGAGGAGGCATTTGGGAGCCATTCATGTTGTTCTTTTCACCCTTTAATTGTGAAATTTGGGCTTTCAACTTTCTGATCGTGTTACAATGAGCTTGAATCTGTTCGTCACGTTTGTTTATTTCAAAAAATGCATCAAACTCTGGAACATTTGAGGATGTCTTGATGTTTGAGGTTTTGACATTTTCCTTGAGATGTTGATATTTTAGTTGCAAATCAAAATGTTCAACTTCTAGCTTAGAAAAGTGTTTTACCAAATTATCGTGATCATCCTGATCAATTTTCTCATTTAGTTCTCGAGTTTTGTTTTCAAGCTCAATGACACGATCATGGGAAACTTTCAAGGCAGCAGTTAATTCATGAAATTGAGAAGCAGTAATAGAATGCTTAGTAACAGGATAAAACACATCTTGAGCCACACAACTCAATACTAAGTTCTCATTTAGGATATGCAAATTCTTCCTTTCAATTTCATTATATTTGAGTTCCCGTTCATAATCATTGACTTCAACAATCATTGCATCAAATTCCTTTTCTATTTCTTTAATATCCGAATTTATCCCCTTTTGAAGACTTTCAAATTGACCTTTTAATTGTTTAAAGAAAGGCATGACCTCAGTTAAATAGCATTCTTTAGTTTGCTCAAAACCCCTTTCCCCTCAGTTATCCATGTAGGTGTGATTCTCTTCTTACATGTCTTCTCAAAATCAACGAATAGTTGATAAACAACATATAGGTTGATTAAGGTCTGCTATTAGGGCAATAGTTCTAGGAACTAAATGCATTGGTGTATTCGAGGATACACAAGAGTCGCAGCACTTTCCTAAGAGGAGTGTTTGTTTCAACAAGTACGTTTGACTTTTGCTTATCCATGTCTTTCTTCCAAAAAATTTGTTCTGTGGTTAATTGAGTTTGAGGCTTAAACCTGTTCAGGGAGATCCAATTTTCTTTTGTGTAAACATGTGTTTTGATCGTTATGTTATTCTTTTTACACTTAGGATCTTCTAGTTTCTTATCCATTTTCTCCCTAGAGGCATCTTCTAATTTTCTATCCTCATCCGTGCTTCCAATACATGAAGGTGTTTGCCTAGGCTTAAGGATCTCATTACCATCATATACAATCTTATGGAAAGCTTTAGCTCTTTTGCAATACTCGGGATTTGGTTCCTCTACTAGGGAATATCGTGCTTATCGCTAAGACTCTATGCTTAGTGATCATGTGTGAGCATCGAATGGTGTTCCTTGTACGCATAACTTATTTTCAAGCTTGTTTTTCAAAGTTTTTAGATTAGAAAAATCATTCAAAAGTTTTTGATTCCTTAGTATTGAATTCTTGTTTAAGCACTTAACGTTATTCAAGCTTTTGTTTTTCTAATAGTTTTGTTTTCTTGTAAGGAGTTT
>OU343222.1:111121470-111220487 GCA_910596185.1 Chrysanthemum makinoi | reverse complement strand
CTAATTAGTTTAAATTTATATCTGAGAATTAACAGAAACAATAAAACTTGAAATCTTATTAAGCTGAAATAATTAATCAAAAAGTGATTTTTAACTTGAAACAAACCCAAAATTACTGCCAAATTTAAATTAAACAGAACATTTAAGTAAGTTTCTGATAAATGGTCTAAAAGCTCTGCTTGACCTATTGTCTTCTTTCTTTTTATAAAACATCGAAAAGCTTCCTTGTCGACCCAATTAAATCCCTTTTATTAGACCATTGGATCATCTTAATTCATCCAAATCGTCCATGTGGAAATTTGGCGGGAAAAGTCTTTTGAGTGGGTTTCTTCAATTAATGCGCTTTGGTGTATGTGGAGGTGGAGGGGAGTGGGTAGACAGGTGGGGGGATAAGGTGAGGTGGAGAGGTGGGGAAAACAGGTGGTGAAACCACATGGTTTTAATGGTTCTGAATGTAGGAGAGAGGAGATGAACGATGCAGGCGTGTATTATTTAAAAAAAGTGTTGGGGTTGGATATTTGGTACAGGTTTAAGGTTGGATTTGGATTGGGTTTTAATAATTAAAAGGGATCCAGTTTGGTTTTTGTTAGCTAGTAAACATGGACCATTCATGTAACTTCGAAAATTAAAGGTGAAATTGTAACATTTCCAAATTTATCACAAGGGTTAAATTGCCAGAACTCATTTACCAAAGGACCATAATGTTAATTTTAATATGTCGAGATTGCTTTTGCCATTTTGAAACTTGAGGACGAGCATGTAATTTCTCCAAAGTTCACCATAAGGACCAATTTTGTCATTTATGAATAGTACAAGGTTAATATTTGATAATTTTAACTTTTTAAATTAACAAGGACCATTATGACATTATTGAAACTTGAGGGACCTTTAACGCCATTTGCCCAAAGATTCATTCAAGGACTATTTTGACAACTTAGAATATTTCAGGGACCTTGAATGATATTTTACAAGTTTTAAATTACAGGGGACTAGTTTTGACAACTTTTGAAACTTGAGGTACTAAAACGCCAATTATGCAAACTTGATGTCACGTTTTCATCGATTTTGGTATTTTGCATTTAAAACACATAAAACAATTATTTGTGATATTTTCATCATTTTAATGCATTTCTGAGTGTTTTCAGATGTTTTGTCCCCAAAAGGTGCAAAAAATGATGAGTATTTAGCAGACCTTCCGTGAACTGTGGGATCCAGTGAAGACGAGAAAACTATTTTTCTACTAACTTGAGTCATATTAGCGGAAATTATCATTATATACTTGTTTTCTAACATTTGTTTTGTTGTTATTCATTCCACAAGACTTTGACACCCACTAAAAGTACAGGCTTTGTGTGAAAACAATATATTAAATCACTTGCGATAGGATTACAATCTCGTCCGCTGCAAAGTTGCAATTATCAAGGGAAGCATATTCGTCACATAAACGAAATCTTTGCAAACTTAGTTGCAAAATGAACTAAACCCAAGTATTATTTTTTCTTGACGCCTAGCATTGGGATGGATTATATGTGAGGGGGAGTTAAGAGCGAGATCATTTCGTTACTTTCTCTCTATTTTTCTTTTTCTTTTTCTAATTTTCACGTGTTTTCTTAAAATGTGTTAGTTTCTTTTGAAGCTCTTTTGTTTTCGACAAAAGGGGAGAAAAGTAAACACTACAAACTTCAATTTTACAATTTTAGTTTTCATAAAAATAATTTTATGTTTGTCATCAACAAAAAGGGGGAGATTGTTAATACAAATAAGCCGTAAAATAGTTTATTTATATTTTACGATCTTCTAATGTTTTGTCGATAACACGTAAAAGTATTTTAACAACAATTAAAATAAATTAAATAGTTATAAGCAAATAGTTTTCTAACACCTTTAGTTTTGCATAAAACACTAAAACAAGTATAAGTGATTTTATGATTTAGTAATACATATACGTAACTAGTGTTTACATATTGGGCAAATATATACATAACTAGTATGTATTATAAATGGGTAAAAACTTCAACCCATGATATTGACCCCATACCCATTTGACTAGATTGATACACTTACACAGCGCGTTCGGGGTCAAAGGAACTTCCTTTTCATCGAGCAAGTTTTTCTTTACAGGCATTGAACCTAATCGTTGTAGTGTAGTATTAGGGTGGTAAGCACGGGTATAATAAGTTCTCGGGGAATAGGAATGCTAGTGAGAAGTTACTACGTTAAGGTTGGGGTTGAGGAAGATTATTTTTTTATCTTTTTTATATTTTTTAGGAAATGGAAAATACAATCTCGGGGTTTGGATTTTGGGGTTGGTATTTTCTGGGCACTCTACTTTATCTAATTATCTAATTAACTAAGCTGAGAATTCAGTCTATATTATTATTGCTTTCATGTATTGATTAAAAAATGTATTTACTTAGGTTTTATTACTCCTAGTTATCTCCATTGATGGTTGAATTGTCATCCTTATTCTTAGCAACGTTTGTGTTTTAGATTAAGGTAGGGTATCGTTATCGTAACTCTTTAGAGCTACCAAAGGTTAATGACTACAAAATCTCATGATTTATAAACTTAACATTAAGGTATTCTTTGGATGTTTAGCCTACAATAACTCTAGGTGATTATAAACTATGGTTCAACAAAGATTAATCAAGCATTAATACACACGAATGACCTATCGCATTACTAAGTCAATCACAATTAAGATAAGAAACAACCAATCAATATTCAATAACTAGGTTTCATATTACCTAAGCAAACACAAAAATAAATTAGCCGGACATGGAGAACATGCAAGCATACACATAATCAATTGAAGACATAATTGAATTAATGAAGTAAAACACTTATCTTGATGTAAGATAGGGTATGGTACTTGCGAGAGTTTACAACTAGTTCCAAGTGGTATTAAGGTGTGAACCGATTTGAAGGTCTCGATTTTAGTGAGTGAGTTTATAAAGAACCCGACTTTGACATTGTGTGTTTGGGTTAAACATTAATCTGAGACTAATAATAGCGAAAAGTACATTTGAGGTCTTGGAAAGGTTTGGATATTATACATGATCAAGAATTTGTCTTGTTTTCTTTGTTCAAATCTTACAAGGGTTCGTTTGGTTTAAAAGTTCAAAAGGTCCACACGACATTTTAAGTGATAATAACATTTTAAAAGGGCACATTTGGTGTGTTTTAGTATAGAAAATCATTAGTGATGATAAGAATACCTTTCTTAGACGTTTAGGACTCATTAGGAAGCATTGGGAACAACTTCCAAATACTTTGGTCACGTTTTGAATTTGATTGAACCCGATGCTTTGTGTATGGTTTTGCCTCCAAACCATCATACAAGACATATTTTGGTCATTTGTGATTCTCTGTCACGAGCTTAATCGATCTCATTAATTTGTGACCGACTTGTGTATTGAAATTTCAAATAAACAAGGCCAAGTGGTGTGTGATGAACCGGTTAGAATTTAGAAAAATTAAGGTTATTGGGCTTATTTTTGCACTAAGGCCCAATGTTGAATATTAAGGGTTCGGTTTGGGTTTAGTTGGGGTTTAAGCCGTTAATCTTTACCATGTGGATAGGAGAAAAGTGTGAGGAGGGGTTGTGAGTTATATATTGGACTTTGATGTTCAAAACGATATCGGGGTTGACTCGTTTGCGATTTGAAAATATCGTGTGCATTGTGAGCTCGTTCCAAAGAAATGTGAAACCAGTAATAATATATTGTTTCATTGTTGCATAAAAATTGGCATAAAATGGTTAGAAATGCTTTGTAATGATAAATTACTTATTGATCAACGTTTATTAATAAGCGAATTTTGAGAGTTTACCAGATATAAGTAATGAGTTAATTTTTTGTTGCAGACTATATGTATTAAAATTGTATATTTTATGAATTGTGGTTGCAGATTTTATGAGCTTTGTCCAAAGGTATTGTTTGGAGACTCTATTTCATTAAGATGGTATTGGTTACAGACTATATGTATTAAGTTGTTGTGAGAGTTTGAGGGATGAAGCCTTGCATACCATCTCGTTTAGTTTTTTACTGATTTTTACAGGTTTTTATGTGTTTGGATATAAGTAAATGGTTTCCTAATTGAACACACCAAGTAGTTTTAACAAGTTTTTGTGTGTTTGCATAACATTTCAAGCACTTTTAACATTTCAGTTTTCCCCTTTAAACATACCAAGTAGTTTTATCTTGGGCAAATGATTGAAAAAAATATCATACTTGTCACAATTTCCTTTTGTGGGTAGCGAACAAATTTTTTTGCTTTTGTTGAATCTTCTTTAACAATTCAATCATTTTAGGGTCTTATGTGACATTTTTGCCATTCGGAAAAAAAATTTGATTAGCTAAGAGGAAGCAAAAATAAACATTTAATCTTTAAAAATGATAAATTTGAAAGAAAATACCCAAATCAAAAAATTGACAAATACACATAAGCAAAGTATGATACTTTTTTCAATAATTTTCTCAGTAAAACACTTGTAACATTAAACCAAACCAAACCATTTCATTAGCATAAAAAACATGACTTACAACATCCAAACAGAAATACAATATCATCCAAAAGCTAATATCATTTAACCATTTCCTTTAACCCAACTAACACCTAATACATCCAAAAGCTATAAATATAACAACATCCAAAATCTGGGTCAATTCATAACATAGTAAGCAACAAACAACACCCATCTCAGACCCAAAATAATCTTCAATCTTCGAACTTCATTCATTTTTGTTGTCACTTTCAACTTCAAGGTTGTTCATTCTTAACATGCGAGGAATGATCAACAACTCTTGGCATTGGTAGATCATACCAAGAGACAAACCTACAACGTGGTTACATTTATTTGGTCAAAATCAACGGTAAACTTCTTAAGATAATAAAAATCAAAACTTACTATGTTAGCACAAAATTGAATCTCCTATTAGATTCCTTGCTGTCCATGATATTGCAACCCTTAAAGGGGAAAAATGACAAATAGGGCATTTATCCATGAGCTTCACAAAATGGTCATTGTTCACTATTTGTGTTCGTGTTTATGTAATTAGGTTTTGACTACAAAATCAATCCCTTAAATAAGTAGCCAAGTGAAAAAAGGAGGGAAAGAATGAGAAAAAAGGAATGACTAAAATAGCCTTCACGTAATTGTCACGTGTGTGGACATAACGGGATTTTTAACAATGTTAACGAAATTGGCTTAGAGCCTTACGCTCAGTTTTCGAGTCGAAATGGAAGAGGAAAGTAAAGGAAACGGAAAGTTTTTTGTGTTCTTGAGTCTTTTTTAAAGGAGGAAAGATAAATGGAAAGGAAATAGGGAGGAAGATTTGTTAAGTAAATCTTCCTCCCACTTTTGGGAGGAAAAGGAAAGGAAACGGAACTATATGTTTTATAAAGACTAATATACCCTTTTTAAAACATTTGACATTAACAATTAAAGGGCATATATGTAATTTGACAAAGTTATTTTCCTTTTTCTTTCACTCAAGAACATGATTATGATTAATTTCCTTTTCCTTTCCCCTATCTCAAGAACATAACAACTAACACTTACTTTCCTTTTCCCTTTCCTATTCTTTTCCATTTTCCATCCCTAAAAACTCGAGAACTGAGCGTTAATAAAATGAAACCACAATGACTATATCTGGCAAAAGAAAAATTGACTAACTAAATATGCAAGACCCGGCAAAACATAGTGACATAATTAACTTTTGGGATTTTGTACATGAAGGCCGCCCAAGTTTTAACATTTTTTCACTAAGGCCACCCATTTATAAAACTTAACTTACAGGCCATTCAAGTTTATTTCCCTTATCATCTATACCAAATCCGGCAATATGAAGTGCTTAGTGACTAAAATACCCTTAATATATTAAAAAGACAAAAGCACCCTTTTATTGATATGGAAACAAAATCAATGATCAAGGCCTATTATCAACTAGCTTCTAAATTTGCTTCATCTTCACTGTGAAAAAACATTGATCCATCAAACTGCAAAATTTTTACAATGGGCAAGTATATAATATTTTCCGTCTCTTTAAATTTTAATAACAAGATTCAACAACTTAATTACACCTTCACCATTTAAGGTTAAATAATGTAACCTTTTTTCTTGTGGTTGTGACGTTTAATAATGTTGAAACAAAAGTTAAGGTAAATGTCTATATGGCTATTATACGAAATTTTTAGTTTGTATGCCACGTTGAATTATTGAATTGATTTTATATCATCCCTTGTGTGATGCTTTTCATTAATGGAAATTGTTGTTGGTAATGATGATTATAAATAAAAATCTCATATCTGCTTATGCCGTGAGAATTAGTAGGATGAAGAAGGAGGATCAATTTTGATCATGAGATCAAAGGTGAACAAATATGATTGAGATTTTCTTAGGGGCATATTAGGTATAACAAATTAATAATAATAATTGTTAAAAATTTCAGTCTTTTTAGATGGGGTAATTTCGTAAATTTACAATATTTCGGTGTAATTTTGGACGAATCTGGCATAGATGAAAAGGGAAATATACTTAAACGGCAAGTTAGTTTTCATAGATGAGTGGCCTTAGTGAAAATTAGATGAGTGGCCTTAGTGAAAAAAATGTTAATACTTGGGTGGCCTCGATATACAAAATCCCTTACACTTTTTATAAAATACAAACTTACATAAACAAATATTCAAACCCTTCTTTTCTTTCTTCTAGTTTTCAATTAATTTCTTCACCATAAACAAAAACGAGAAGAAGAAATGATAATAACAAAACAACAAATCCAAACATTCATCTCACTATTCGTAAAAATTCATCCCCATGAAACCAACAACGTTTTCTACTCAACTTCCTCTTTCTTCTTCGTAAGTTTTTTCTTTTCTTTATATATAAAAAACCCCAATTCATTGATTAATTCATTTTTACATGTTTAATTAATATTTGAATTGAATTCAGGTTTTGAGTGCTTATTTTGTTGTGTTACCGTTACGAGACGAAGGTGCGATTTCATTAGGTGTTAAGAATCTTCCTGGGTTGTTTGTTGGGTCCTTGGTTTTGACATTTGTAGCTGTTCCGGTTTCAACGCTTATTTTCTCGTCGAATAATGTTTCCAAGGCGAAGGTATATATACTAACTGGTTTTCTTTTATTTATAGAGATTAATTAATTTTGTATTTGCCTGGATGGCACGTTACATTAGTGGATATCCAGATGGTTAGGAAGTTGCAGATAATCGGTTTTCGGTGTTTGTGTAGACGGTAGACGGGTAGAGTGATTGAATTTGATAATTTTTAGGGGATACATGACGAGTTTTGGATACTTAGTTTAGAGTAGCTGCAGGAAAAACTATTCTGATTATTAACTTTTTAAATAGTCTGATCTTTACTAAGTCAAGAGCCAGTTATCTGATTATGACAACTATGAATTATAGAAGGCTAGAACAGTGCCGTAGATAGGTTCATGGAGGCCCTGTGCAAAAACTTATGTGATAACTAAAAATGACGATTAAAGATGTATTATACCAACTATTAAAACAAAACGTAGTATCTTAATGCTCTAGCTTCATATTTAAGAAATATTTACAACATGAAATTATATTACGTTAAGTTAACAATTCTTGTTGAAAGTGAATTTTGAGGTCCCAATTATATATAACGAGATGTATATTTTGACGCCTCTAAATATCTGAGGACCTTTGCGATAGCACACCTCACACACCCTCGTAGGCTAGAAGCACATCCAAACACTATAATTTGCAGCCTGTTAGTGGTCATGATTACTGGATATTGCAGAATGCCAGAATCAATTTCAAAACGCAATGCCAAACATCCCTTTACAGTGGAACTTTGTCTTTCTTCATGGATTTGCTTAGTTCAATTTGTGGTGGATTTAGTCTCCCTGTGAATTGCCATTTTGAAGTGTGTCCTTCGAGATTTTAAGCCATGATGAGCTGTTATATCTTGGGCTACTTTGACTGAAATGATTCGTGAACATCTTTGGCTTAATTTATGCAATTGTGTTTTTGCTTAAACCAACAAGACTGATCTAATTGATTAAAATTTTGTTAAAACTTATTGCTTTGTAAAATTTACTATAAGCAGATAGTTCTATTATTGCCAGATAGTTATGAATTAGCATGGACCATGTTACGAAGATGTTAGGAACAATTTGTTGTTTTTACACCTGGAAAATAAATTAAGGGTTCAGTCTGCCTCTTAGTGTAGTCACATTCCCATTTTAGTTGGATTCCATTGTTTTTCGCTGTTATCCTTGGCTACCTCCATAGAGTTGTGGTCATACTTAATAAAATGTTTTATTTTCATATTGGCACCACGAGAGGTAAACCCGTTTGATACTCACGTTTAGTTTAGTCTATGACCCTTTCGTTCTTGAATATTTATTTACAACTTCTGCTTTGCGTTAAGACATGACATGTTTTAAGTAAGAGTAAGTGTAACAAAATATCATCGGCAAGAGGCGTACACCAAAGTATATCTAATTGGCCAGTGACAAATTTCAAATAAATTCTAGGGGAATAGCTTTATCATTTAACAAAGGTTAACCACTTGATCAAATTTGTACTAAATTGATTTAATCTCATAGTGGTTATGTTAGACCTTTTTTTTTATAATAAGTTTGCGACCCTACAAAATTTTTAACAGATACTTGCTCGATATAAGTATCCTATTATTTGTGGCAATTTTATTTTCCGATATTTAGTTTTTTGACAATGCATACAGTGTCTATTGTGTTCCATATATCACCCCGTAATGAAGGTTTGTTGAATTTCAGGCTTTGGTGTTAATACATAGGTTTTTCAGTGCAAGTCTTATTGTGTTTTTCATTTTATGGATATGGTCGTCTCCTGCAAGCTCAAGTCCGAACCAAAGGGTAAAGATAATACTGTCAATGAAACACATACACCTGTTCTAGGATACCATTTCTCATATTTCACTGGACATGCTTCACATTTTTAGGGCTCTCTCACCACCTCTTCCACCATAAAAGACGAAGTAAAGGTTGACGTTGATGATAGCTCAAGTAATCTTAGTGATTCGAAGGACCATGGATGGTTTTACATTTCAGTGAGAATTGGCTTCTTCTTATGGGTATAACCAGGCTATTATCTCTTCTTCCGGGCTAGTAATTTCTTAGTTATGGCTAGAGATTTCAGTCCTGACCCAATTTCGGATTGTGTTTTATGACTTTGTCTCAAATAGGTTGCTTAACATCTATCTTTATTGCATACAACCTCATAAAACATTTTATATAGAGATTTCAATTACTATTGTTTTAATAGTGTTTTTGTTATTATAATCAACAAACTAATAGTTTACGAAAAAATTACAAAAACGGCTTACTTGTTCCACCCAACTTGTATTACCAATTACCCAGTCCCAATGTGATCAGTATCAATAAAATTGTCAATGCAAAGTAGTAACTTTCCATGTTCTTACAGGTTGCTCTGCTAAATCTTATAACTATATCTTCTACGTGGGCAAGAGTAATTGACGCCATGGACAATGAGGTATGTGGCGTATGTGCTGCCATGCATGTATTTCAGTTTCTATCTGCAATTTATTTATCATTTCTTGTATTCAGTCAGGTTCAAGATTGTTCGGATTTGTGGGTGCTGGTGCTACATTTGGCCAGCTTTTTGGTTCGTTGTTTGCCTCTGCAATGGCTTGGTTGGGACCATGTATGTGTTCTCTTGCTGATATCAGTATTTCTATGAATATGCTCTTTTATTGTAATTTCTTTTATGTTTTTGTGTGTCCAGATTTGCTGTTAATTGCTTCCCTCTTGATGGAACTTGCTGCCCAATCATCAGAACGAATAAACAAAGATATGTCTCATAGTTCTGAAGAATTATCTCCCCTCAGGTAGATAACTCCTAAAGAACAGAATGATAATCAAAATTATATAAATTTTTTGAAAACGGGTAAAAATGTTATAAAAAAACTTTTAGTGCTTTAGATGTTTACTCTATATTTTTTCAACTCTCAAAACATCTGTTCTGTATGTTATGCTTTTTCTTGTTTCTTTCACAGAAGAAATGAAACTGATCACCAGGATGAGAAACCTATTCAAAAGGAATCTTCACTAAGGACGGCAAGTTCAACTTCTGCTTCAACAAACCTTCGGTTTTGGGCTTTACTAGAAGGATTACGGCTAATATGGTCGTCAACTTATCTGTTATGTGTGTCCTTATTTTTGTGGCTAAGCGCAGTGACTTCTTCGTTCTTCTATTTTCAGGTGAGAAAAGATGCCTTATTTTGTTAAAATGGCCTCCATAAATGCCGTTGAAAACAAGTTGATTATATTGATTTGGGTTTACATGATATTTAGGCTGTATAACGTATTTGACAGATGATCAAATAGCTTACGTAAAACAGTGTACCAGGCCAAAATTTGCAAACTTCATGGTATGGGAATCAGAAACTGTTAGCTGTTTTGTGCTGATTTATTTTTTCGTCTTATAAATCACAGAAAGTAACCATAATTGCCTCAACTGTTTCAAGCCCTACTGCAAGAAGACAATCGTTTGCACAGATTAATAGTTTTATTGCTGTTTTTATCCTTGCTGGTCAACTGACTATGACGGTATGCTATTTCTTTTGAACAATAGCAGTTGTCGGACTATAACCTTCTACATATAAGTATGTAACTGATATTTTATAACTCATTAGAATGATAGTGTCATATAGTTGGTTAAATTTTCGTAACTTCTAATAACACCACTTGCTCATTCTCGATTAGTAAAGTAAGTGTTATATATCGCTAATTTAAGTTTCTACCTTTCTTTTGGTTGTAGGGGCGAATTCTTACTGTTGCAGGTGTTACTACAGCTATTTGCTCAGCACCATTTGTTGCCTTCTTGAATTTGATTGCCATCGCTATATGGCCAACTTACGTGTCAGTTGCAGTCTTGGAGACTTTTCGGAAGGTTTGAGTTGCTATTTAGAGAATTTCTCTCATTAAACAAAGAATTCCTCCTTTTTGCACCATTAAATTCATTTTATTTATTAGTTCCGTAAATAATTTGACTTTGGCAAACACTTCAAACATCCAAATTTATTATAAGGTTAACGTGACAAAACCAACTAGCTTGCTACTTTTTGGCGGTTTATTTTGCAGTGGTTCCATCCCTCAACTAGTTTTGGTCATTTTAAAGCAGGTTTTTGTCACGACAGAAACAGTTTAGGGATTACACCACTACTAAAAATGTTAAGGTACATAATCGATGAAAGGATGAAAGTTTATATGTTTTATAAAAAAATAAAATATATAAGGTTCAGGGGGAACGACTGCGATAAAAAGTTTCAGCTGCCAAAAAGTTAAAAGTTGGTTGATTTTTACCATTATCAAGGCTATTTTTTTTTTCAACTTCAGACAGTAGAAGCACATCCTTATAATATTTATAACTAGCATGTTTATTACAACTAATTATCTAATTCTGATAATTGGGTATCATATACTCACTTTTAAATCTCACATCCAGACCCTCTCTCAGTGTGTTATGCTGTTCTAATTTGTAATTTATACAATTCATAGGTGGTAACCTATGTTGTAACTAGGCCAGGAAGAGAACTACTTTACACTGTGGTTTCACAGGATGAGAAATACAAAGCGAAGGTAACCCACACTCAAAACACACACTGAAACACACTCACACTTCAAATTATACATGTTTCACCCTAGACATTTATGTGACAGGTACGCATAGATGTTCTTGTTCAAAGGCTTGGAGATGCTACCGCAGCGGGAATGTACAAGTTGCTATACAGTAGTCTAAATGGCAAAACAACCACCGTCTCTCTCTATGCATTACCTGTATGTACTAATATTTGTTAACATCCTAAAAATGCTTCTTCTGGATGAATCTGAATCTTATATGGGCTTCTTTTAATTGTTTTTCCATCAGGTCTGCTTTTTATGGATTCTAACAGGATTCCATTTAGGAAGACGACAAACGCAACTTGCAAAGTCACGTAATCTCTCATCTTCTTGAGATTTACATTACTACTCTAAATTCCAAGTTACGAAGAGGATTTCGGTGTTTGGTTATGTATTATGTAGGACAATTTACATCTAACAAAGAATTTTGGATGGAGCAGAGCAACGGCCTAACGGGGACATGATCTTGAGGTCAGAAACTAATTTGCGCAGCAAGCAATTGAATGAGTCTTTAGAACATGTACATTGATGTATAAACTTGTTTAGGAGGTACTGTAGCAAAGTTTGTAACCTTGCTAGTTGTGCCAAGTTTGATAACAAGTAGGTCGCAAAAACAATCCTTCGACAGCTTGATTGCTTTATAAGTAGTAGGGTTGCTAAAATGTATTGGAAGTGTATATGAGTTGTCATTAACCAAGAGAGTATGTTTCGTCCTTTAGGCCGATTGTGCTTATTTCGCTACAGGGTACAACCAATTAAGTTATAAATTAATTTTATATCAGGATTTTTGATTATCATGTACTCGGGGTTATAAAAGACGCGCCATGGCGGCACATTGGCGCGAGGCGTGGCCTCAAAATTACGAAAAATACCAAGACGTCGGCTCCAGGCATGGCGTGAGTTTGAGGCGTAAAAAAGCGCGCAAAAATGTAAAGCATGACTAGTTTTTTTAAGCGTTTAGAGGATTTACTAATATTTGAGATTTTGACTTGCATTTACTAATGTTTAGTTGTTTACCACACATAATTATGAAATATGATTTAAATTTATAAATATTTTTTGCCTCTTTAAAAAAGCCAAGCCGCCACGCCTCACGTTAAGGCTCTAGATTTGGTCATGCAACCACGTCACATCTCACGCTATTTATAACCTTGCATGTACTATAGTAACTAACTACCAAAATAAATCATTTTGTTCGGTAAATTACTTTATACTACAGAGGCAACGAAAGCAAGGTTATAAAATGTTGTATATGATTTAGCATTATCTGGTTACTAAGAAGCTAATTAACAAAGATTAACTTACAAATATTCCTCATGTAACATTGTAACATACCAAGTCTAGTTGGTGTGTTGCACAGGACTTAGAATCACTGCTTTCTAACTATATGTATGCAAGTTGCTTTATATACAAGAATGGGTATCACATGTAAGAAAACGGTTAACAAGATTTCAACCTTTTACACTTTACAAAAATTTACAGCGAGAATCCAGTAGAATCAGAAGATGGTGTCAATCGTAAGTCTTCTTTTTGGAGGTGTTTTCTCTACAACTTGCTTTTGTAGTTCCATGAAACTCGAACCCGTGTGAGCAAACAGTCTACGAAGGTTGATCACGGATAATTCATTGAACCCCCCAACAGCAAGGTCAGCTTGCACCAGATCATACCTGCAGAATCAATTTCAGACATCAATATTTATGTGCTAGAATAATAAAGTATTGTTGAGAGGTTTGACAAGCATACGCTGGATGTGCACCGATAAGCGCCACCGCCATCATGGTGCAGTTGTGAGCAGCGGTTACACCACGAGGATCGTCTTCAAACACCACACATTTGGATGGTTTTCTATCCAACTGCAAAAGAAATTCCTATACGTGTAAACAATCCAAGAGGCTTTGGGGAGGTGTTTTAGACTTTTAGTATTTGATTATTTATGGGTCAAACAATCAAATCTTGGATAATGAGTTTCATATGCACCCAAATTGTGTATCGACAAGGTAGAACAAAGTTGCCCTTCTTTAAATCTAACCTTTTTTTTTTTTTTTAGATTGCAGTCATTACACCTGTTACTTTTTTTATATAATAAAATTTTGTCAAGCAATAGAGCTGCAAATTGTAAAACACTATCACCTACTGCACGTATTTCAACTGATGATAACCTGATTTTGATTGTTCTAAAACACCTAATCATATTCAAAATGCACATCCAGATACGTGCTTAGTAGTTTGGCATTACTCTTTCTTTTAGTCATCAAACCCTTACGGTAAGGGTCCAAAAAGTCAGAATTCGAGTAACTGGCTGGAACTGTTAATTTGCACAATCAAGTGAAACGCTGCATACAAGGACTTCCCTCAGGCCTCCTCACCAACCCATTAGTACACCATGTAACCATATTTACTATCCTATTATCACTTTTTGCTGAAAGTCTAAGCAAATGTGTTTATATTTGCTTACATGAAAACAAAGAGGTTATCCATGCTAGATGTTCGTAACAATTGTTACAAAAGGCCATTTTAATAAACACTTACCTTTACTGCTGCAGAAAGTAATCTATGAGCCATAGAATCCATGCCATCCTCCTCCGTTACTATTGCCTACAAGTGCATAAACAAGGGCTTATTGGTCATGCAGACCTACAAACAAATTCTCGAGATCATAAGATGACTAGACATATATCCTTAGGATAATATCTTGGAAATGTGAGACGTTTCAATACATACCCACTAATAGATTGTTTGGATTTGTGTTTTAAAACTGATTATTGCAACTAAAAGTCACGGTGGTTATTATTTGGATAAACAGATTATAAGTTTTGTATTAACAGTTACATAACATATGCAATAAACCTGATCACAATGACAATATAAAATTACCAATTTACCGCTTCTTGTAACCTAATTTGAAAAACTTGAAGTCCCATTTCATAAGTGTCATTTTTAACAAAATTCCTTTTTGGCTCTTTTGATCTATTAATTCTTCAAAAATCAGCATTTGTACAAAAATCAATCTGATTGTTAGATTCTTACAGCTTTAACTAGTAGAAACACATCCAAACACTAGCCAGTAGCCCGTTTTCTGAATTGTATTATTTGACATCAGATAATCTCTTTCAAAACAAACATCTAAACACCTCCTAAGAGTGCAAAGTAAACAACTCATACATACCTGGAAGTACTTCATTAGCCCAAGTTTTTCCAATATTTCGACCATTACTCTCCTGTCAAGACTTGAAACAACAGCACAAGGAATTCGGGCAGTAGACACTGCATCCAACCATTCTTTCAAACCTTCCATTGGTTCCGAAAGCTGATGAACAAAAACAAAAACCAAAAACATGCTTTTACGTAATTAGTCTCTAGATTAAAAGAATTAACTGATTGAAGTACATGGAAAAGAGAGAACCTTGAGAAGATTGTTGCTATACAATTGTGAAAGCTTTGACTTTAATCTTTCCAATTCACATGCATCATTATCCCACATCAACACCTAAAAATTTCACACAAATCAATGAGGTGGTATAAAACAAAACTACATCTTGAAAATGATTAATACGTAAATAGAAGTTTGATTTTCAACAATTATTTAACCTTATCCAAAACATGCTCAGGAGCACCATGAAGCAAAAGCCTTTGTACGTCATAATCATCAGGAATCACCTTACCTGCATATATATCAATATCACACGCCTTCTAGTAAAGTAGTATAACATATTTTTGTGTAAATGATGACATTTGTAAGTAGATATTTCTTTATTTAGTTTTTATTAAATGTAATTATCATATTTGTACCACATGCTAAAGAGAAAAATATCTACATGGGAAATCATACCTTCTTCGATTGCAAGTTCTTTCCAAGCACTCAGCTTCAACGCTTGAGTACCCGCCTGATCATCATAAACAAAAGCATTTAATAGTAAGATAAAGTTTTGCTTAAGCAATAAAGACTAAGAACTTTACGTATATGAAATGGAATTAATATTGGAGCATAATTACACAAAAAAAAGAACTTACCACCACATTGTCCCATGAGAAAATAAGTCCATAAGCTTCATCAGGCTTCATTGCATATCGAATTCTTTTTAGAAAACCCTCTTGTAATCTATCGTTCAAAAAATCCTGCATGCAAACCACCAACAATTTTAGAACTTATAGCTTCAATGAACAAAAACGACAAAAAAAAAACATTATATTTTGGTCCCTCCTAAATGAAACAATGGGCCAGAAATCAGATGTTAAACATCAAATGGTTTGATATATAATAATTAATTTCAGAATTTATTCAAATTAAGACCTTCAATAAAAAAAAAAAAAACTGCTAACTTTGTTACATTTATGTAAACGTTATGTGAAATTTGATGGGATTAATTACATAACTGAGGATCAACGGGGTGTTTGAGATTGCTTATCAGCTTCTTATCTGCCTATTGCCTTCTAATATAAGCAGTTTGAAATAAGCAACTTCAAGATATTTATTCGAAACTGCTTATTTCACTCATGAAAAAAATCAGATAAATAGTTTGGACAAGCAATCCCAAACAGATAGGCGGCTAAAATGAGCTAATCCAATCACCCTTCAACTTTTCATTGCACAACTAATAGTTCTGAGACAGTGTTAAGATGCATACAACATCAGCTTTTAACGCTACATCTGGTCTCAATATCTCAAAAGCCCATTACATTTATTCAAAAATGCTTATCTAGTTATCTGCTTATTGTTTTTTGAAACTAGACAATTTCAAGCTTCTTATAATACTAAACATTTTGGATAACAAGAATCCAAAGTCCAAACTACAACTAAACATAATAAGTATACAAATAGTTTTAGTGATCAAACTTTCATTTCACGACAAACATATATAGATTATAGCTTAAAGATTAAGCTACTAATTAAAGCCAACATAAAAAGCACTTACAACATCAACTTTCAAAGGTCCATCTGGTCTAAATGTCTCAAACCCTTCACCATATTCAGCTCCAATTGCCTAAAAACCAAACAAACCCAAATTTCATAAATTTTCCAAAAAGTTGAAAATTCCCAAAAGGGTATACAAAAAACAGACCTCTTCCATAAAAATCTTGGTGGGTGCAAACTGAAACCCATCAACAGGTCCTATTTCATCTGACCCATTAAAACAGCTACTTCTAACCATATTTCTTTTATTACCACGTTGTTGGTCCATTAAACTCGAACGTTGTAAGCTCTGTCAACCACAAAAAGAATCATCATAACCATATATAAAAGATAAATAAAATATATGAAAAAGATGGTATTTTATCTTTTTAAGTTACCGGTAATTTAAGGTTGTTAAGAGGTAGGTCGTGTGGGAGAAGTGAAGATGTGGTGGTTGGAATCAGTCTGAAACCAAAAGCTGATTCCATGGTTTTTAAGGTTTTGAGGTTTTGATGTTGTTTTAAGGTTGTTGAAGATGATGGTTATTTTGATGATGATGATGAAGAAGTAGTACTAGTGTTTTTGAGTTTTGTTTCTGCGTTTCTTTTTTGTGGATGGACTTTAAGAAAATATTGTAGTACTGTATGTAGTATTAGGTTTGGATTTGGGTCATAATGGTCTTTAAGAAAATATCATGTTGTGCACTTGTGTTTTGTTGGGTTGGATCAAGTGGTGTTGTGTAGTGTGAGTGTGTGACTCGAATCTTGGTTTTATTCGTATATGCTAGTCGGATTTTATGGGTTGTATAGGTTGTACATATTAAGACTATGTTTATCAACAATCTATCACAACACAATCTCTACTAAAATATTATTTTTTCTTTTCTTCACCTATACAATCAATCTATATCTTTTTACCAACAACCCAACCCAACCTATACATACAACCAATCTATTCTTTAAAAAAAGAAAAATAAAGCAAATAACCATTCACTAGCCGCCATGTGGCAGATTGAAGGTTGGCAATCTAGGTTGCCATGTGACCTTGGTTGCTTCATTAAATTGCTTATTTTCAATACAATATTGTTTTTTATGTCCTTTTTCTCCTTCTATAGGTTGTCAACCTATACAAATAAACATAGCCTAATGTTTTTAAAATCCTGACTAGGTAGTTTCAAGAAGGGTGAGCTCGGTTCTGGAACCGCATGGAAACAACTCGGAACCGAAAGAAATGAGAGCTGAAAGACACTTATTTTAAGAACCGAGAACCGGACCGAAGAGCATGTCTCGGTTTCGGTTCGTGTATTTCGGTTCTACCCGATTGGAACTGCAAATGTTTTCCCAAAATTCAGTATTATTTATGTTGTTGCACTAATCTACATATAAACCATTTAGAATATTGAACGATTAAAGTATATAGCAGAATATTCGGGCTACACCAATTGTTATTTATAAATGGGCAACACAATCTTTAAAAACGATGTCTATGAGACTTGGAAAAGCAGACAATCATTTAAACAAGATATCGTGGTACCCATGTCACTATCCGTTATTTATCGATATTTAAACTTCTTAAAATAAAATCATCAAAGTTTTTCATCGCTTTTCGAGAACAACTATCATTAACTTGTTCATTTCCATTACATAATTATAATTTATGACTTTTTCAATCGCAAACGAACGTATGCCATGTCAGAATCTAGGTGTCTCGGGTTAAACACCTACTGGGCCAATATACTATGTGCATTTGATTTGCATACTCCATTTTCGTAGCTTCAGTGTCATGAGACTTAGTGCAATCGTAATACTTTCCCTAACATTGTATTCGTTACAATGACCACTAATACTTTTCATGGTACTGTGAGTGAAGCACTAGCCACTAATACTTTTCATGGTATCGTGAGTGAACGCGTTAGCCACTAATATTTTCCTGGTACTGTGAGTGAAACAATAGTCACTAAAATCTTTTGATCCATATTACTTTTACTCAAAGTTATTATTTATATAAACCAATAAACTTGCCAACTTTATGTTGACCGTTTTAGCTTTTATTTTCTCAGCTTTTTGGACGCGTTTGCATGGTTTGCATCTGGAGCATCAATACTAAATTCACATTTGTGCGGTCTCATTATTTCGAGGATTTATTGTAATACTTTTATATGTTTGGTTTTGAAATCTTGATACCTTGATTTTTTAAAACTTTATTGTGAGATCAAATGTGTATGTTCAAAACGACTCATGTAGAGGTCGTTCACTATAACTTGTAACTTTGTTTCCATGAAGTCACGCCTCCGGTTACCATTTCGCTGCGACACATTTTGGGAGTGTTACAAAAAGACACCATATGAATTATGGCATGGGAAAGTCTCTAATTTGTCTTACTTAAAGGTTTGGGGTTGTGAGGCACTCGTGAAGCGTGACACGCCTGACAAACTTGAATCAAGATCTGTTAAGTGTATCTCTGTAGGCAGGGCCGTCCCGTGGTTTTTAGGGGCCCTGTGCCAAAATTATAACATGAACACCAAAATTTGTCTATAAATAAAACTAGCCGGGTACCCGCGCGTTGCGGCGGCGGGTACCCGTATGATTATATTTTCCGGCGATAATTTTTTTCCAAGTACATTTTTTATGATGACACAGTTTTGAAATAGGCTCTGACATCTTAAATTGATTGTTACATCTTTAATGGGCGGAATAAATATAGGAGTTGTTACAAGAATGTAATAAATTTTATTTATGTGTGCAAGGTATTGAATTCTTAGCAAAAGTCAAATATCTTTCCATTAAAAGCAAGTCAGTATGTCTGAATTTTAAGCCTTCTATTAAAGGAATAGTCCCAAATGCTTTATATATTAGTAAAGATAAGCTTGTAAATTTTGCAAAAAGTTGTTGTAGTTAACTTTATCAAAGACACTAGATACATTTCGTCAAATTTGTCACATTAATATTAATCTCATACCTTTCTTGACAATATCTTATATCTACGGTATCTTAAATCCATCAAAACAAATCATGACAAATTTCTTACAAATGGGTTTAAAGTGTCAATTTTGCCAACTCATTTACAATAGTTTGGAAACAAAATTAAAAAGCTAGGACAAAAATGTACAAGCTATTAACTACAGGGTATAAAGTGTAGATAACCTAAAGTATTCATCTTCTTCACAAGTTCCATACCCATCTGTCCCATCCGCTGTTACAACATTTTATCATTTGGAAACCTTACAAAAAAAATCAATTTCCACTTTACCTGCTTCCAGGATAAGTTTTTCTAGGGTGTTAGAGCGTATACTTACTAATTTTGTATCAATGGTCGAATTACATCATCAGTAAGGTCCAAAATCATGGGGCCCTTACAAAATTAGGGGCCTGAGCGGTTGAGCACTCTGCACATGCTCAAATCCGGCCATGTCTGTAGGATACCCAAAAGAAATGATGGTTACTACTTCTACTACCCACCCGAGCACAAAGTTTTTGTTGCTCGAAATGCTAAGTTTTTTTTAGAATAGTCTCATCTCACAAGAAGCAAGTGGGAGTAATGTAGTACTTGAAGAAATTAAATAAGATACACGTCCTTCTGAAAATACTAGCAACTTCCTAACATGGTTGAACTTGAAAGTGTTGAACCACAAAGTGAAGTTATTATCGTTCGTAGGTCCGTAAGAACACATCGTGCATGTGATCGAATGTGTTTATAAATCGAAAAAGAAGAGCATGAGTTAACGGATCATGGTGAACCCACTAACTATAAAGCTACACTATCCGATCCTAAATCTGAAAAATGGCTTGAAGCTATGAATGCGGAAATGCAATCCATGAGAGAAAATGAAGTCTGGAAAGAAAATGTTGGTAGCAAGTGGCTCTTCAAAAAGAAAACTGGCATGGATAGAAAAGTACATACCTATAAAGCTCGTCTTGTGGCAAAAGGTTATACTCAAACCTATGGTGTAGATTATGAGGAAACCTTCTCTTCTGTTGCATATATTAAAGCTATTAGGATTCTTATAGACATAGCAGCGTATTATGACAATGTGATTTGGGAGATGGATGTCAAAACTGCCTTCTTGAATGGTCATGTAACCGAAGAGGTATATATTCAACCTGATGGGTTTGTCAATCCAAAATATCCCAACCATATATGCAAGATACAACGATCCATTTATGGATTAAAGCAAGAATCAAGGAGTTGAAATAAAAGGTTTGATAATGTGATCAAGAAATATGGTTTCACTAAAAACCTTGATGAGCCATGTGTATACCAAAAGGCTAGTGGGAGTAATGTCGCATTCCTAATCTTACATGTCGATGACATATTGATCATGAGAAATAACATTCCAATGTTACAAGATATAAAAGCCTATCTTGAAAAGTGTTTTGCCATGAAAGATATAGCAGAAATTGCATATATAAGCGGTTAATTAGACTTTGTCAAAGTTTATACATTGAGAAATCTTGAGATTTCATATGGAGAATTCCAAGCGCGCAAGTATTTCACTGCAAGTGAAACTTGAGTTGAGCAAAACTCAAAGACCCACCACACCTGCAGAGGTGGAACGCATGCATAGAGTTCCTTATGTCTCGGCTGTAGGATCTATCATGTATACGGTGAGGTGCACGAGACCTGATGTTGCGTTCGCTCAGAACCTGACATGTCGATTTCAAGTCAACCCAGGTGAAAGTCATTAGACTATTGTGAAAATATTCTGAAGTATCTCAGGAATACTAAGGGCATGTTTCTTGTTTACGGAGGAAATCTTGATGGTGAGCTCATAGTTACTTGTTACACTGACGCTGGATATCAGACTGACAATGAAAATATAAATTCACAGACCGGATACGTTTTCATTTTAAACGGACGCGTAAAAGACTGGAAGAGCTCCAAGCAGAGCACTACTGCGATGTCTTCTACAGAAGTTGAGTACATAGCTACTTCAAAAGCTGCAATGGAAGCTATTTGGATAAGAAAGTTTATTAATGGGCTTGGTGTTGTTCCCACTAAAAAAAACCTATGGAAATGCACTGTGACAATATTGGTGCAATAATCCTCGCTAGTGACCCTGGAGTTTAGAAAGGCGCCGAACATTATAAAATGAAGGTTCATTATCTCTGAAAGCTTATCGCAGATAATGAAATTAGACTTTTTAAAGTTATCACAGATGACAACATAGTTGATCCGTTTACTAAGGCATTGCCTTTGACCAAGCATATTGAACATGCTGGTAGTATTGGACTTCGTCCAGCTAAAATTCTTATGTAAATATGTTTTTTTACTATTCGAATAATGAGATATTTCAAACCTTTATTATTTTGATGAATTAATATACGTGGTATGGAATTTTTTCATTCATATATTAATTGTGTCATATATTTGCATGTTTAATAAATGAGTAATTTATTTATTCTAAAATTGTCCGTTGTCGCTCAACGATACAAGAGTATTGTTGAATTAAGACAAATGTGAGAGATATGTTATGTTCATTGAATACTAAGGATGTGTCCGTCAAACTCACATGTTATCTACGTGATATGGATATTGGACTTCTCCAAACCTACGAGTTATCACTTTATGGATCAACGTCATTAAGTGATATTTCGCAAGTGGTTATTTTTACTCGTCCTCAGACTTGAGATGCAAGTAGGTCTTGCATGTGTGGATATCTTTTCTTAATTATAGTTAAACGATGTCCTGAATAAGGTAGTTATAAAGGCTATTTCCAGAAGTTATGTAAAGCACATGAATGACACGTGACGTCAAAATATAATTTGTTCATCCACTTGTCTTCTAGAGTATGATTCTAATGGGCCCCTCACTGAAGTAATCAGATGTTTGCATGACCATGCCCAAATTGTAAGTCAAGATGATGCTTGATTATGTTTGGTAATCTTGATTAATATCTAAAACGAGACACAAAATATGTTAAACCATATGGAATGACTTTGATCCATAACTATAGTTTAACAAGTATCTAAAACAAAAGGATGTGTATTTATAAACCATTTAACTTAGCTGTTTTACAAAACCACATTCAGGTATCTCTTGAAGCAATGGAGTGTTGTTAAACACTTACCATTGTTAGTATGAGTTACTGTGATTGTGATTATCGCAAGTGGGAGCTATTGGTTATGCTTTAGTCAAATCCATAACTATACGACCGGGGATACATGAGCCTATTATGGGCACTCACATATACACATAAGGAATATGTCTCTAATATCTATCTATAATACTATAAAGTTGAGCCCCTTAATTTAATGTGCAAGAGTGAATGTGCACAACAAATTGTACGGTACAATCCGTGTAAAGCCATATGATTTAATTCCAAGTATTGAAATATGTAATCCTCAATGAAAGCCTCTAGCTATAGGAGACGAAAAGTTCCAGCTAATGGCATGAATGCAAGAACCTCAACAATCGTATTTGTGGTTACATGAATACATTATTTGGTACAACATGCATTGGAACACGAAAGGGCTGCAGTTATGCGCCCTTAAAGAAGCCGAATCACTTATCAATTACATATCTCTTAAATGGAAACTCCATAAATGAGGCATGAAGAACAATAGGAATAAAACCAACACATTCCAGTACGTGTCTTATCATGGCTGCACAGGTTGGATGCTCAAATGGTGAGTTGTTCCTAAACGAATTGAATCCTAAATCAACTGGTACCATAGTGTTGATGTTGTGTAGACTGTGGGATGTAAATACTGCAACAGGCCGGTATTTGAGCACCGATTTCTTGATGTCTGATGCAAAGGTATATGCATATGTACCTTCCCAATACCTGAGTTATAAGAATAGATAATAAAGGATTAAAAAAATGTATGTATTATTTAACAACAACTTTTAACATGGTTCTATTGCAGGGTAATGTTATCCATTGTACCACCAAGGCAACCGTGGCTCACAATTTCTTGAGGTTAAAAGAGGGAGGTGTTTACACTGTTAGAAATTTTGTTGTCATGCATAACAAGGAAGACTTTAGAGTTAGGAAGGATGATCGCTTTATGATAGAGTTTGATTGATCAACGTCAATAAGAAAAAGTTTGGTTATATCCTGAAGGGTTTGTCGACATCCTTTTCAGGTTGGTGGATTTAGATCAAATCAAGCCTACGGATAACAAATATATCATTGGTAATTTTCTATTTTGTATGTTTGTCCAATTAAATTCCTGTTAAATAGTGTTGCCATAAAAATTGTTACCTCTTAGATGTCGCAGGTTATGTGACGAATGTTGGAAGGATGAATCATACGAAAGCAGGGTCAAAAAACATTGATTTCTACCTGACCAATCAAAAGTTCGTATACATGTTATTTGCAGTTGATGCTGACAATTTTATAACTTTTATTTGGCCAGTATGTGTTATGAAACTAACCGTTTGTTTATTTTTTCCGCGTGACATCATATGTCAATCGATACGGGTGACTCTATGGGGAGGGCTCTCTGATATGTTGATTGAAAAGAAATCAAAAGCAGCATGGCATGTGCTACTGTTGTTGTTACGTCCACATCTGCAAGGCATTATAACAGTTAGTCAGCTTAGTCTATTTACCTTTTGCATAGTATACGCCTTTATCATGCTAAGTTGGTTTTTAATTTTACCTCTCAGATAAGCTCTATTTATCGAGTAGTTCAGCCACACAAATACTAGATGCTGTTGACATTCCTGCGATCAGTGCATTGAAAAAAGACGCCGGGTATGAAATTGTTTGAATATAAAATTTATAGGCGATATGATTCAAACTACTATTAACTCACCAAGATGTTTTACCTGTTTGTTAGAAGTGTTGTGTCTTCAACATCATATTTGGGTGCACACCTCTCAGAACCCAAAGATGGGACAATAAAGAATATGCTCATGTGGGCACGCAATCGGAAAAATGATGTCTGTTTCCTTTTCCCCCCGTCAGCTATGTAGCCTCCTTAAACTGCATGATATTGATGTATTTTATTTATGCAGTCTGCGACTTTCCTATGTAAAGCCAAGATTGATGATGTGCGTACTAGAAAGGGATGGAATTTTCCGTCATGTGGAGGTGACAGTTGCAAGAAATGAGCTACTAGGAAGGGTGGCCGTTTTTAGTGTGATTCATGTGAGAGACCGATTAAATACCCTGTGATAAGGTGCTATTATATTTGTGACCCATATGTTAGACATTTGTATATAGTATATATAATTATTGACATTCATACTTACTATCCACTACATGCTCTTTACAGGTATCGCCTTGAGCTTGGTATCTCTGATGATACCGGTAGTACTGTGGTGGTCCTTTTTGATGAGGCTTCGGTTAACTTGATAAAGTTTCCAGCTTTGGCATTGTTGACGGACGAAAAAGAGGTACACCTGAAATTTTAGAGTTTATTTGCACCCCTACTCCCGTGCCCCATTACTCATGATTTGCTATGCAAAGGTCTCTGTTAGGTCATCATATTATAACATCAAAATGTATTTCTAGAGAAAGAAAGTTTTAGAGAGAGAAAGTGGAAGGAACTAATGAAGTGATTATGAAAATGATAATTGCAATTAGAACCAACAACCCTCTCCCTTCTAGGGAGGGGGTATTTATAGTGTTTACATAAGTAGGGGTGTTTCCCCTTGGTTCTAGAAGAACCTTCTATCACAGCTCATGGGCTTACTACATGAGCTGTGAAATCAATTACAAACATTTATAAACCATATTTATTAACGACCTATTACAAATGAAATGACCTACACTTGATAATTAAAACATGTTCCTAACAATCTCCCCCTAAGGGTTGGTCATCATTTGTTGTCTTGCTTAGGTCGTTTGACGTCTTGAACTTCTTTGACGTTCATAGCTTGTGACGTCTTTGATTCTTTGCATCTTTGTTCTTTGTTCTTGTTGTTGTGATCAGTTGTGAAATCTGCCTTTTATCAACATCTTTGTTGTTAGTGATAAAAGTCATTTCCAAGCATGCTCATACTCGGGGAAGTTTGTGATTAGTATATTTGAAGCTCTCATTTTTTAACTTTGATCTTTATCTCATTACTTTGCAGATTCTTTGACTTTGATGTAGAATCTTTCTGAAATTGTCTTTGCTTTTTGAGAGAACTTCAATTAGTGTTGATGTTGGTATGAGCAAGTGAAGAGTCTGCACGATCTTTTCCACCCGTGAGCATCCATAAGAAGAAAACATAAAACATGGGTTAGAAATAATCCAGCGCTTATGATCGAAGCTGAACCGTCAAGTTTTATCACACAAGCTAACCACTTGTGAATGGTCAACCGTAATAAACTTCAAACAGCTCAGAAACAATACAATTAAGATCTGGAGAGTATAGTGTTTCCACAGGTCGTTAAGTCCCACGGAGACTGAATGGTGTTTAAAAAACTTTCAGATGTCGAATAATCACTAAGGATAGTGATCAGTAAGGATTTTGGTGAATAATTACACTACTGATTGATTGGAATGATATATGAATACAGAATTGTAAAGCAAAACAATCAGATAAGACAAACGTAAATACGTACGTTTAATAAACTACGTAACGTATAAAACAAAACGTGAAATCTAGGAAATAAAAGGCCTACAAATATGAAAATGATATTTTTACAAACCTAATAATAAAATAAAATTATTAGAAAAAGAAAATTATTTTTATAACTATTTATTTAATTATTATTAATTAAAAACTATTTCAAACTATTTAATAATAACCTAAAATATAATAAAATATGAAATAAAGCTAGAAAATTGAAATTATGATTTAGAAAAATCTAAAATATTATAAAACTAATTTTAAAACTGAAAAGATATTTTTTATGTTTTTTATTTATTTATTATTAATTATTTAATACTTTTAATTATTTTTAATTCTAATAAATACTAAACAAGATGAGAAAATTCTGAAACTTTTTCTAAAAATATCCTATAGTGACAGAAAACTAATAAAATTATAAAAACAGGATTTGCTTACTAATAAGCTGAAAAGAAAAATTAAAAAGCTAATTTCTATTAAATAAACGCTATCACTATTTTAAAAATGATGTTTTTGTGATTTTTATTTTTGAAAACTATTTAACTACTTAAAATAAGAAACTTTTATGAAAACAAAAATTTTGAAACTTGAAAATAAGCTGTTTAAGAGCTTAAAAGCTCAACAATGTACTTATGAGCTTATTTGATGTTTTTAAGCTCAAACAAGTTTACAAGCTTGAAACAAAGGCTGAAATAAGATGTAATAAGCTAAAACTACTCAAATAAAACTAAAAAATGCAAATATCAACACTGATAAGCTATTTATAAGCTAATAAGCACTTATTAGATACCCTTGTACCAAACAGTCCTGTGGAGTTTTTGTAGGGCAATTTAAGCTAAGGAAATAAGCTCAAAAGCTCAAAACAAAGACTGAGTCAACAAGCTGGGTTGGTGGTCTATCCAAAAAGTCCAAGCTCACTTACTATGGTTCACAAATGAGCTTGTGAAGAGCTTGAGAAAAAGCTTGTTAGCACTGGGTATTCAGTGTAAACAAGAAAATGGGACAAAGAAAAAGCTATATGCAGCCCTAGCAAATAAGCTACAAAATGGAAAAATAAACTTGAAACCTTAAGCTAGCTAGGTTAGCTTCACAAAAAGCCAAATTTCACAAGCTATGGGTAACTAGAGAGCTTTTTACAAGCTTGTGAAAATGGTAGTGAAACTGTGCACAGGGCACATTTTTGAAATAGGGTCTGAAATAAGCTAATAGATAAGCTATTAAATAAGCTATTTAGAAATTATAAAAAATACTAGGTTAAGGCTAAGCAACTATATTTTGATATCCCAAAAGCTCAAATATTGAAAGCTAATGTGTAGTCCTATAAAAATTAATCTATTTTATTCAAAAACCACTAATACTGAAATTTTGACTTTTTATTAAAACCAAATAAGTTGACTAAAATGAACTTTGGATTGATCCTAAGCACTGATTATGATGTATTAAGGTGTATTAAGACTTATTTGATCAATATTATCAACTTATAAGCATGAAAACAAGATCATGAAACATAAAAATCCAACAGTTAATGATCAAGGTGTGATCAAAGGATATTTTGACTTTTTTAACAAATGAACACTGTTTTTCTTTGTTTTACTAAGCTATTTAGACCAAATGTGATAAACAACAACCAATAACACTGTCTTGAACACCCTTTAACTTAGTTAAACAAGCTAATCCAAACAGTCCTTATTGAGGCTGTTTTGAAGATTTTCAATTGATTCCAAAGATCAAGACCATGAAATTGATTGCAGACCTTATATAATCATTTACTAAGACTAAAGAAACATTAAACAAAAACAATAACAACATTTAAACTAAGAAATGACAATTATACTAAATTAACTGTTAAATTAAAAATTTGCTAACTATAAATTAAAGAGAACAAGCAACTGGTTTTAATGCTTAATTATACTTAACTAATACTAATGAACATGAAGACACAGAGATTTAAGCTTATAAATGTCTTACACAGTGAAATGCCAAAATGGATTAAAAGGCTTACAAATTGGATCCAAGCACAAGACTGAGAACTGAGGCACACAAACACAACCTAAAGCTTCCCAATAAGCACTAAACCCAAGGGCAATCCTTTATTAACCCTGCTCCAGCTTCTTGATAACCTTCCATTGATTTTTTATTTTTATCTAATTTTTTTGGTATTTTTGGTATTTTTCTCTTTTTGCTACTAGACTGATTTTAAGGGTTTCTAAAAGCTTAGATAAGCTTTATAGGAGCTTATGTTGGCTTAAGAGTCCAAATTAACAGCTACAAACAACATTCAAACATTCATGAGATTTTTTTGAACTAGGAAATGCATAAATTTGAAAAGGATATTGAAACTTGAAATTTATAACTGAAAATGATTCACAACACACTAAGATTACTTAAAAAGTACTTGAAAGCTTTTAAATTACACTGGAAATTTGAAAAATAATTAAAACGACATACATAAAACTAAATTAAGCTAGATATTCATCCACATTGCTTCTTTCTTGTATATAAAGATCTTTTTGGAGCTTGTCGACATCTCTGAACATTTCCCACCTCATTTGAGCCATTGGATCATCATAATTCATCATATACGTCCATGTGGAATTTTGGCGCCAAAAAAGTCATGAGCAGGTTTTTGCAATTAATGGATTTTGGGAGATTGTAGAGGTGGAAAGGAGTTGTTATACAGCTGGAAAGGAGGAAGAAGCAAGTGGAAAGGTGGAAACCAGGGTGGTTTGATGCGTATCTGGTTTGGCGGGATTTGTGTGAGAGGGATGTACAGTGACGGGTTTGACTTATTTTGACCGGTGGTATTAATAGAAGAGGGGTTCAAAATGGGGAGGGGGGTTCAAGGCTTATGACAGGGGTCAAGGTTCTAGGTCCAAGGGTAAAATGGGATTGGGCTTGTGTTGGGTTTGGGCCAGCTGTTTGAGTGGGTTTGTGTTTAATATAGGATCCGGTTTGGATTTGTATACACAAGGACCATTTATGCAATTAGGCCAAACATGAGGGACCAAAACTGCCACTTTTCCAAGGTTATAATAAGGACCATTCCTGCCAAATATGAATAGTACAAGGACCACTTTGGTATAAAATTCCATTTTATAAATCCAAGGACTATTTTTGACACTTTTTAAACTTTAAGGACCTAAGTTGTAATTTTGCAATTTTTGATTTTAAGGACCAATTTTGACAACTCATGAATCCCTAAGGACTTAAAATGATATTTTTCTTTATTTTGATTTACCAGGGACTGTTTTTGACAACTTTTGAAACTTGGGGGGCTAAAACTGCCAATTATGCAAATTTGATACGTTTTTCATCTGATTTTGATATTGTTGCATTTTAAACACATAAAGCACTTGTTTGTGATATTTTCATCATTTTGATGCTTTTCTGAGTGTTTTCAGATGTTTTTGGCATTCTAAACAGTACAAAAATGATGAGTATCTAGACACTCATCAATCCCCCACACTAAGATATTGCTAGTCCCTAGCAATGTTTTGAGAAAAATTCATGGATTTCATCTCTTTACCAAAAGCCATTACTTCTGGAGTAGCCAGTTGTTTTAGTTCAAGTAAGAACCTTGGTACAATGATAACCAAATGATTTTGAGCAAACCACCAGCTTTCAACGGTTTTGATTTGTCTTTACCAGAAGCCGTTTGCTCCGGACTAGCCAACTCTTAGATAAATTATCAATATTATCTTTGGTGAGTCGATTACCAATTATGGTTTTCCAACCGCCTTTACCACAAGCCATAAACTTGCGGGCTAGCCAACTCTTCACTAATTAAAGATATGGTGAGGTGAACACCATACAATTTTGGGCAAATTGCAAGCCGTCAACGGATTTGAGATATCTTTACCAAGAGTCGTTTGCTCCTGGATTAGCCAATCCTTATGTGGGTTAGACATGGTGGACTGATTACCATTTGCTGAGTAAGTGAAAAACACTTACTCCAAAAAAATTTTGGCCAAAAACGGGGGAATTGGGTGGAATAATTACATGATAAAATTCGTGAGAATTCCCCCCACACTAGAAATGAATATTGCCCTCAATATTCAAATTACCGGCGGTTATGCCGAAACATAGAACATAAAAGGGAAATACTACGGCCATTATTTTATTTTATTTTTTTTATATACACATTTTTTTTTTTTTAGAGTACTTATATACAACAGCGGGGGGCAACTCCCCACACTAGGGTGGTAGAAAGTAGAAAGAAGTCAGAAATATGGGTGAAAACCCATATGGTGTGTGCTACTGTTTTTGATTCCCGAGTCACTAGCTTGACTCGATCCCCGCATTCATTGGTTCATGGGGAAAGTTTGTAGATCAGGGACAACCACGGGTGGAATGTCCTCTCCAAAATAATGCTTCAATCGATGACCATTCACTTTAAAATTTGGACCATCAGGTTGAGATAACTCAATAGTACCATAAGGATAAACCTTAGCAATAGTAAATGGACCAGACCAACGGGACTTAAGCTTTTCCGAGAAAATCTTCAATCTTGAATTGAAAAGAAGGACTCGATCACCAACGTTGAAAACGCGGTTTTTGATTTTGGAGTCATGAATCTTCTTTGTCTTTTGTTTGTAGATCAAAGAGTTCTCGTATGCTTGATCACGGAGTTCATTTAATTCATTCATTTGAACTTTCCGGTGATCACCAGCTGTCTGAATATCGAAGTTTGCATGTTTCAAGGCCCAGTATGCTTTGTGCTCAAGCTCAATCGGAAGATGACATGCCTTTCCGTAAACTAGCTTGTATGGAGTACACCCGATTGGTGTTTTATAAGCTGTACGGAAAGCCCAGAGTGCGTCATCCAGTTTATCCGACCAGGATGCACGGTTTTCGCCTACTGTCCTTTCAAGAATTCTTTTAATACCACGGTTGGAAACTTCCACTTGCCCACTTGTTTGGGGGTGGTATGCAGTAGAGAGACGGTGGGTTACACCATACTTTTGCATGACTCTATCAAATTGGTCATTACAGAAATGCGTACCACGATCACTAATTATAGCTCGCGGAGTTCCAAACCTAGCAAAAAGAGATTTTAAGAATTTTACAACAACTCGGGCATCATTAGTAGGTAAAGCTTTCGCTTCAACCCATTTTGACAAATAGTCAACAACCACAAGTATGTATTTGTTTCCTCGAGATGATGGAAATGGCCCCATAAAGTCAATACCCCAGATGTCAAATATCTCACACACTTGAATGGCGTTTTGCGGCATTTCATTTCTTTGTGAGATATTTCCGTGACGTTGACAAGCGTCACAGGTTTTGACAAATTCGTGGGCATCCTTGTAAATCGTAGGCCAATAAAACCCGAAATCAAACACCTTTTTGGCGGTGTAATTTGGACTATGATGTCCCCCGGTGGGTCCAGCATGGCAAGCTTTGAGAATGTCAATAGCTTCCTGTCCATAAACACACCGTCGAATGACTTGATCCGCACAGATTTTGAATAAGTAGGGGTCGTCCCAGAAATAATGTTTAACGTCTTTGAAGAATTTGTTCTTCTGTTGGGTCGACATCCCTTTCACTATGAAGTTACCCGCATGGTAATTTGCGAAGTCAGCAAACCATGGGGTAGTAGAGTTTCCACGAAAAGAAACCGCATTGAGTGTCTCGAGAGGAAATGTTTCATTTATTTCCTTTTTCTCGAAAACATCTTGGTGAGGGTTTTCTAGACGGGACAGATGATCAGCAGCCAGGTTCTCAGCTCCTTTTTTATCACGTATAATGATATCAAATTCCTGGAGGAGGAGAACCTAACGGAGCAATCTCGGCTTTGCATCTTGTTTTGCAAAGAGATATTTGAGAGCCGAGTGATCCGTATACACCACACATTTGGTCAAGATTAAGTATGTCCGAAACTTCTCAAACGCATACACCACGGCTAGTAGCTCTTTTTCTATGGTGGTGTAATGAGTTTGAGCTTCATCATGTTTTACTTGCGTAGTGGATAGGCTGAAAATGCTTGGATCTACGTTGCCCTAGGACTGCACCGATAGCAAAATCACTTGCATCGCACATGAGCTCAAAGGGTAAATCCCAGTCGGGAGCAACGAGAATGGGTGCTTCAGTAAGCTTTTTCTTTAATGTTTCAAAAGCTTTGATGCACTCAGGTGAGAAGATAAAAGGAGCATCTTTTTCAAGAAGATGGGTCATAGGCCGGGCGATTTTTGAAAAGTCTTGTATGAATCTGCGATAAAAACCGGCATGACCTAAAAACTCCTAATACCTTTGACGGTAGTAGGATGAGGTAATTTAGCAATAACATCGACTTTTGCTCTATCTACCTCAATCCCGTTTTTCGAAATCTTATGGCCAAGGACTATGCCTTCTTTGACCATAAAGTGACTCTTCTCCCAATTCAGACAAAGATTGGTGTCTTCACACCGTTTTAGCATTTTATCTAAATGGGAGAGACATGTTTGAAATGAGTCCCCAATGACCGAGAAGTCATCCATAAACACCTCCATTGTTTCCCCGATCATATCATGGAAAATGGCCATCATACATCGTTGGAACGTGCCAGGAGCATTACATAAGCCAAAAGGCATACGTCTATAGGCAAAAGTTCCGTATGGGCAGGTGAATGTAGTCTTTTCTTGATCCTGTGGATCAATGGGAATCTGAAAATAACCTGAGAAACCATCAAGGAAACAATAGTATTCATTCCCTGCTAATCTCTCAAGCATTTGGTCCATGAAGGGTAGAGGAAAATGGTCTTTACGGGTGGCGTCATTCAATTTACGATAGTCAATGAAAACACGCCATCCCGTAACCAGCCGAGTTGGAATTAACTCGTTATCTTCATTTGTGACAACAGTTATGCCACCCTTTTTCGGAACACAATGGATTGGGCTAACCCAAGGACTATCTGAGATCGGGTAAATTAATCCTGCATCAAGAAGTTTGAGAACCTCCTGTTTGATAACATCATGGATCTTAGGATTAACCCTTCTATGATGTTGAACTGCTGGTTTGAAGTCATCCTCCATTAAGATTTTGTGAGTACAAAACTCAGGGTTGATACCCTTAATGTCGGAGAGTTTCCAAGCAATTGCTTGCTTGTGTGACTTCAAGACCTTTATGAGAGCAGCTTTTTCATCTTTACTCAAATCTCGAGCAATAATGACGGGTAATTTATCATCACCCTCAAGAAATGCATACTCGAGATGAGGTGGTAAGTCCTTAAGTTCTACCTCAGGAAATTCTTCAGTTTTCTCAACTGAATTGACTTCCTTGTTATGAAGCTCGACGGGAGGGAGTGATGATGGATCATCATTAAGCAACTTCTCAATGATAAGTATGTCCCCCTCGATGTCGATGGGAGCGTGATCAATTTCCCAAGGAACAGAATCACTAGACAAGTATGCTTCAATCTCTTCCAAGATGAAGTCACTTTCCTCAAACGGAGTGAGAGAAGGAGTAGAATTGGCAATGATGGGTTGAGATGAATGAGTGAGATTATCACTCGAAGAATTATGATCATAACCAAGAACTTCTTGAGAGTACTCTTCAGAAGCAACATCAATGATATCTATTCGGTTAACCGACTCGGAATCATAGTTTGCGGAGTACCTCGAAGTTTGATCAAGGTTAAAGGTGACAACTTCATTACCCACACGTAGTGTGATTTCTTGCTCAAATACATCAATGAGAGCACGGCCCGTTCTCAGGAATCCTCATCCAACAATGAGAGGAACCCGTGGATCAGCCTCGAAATCAACAACTACAAAGTCACTGGAAAATGGAACTTTCCTACTTTCACGAATACGTCCTCGGCAATGCCAAGTGGATGGGATATTGTACGATCTGCAAGCTCGAGAGTCATGCATGTAGGAATAAGGTCCGGAAGAGCAAGTTTCTTCCATACTTGAATGAGGCATCGATTGATGCTTGCACCAAGATCTGCTAAGGCAAAGCATTCAACCATCCCTGGAAATACACAAGGTAAGAGAAATTTTCCAGGATCTCCAAGCTTTTCTGGAAGCTTCTTCAAGATAACTGCTGAGCAATTCTCGTTCAGAGGAGTTTTAGCCATTTCAAACAGCTTTTCCTTGTTGCTTAACATATGTTTGAGAGTTGATGCAAATTTGGGCATCAGCATGATAGCATCCGCAAAGCTTATGTCAAAATGTAGTTCTTGGAAAATTTGAAAAAATTTGTCCATTTGATGACTGGTTTTTCGCGGAGCTTTTGCTCATTCAAACGTGATGGGTAAAGAATAGAAGATTTGGATTTGGGGTTTTCAACGGGAACTACTGGAGGTTCAAAAACAACTCCTGGATTGGATTTGGGTTTCTAGACAACTTGAGGTTGGACATCGTTGGTACCTCCGTTATTAGCAGGAAGTTCCTTGTCCTTTGTGGCCTCAGGTTCACTTTCCACTACCTTCGGGAGAGAAGAAGAAGAGGTAGTAGGAATAGCGGGTCCATTGTATGAAACACCACTTCTGGTTGTGATCGCCTTTGCATCGCCCTCGGGTTAGCGATCGTGTTGCTCGGAAGTTTTCCTGAGCCCGAGGGTTGATCATTTAACGACTTCTTTAGATCACTATCGATGACCAACAACCTGTTCATTTCATCTTGGGATTTCATGAATTGTTTCAATAACTCATCAGATGATGGTCCAGTTGGAACAATGGCTTGAGTTTGATTAGGAAAATTCTGGCCTCTATTATTTGGATTAGGGCCTTGATTTTGAAAATTTCCTTGATTAGGATTCACATTCCCATGAAATTGATTCCCTCGATTGAAATTGTTTTGATTAAGGTTTCCTTGATGTTGGAAACCTTGATTTGGTCCGGGATAGAAATTACCTTGGTTTTGATAACCTTGGTTAATTCTAGGTTGGTTCGATTCGGTTTTGCATGTTAGGATTCTGGCTAAAACCGGGTGGTCCCTGATAAGTGTTAGCACGGTAGTTTGGTTCATTTTGAGGACGATATTGATTACCTCCCTGATGTGAAGTACCGGCTATAGCATTGGCTTCAAACAGACTACCATCGGTGGCGATACATTGTAGTATGCATGAGGGCCACCACAAGTAACACAGACCTCAACTTTCTTCACTTCACCATGTGATGGTGTTTGTGTGAAAGTGACTTTCTTTTGGTTAGCAAGAACCAAAGCTTGAACAATATCGTGAGTTTGTCAATCTTAGCATCGGTGCTAGATGTACTCACGTGAGATGAAGTAGAAGGTCCTGCATTAGACTGAGACTGATATGTCTTTGTTTGGAAAGGGCGGACACAGGACTTGTTTTCAATGATTTGCAAGGCTTCTTTTGTGGTCTTGCTCAGAAAATTACCTCCCGCGGAGGCATTTAAAGAGTCTTGGTTAGTCTGGTTCAAACCATTGTAGAAAGTATCCATTTGCATTAACTCGGTAAAACCATGATGTGGACACTTGCGGAGCAACTCTTTGTAACGATCCCATGCCTCACCGAATGATTCATCAAATCTTTGAGAAAATTTCATTATCTCATTTTTAAGACTTGTAGTTCGGGATGGAGGATAGAATTCGTTAACAAATTTGGTGACTAGATCCTCCCATGTCTCAATGGAACGAGGGGGTTGTTTCTCAAGCCAATTCCGGCTTGTCCCTCTAGAGAGAATGGAACGAGAAGAAGCTTAATTGCTTCATGTGGGACATTCTTGTATTTGATGGTAGATGCAATCTTGTTGAACCATCGAATATGTGCATGAGGATCATCCCGCTCAAAACCATAGAATTGGCTTTGGGTTACAAGATTAAGCAACCGGTTTTGAGCTCAAAGGTATCAGCCACGATGGTTGGGACAATAATGGCATCTCCGTAACCCTCGATGGGTGCTTGGAGAAGCTCATTCATCGGCTTGTCTTCTGCCATTACGACAGGGGGTGGTGGTACTAGACGTTCCTCATCCACGGCTGAAGGAGCGAACGTCCTCTACGCCTACGTGGAATACTTGCAAGCTCTGAAAGTGGACTTGTAGAGTTGGAAGAACGAAAGTCGCATGCACTAAGTTTAAAAATCAATTTTCAAAACAAATGCGAGGCAAAACGACAAGTGAACTTAACCAATAATCACAAATGAAATGGCTTCTTTGAAAAAGGTACACCAAATCACAAGGACACAAAGGCAAGTTTTAAATCTTTTGTTCGGGAACTTATTAATGGTCACACCCCCAGTTGGTAGGTGTACTGCCTTGATTTGCGGTGGTTGATTTTTATGTATTTATGTACCACTGAAAAGACGTAGGTATGGATATGTGCTAAGGGTTTAAAAACTTTTGGAAAATATTTTTGATATCGTCTCGTTTAACCAAATCGTATCTCTTTAAGAATCACCTTAAAGGAAACACAAGATAGAAAACGTTACGATTGTTTTGTTGTTTTATATTTTGTTTGGTGTTGTTAACACTTTAGGAAAAGTGTTAATGAACTTTTTGATTTCTTGATAACTTTACAAAAAAACTGTTTACAAACGGTGGTATATGTGCAAGTACGGGTCTGAGAATGTTTAGAACACGCTTACAGCCTCCCCGCGGGCCAAAATTTGATCGGTTTGAACCGTCAAGTTTTATCACACAAGCCAACCACTTGTGAATGGTCAACCTTAATAAACTTCAAACATTTCGAAACAATACAATTAAGATCCGGAGAGTATAGTGTTTCCACGGTCGTTAAGTCCCACGAGATGAATGGTGTTTAAAAAACTTTCAGATGTCGAATAATCACTAAGGATAGTGATCAGTAAGGATTTTGGTGAATAATTACACTACTGATTGATTGGAATGATATATGAATACAGAATTGTAAAGCAAAACAATCAGATAAGACAAACGTAAATACGTACGTTTAATAAACTACGTAACGTATAAAACAAAACGTGAAATCTAGGAAATAAAAGGCCTACAAATATGAAAATGATATTTTTACAAACCTAATAATAAAATAAAATTATTAGAAAAAGAAAATTATTTTTATAACTATTTATTTAATTATTATTAATTAAAAATTATTTTAAACTATTTAATAATAACCTAAAATATAATAAAATATGAAATAAAGCTAGAAAATTGAAATTATGATTTAGAAAAATCTAAAATATTATAAAACTAGTTTTAAAACTGAAAAGATATTTTTCATGTTTTTTATTTATTTATTATTAATTATTTAATACTTTTAACTATTTTTAATTCTAATAAATACTAAACAAGATGAGAAAATTCTGAAACTTTTTCTAAAAATATCCTATAGTGACAGAAAACTAATAAAATTATAAAAACAGAATTTGCTTACTAATAAGCTGAAAAGAAAAATTAAAAAGCTAATTTCTATTAAATAAACGCTATCACTATTTTAAAAATGATGTTTTTGTGATTTTTATTTTTGAAAACTATTTAACTACTTAAAATAAGAAACTTTTATGAAAACAAAAATTTTGCGACTTGAAAATAAGTTGTTTAAGAGCTTAAAAGCTCAATAGTGTACTTATGAGCTTATTTGATGTTTTTAAGCTCAAACAAGTTTACAAGCTTGAAACAAATTTGAAATAAGATGTATTAAGCTAAAACTACTCAAATGAAACTAAAAAATGCAAATATCAACACTGATAAGCTATTTATAAGCTAATAAGCACTTCTTAGATACCCTTGTACCAAGCAGTCTGTGGAGTTTTTGTAGGGCAATTTAAGCTAAGGAAATAAGCTCAAAAGCTCAAAACAAAGACTGAGTCAACAAGCTGGGTTGGTGGTCTATCCAAAAAGTCCAAGCTCACTTACTATGGTTCACAAATGAGCTTGTGAAGAGCTTGAGAAAAAGCTTGTTAGCACTGGGTATTCAGTGTAAACAAGAAAATAGGACAAAGAAAAAGCTATATGCAGCCCTAGCAAATAAGCTACAAAATGGAAAAATAAACTTGAAACCTTAAGCTAGCTAGGTTAGCTTCACAAAAAGCCAAATTTCACAAGCTATGGGTAACTAGAGAGCTTTTTACAAGCTTGTGAAAATGGTAGTGAAACTGTGCACAGGGCACATTTTTGAAATAGGGTCTGAAATAAGCTAATAGATAAGCTATTAAATAAGCTATTTAGAAATTATAAAAAATACTAGGTTAAGGCTAAGCAACTATATTTTGATATCCCAAAAGCTCAAATATTGAAAGCTAATGTGTAGTCCTATAAAAATTAATCTATTTTATTCAAAAACCACTAATACTGAAATTTTGACTTTTTATTAAAACCAAATAAGTTGACTAAAATGAACTTTGGATTGATCCTAAGCACTGATTATGATGTATTAAGGTGTATTAAGACTTATTTGATCAATATTATCAACTTATAAGCATGAAAACAAGATCATGAAACATAAAAATCCAACAGTTAATGATCAAGGTGTGATCAAAGGATATTTTGACTTTTTTAACAAATGAACACTGTTTTTCTTTGTTTTACTAAGCTATTTAGACCAAATGTGATAAACAACAACCAATAACACTGTCTTGAACACCCTTTAACTTAGTTAAACAAGCTAATCCAAACAGTCCTTATTGAGACTGTTTTGAAGATTTTCAATTGATTCCAAAGATCAAGACCATGAAATTGATTGCAGACCTTATATAATCATTTACTAAGACTAAAGAAACATTAAACAAAAACAATAACAACATTTAAACTAAGAAATGACAATTATACTAAATTAACTGTTAAATTAAAAATTTTGCTAACTATAAATTAAAGAGAACAAGCAACTGGTTTTAATGCTTAATTATACTTAACTAATACTAATGAACATGAAGACACAGAGATTTAAGCTTATAAATGTCTTACACAGTGAAATGCCAAAATGGATTAAAAGGCTTACAAATTGGATCCAAGCACAAGACTGAGAACTGAGGCACACAAACACAACCTAAAGCTTCCCAATAAGCACTAAACCCAAGGGAAATCCTTTATTAACCCTGCTCCAGCTTCTTGATAACCTTCCATTGATTTTTTATTTTTATCTAATTTTTTTGGTATTTTTGGTATTTTTCTCTTTTTTCTTCTAAACTGATTTTAAGGGTTTCTAAAAGCTTAGATAAGCTTTATAGGAGCTTATGTTGGCTTAAGAGTCCAAATTAACAGCTACAAACAACATTCAAACATTCATGAGATTTTTTTGAACTAGGAAATGCATAAATTTGAAAAGGATATTGAAACTTGAAATTTATAACTAAAAATGATTCACAACACACTAAGATTACTTAAAATGTACTTGAAAGCTTTTAAATTACTCTGGAAATTTGAAAAATAATTAAAACGACATACATAAAACTAAATTAAGCTAGATATTCATCCACATTGCTTCTTTCTTGTATATAAAGATCTTTTTGGAGCTTGTCGACATCTCTGAACATTTCCCACCTCATTTGAGCCATTGGATCATCATAATTCATCATATACGTCCATGTGGAATTTTGGCGCCAAAAAAGTCATGAGCAGGTTTTTGCAATTAATGGATTTTGGGAGATTGTAGAGGTGGAAAGGAGTTGTTATACTGTTGGAAAGGAGGAAGAAGCAAGTGGAAAGGTGGAAACCAGGGTGGTTTGATGCGTATCTGGTTTGGCGGGATTTGTGTGAGAGGGATGTACAGTGACGGGTTTGACTTATTTTGACCGGTGGTATTAATAGAAGAGGGGTTCAAAATGGGGGTTCAAGGCTTATGACAGGGGTCAAGGTTCTAGGTCCAAGGGTCAAATGGGATTGGGCTTGTTTTGGGTTTGGCCCAGCTGTTTGAGTGGGTTTGTGTTTAATATAGGATCCGGTTTGGATTTGTATACACAAGGACCATTTATGCAATTAGGCCAAACATGAGGGACCAAAACTGCCACTTTTCCAAGGTTATAATAAGGACCATTCCTGCCAAATATGAATAGTACAAGGACCACTTTGGTATAAAATTCCATTTTATAAATCCAAGGACTATTTTTGACACTTTTTAAACTTTAGGGACCTAAGTTGTAATTTTGAAATTTTTGATTTTAAGGACCAATTTTGACAACTCATGAATCCCTAAGGACTTAAAATGATATTTTTCTTTATTTTGATTTACCAGGGACTGTTTTTGACAACTTTTGAAACTTGGGGGGCTAAAACTGCCAATTATGCAAATTTGATACGTTTTTCATCTGATTTTGATATTGTTGCATTTTAAACACATAAAGCACTTGTTTGTGATATTTTCATCATTTTGATGCTTTTCTGAGTATTTTCAGATGTTTTTGGCATTCTAAACAGTACAAAAATGTTGAGTATTTAGACACTCATCAGCTTACAAGTTTGAATTTCGAGAGTGTTAACAGCATAGTGTGAAAGCACATCTCTAATTCTCACAAAGGCTGTTCCTGAACTGGAGTCCCACAAGTGAGATAACGCGATGTACCGAAATACACCTACAGTTCAGATGAGTCGCTGAGGTATACCGAAGCATCACCCCACGACTGTAGACCGTTTGAGACACACTAAGCGTAACCCACAAGGAGTTACCGAAGTGACCTGCTTTCAAGGCTGTTTGATGTTGACCCTGGCAGGAGTTTCCATTCAATCACTGAGGATCACAATTGTGAATCCCCTCATAAATGTTCAGGCAGATTGCTAAGATCTGCGTAGGACTATGAAATATGTCACTTGTGTCCTTATAGTTTGAACAATCAAGTGATGAAATATAAGGTGTTCCTAAGAGATCTTTTGATGAATCTCATGGCTCTAGACTCAATTAGTGCGCATTGATTTTCCTAAGCGGAGACTAGGGAGAGGGTCTCCTTCTTCAATACCAACAATCTCTAAGAGAGAGTCGATAGATTACGTAGGGTTCCCTGTGAGAATGAAACAATCTCTTTTGAGAGAACTTGAGTGGCTTAGAAGGTTTAGTGCATTGCGTCACTGGGTCCATGACGACTTTGTCTTCAATACCGGTGTCATCTTGTGACAACCAGTAGTATATGAATTGAACCCGTTAATGCGCCTAAGTTGAATAATTTGGAGGGCTATTTCTTTTCACCCTTTTCTTTAACTTTTTCTTTTTAATTCTTCAACTCCTTCTTTCTCCGATTCTCATATTCTCCTTTTTCAATCATACCTAAGGACTTCTAAATACTAACTATTTGTGATGTCCTTGGGTAGATCCCTCCGGCTCTGGCGGATCATAGGACATTTATTCCTAAACTTAGTCACCTTTTAACTCCATGAATATCCTATGTTACCACAAAAAACCTTTTCTTGAAAATCTCTCAAGATGTTTATAATGAAAAACATGTTTTGGTAACACCTTGAGAGTTTTTGGTTTTTCAGAAATACTCCCCCTCCACACGTGCTTATGAGTTTTGATGAAATCGCACAGAGAGGGTAGAGTTCACACTTTTGAATTGATCGACTCTTGATTGACAATTCCCGCGAAAACGGTTACATTGTATAGTTAAAGAGTTCCATTATCAACTTTTAGGTGACAACTAGCTCTAATAACTATCTTGAAGATGTAAACACTCCTTGAAAAGGAGGTTAGACCCGACAAAGTTCATGTCAATCAAGAGTGTCTCGGATTGCTACATTCTACTAAGATAAGTCTTGAAAGACAAATCTTTTCGATTCACGACATTCAAAGATCGTCAATTCATTGGTGATATCTGAGTCGAGCACGTTATGAGATTCCATAACTTCTTGATCAACAATTTTAATCACATTTCTCCCCCTCAAAAATAGCATATGTATGTTGTTTTTGAAAAACATGGTGATTAAAATATGCTTTTTGAGGTGTTTGAAATTCTTTTGGGAAGAAACGGATTTCAAGAACATTTGATTTTGAACAAAGATTTTGTGTTGCAAATAGTTAAGAAGCTTTCGCTCCTTAATTAAAATTGAGGCACTGAAGCGTACAACAGGGTCCTTTCTTTTGAAAATCGAGATTTGTTGCGAATCACAGTGCCTTTAGCGTCTATTTTGTTTTTCAAATTCATTTCAGCTTGATAACATAGACCCAATCAAGTTTCTCAACAAATTCCCTGACATCAATACTTTTAAACTGATTCATCTTGAGAAACCGTAAGTGAATAACTACAATTCTCAACAATCTTCCCAATCTGCATTACATGTCTTTAGCAGCTTCTCCGTACACTTCCTTTTGGTGAATTTTACAATCGGCTTCCCCCCCGACAACCTTCTTCATCAGATTCAAAACATTGATGTAGTTAACTTGTCTTCTAACTTTTACAGTTTTAAGTGCAAAGCGGAATTTGTAGATGAACAGTAAACCACATCAAGCGAATCTGAATTGTCACGTAATCACAGTTGTACATAATGCGGAAATTTCGTTCGGGGTAACATGCGAGGAAATCAACAAGATCTTCTCACGTATGCAGACACATCACACCAAACAAACCTTGAGAGATGAAATAATACTACTTCCCCTGATTGTTGCGGTATATCGGAATAATAATCGACTGTGTATATGCGAATACTCGATAAAATGATCATGTGCGAGGCATCATAATACGATTAAAGCATCATATGTAGGTAACTTCACACAAAATAACCCGTTGAAAGCTGAAACGATAGCACTAAAGTAAGACGTTTGAACCACATATCGTCTCATTTCTTCCCCACGATTGTAGAAACTTCGTGAAGGAAAAAGTTTTCACAAAGAAGGCAAAGAAAGCACATGACATATACTCTCTCTTCCCCCGATGTTTTCGATGAATCGAAACATACACCACGTATGTTGATGATGAAATCGGAGACAGCGTAACCGTGTATGTTCAATTAATCAAAGAGGTATGAAGTACCATAAATATCTTGTGAGAATCAATTCGATAAAATTTCGAACTTGTTCATTATGTTGATCATCCGTTGTGTCATTGTTGTTGGAAACAATTTGATCTCTGTTATCGAGATTCGATTGAAGGTGCATCTCCAGCAACGGTTGTTGTTGTAGATTCAGGGTGTATCTAGAATTAGAATATGATCAGGTTGAAACATTAGATACATCAAGCACGACTTTCTAAAGAATCTCTAAGCAATTGGAGCAAAAAATTTCCAATTCTTGACGATTGAGTACAATGGTGATGCATCTGATGGATCATTATGTTTTAGCGATTGAGAGACGGGTCCTAAGTTGTACTTAGAAGCCATAGGCTGAAGTCGGGTCCGCTGAATTATTCGAAGCCATATTGTTGTACACGTATAGAAAGTAGGACGGGAGATAGAGACGGAGACATGGATTCCCAAGTGTAACGGGTTCCGGATGTTAGAAGCATAAAGTTGCGATGTCAATTATCTTCTTGACACCGAACACACCTTGTGTTGTTGCAAATGTTTAATATCTTGCCTGTAGGAATCCACCTAAGACCAACAGTTTTAAAAATTCTACCCGTGGGTATCCACCTAGGCTTAGATCTAGGAAATCTTTGAAACTTCTTTTGGAAAGAGTCTTTGTCCTATATTGATCCATCTATTAGGTTTCCGAAATTTGTTTCTCAGTTCAACGGGTCTATTTCTAATTGTCTATTGACTACACTTAGGTGCGTTACGCAATACACTAGAAGGCATCACACGAGGTCGTGAAACTAAGATTCCATCCTTTTGGAGTAGTGCCCTTTTCCTAGCCATTTCTAGATCATAGTTCTTGTACGCGTCATTTGAATCATATGAATCTTTAATTTTAATGCTCGGTTTAGACACAGTGTTTAAACTAATCCTAGACGGGCGGTTGCAACTACTTGTTGAGGTTTAACGAAGCAATTTATGAGAAAGCAAGTATTTTCTCGGGCCAAGAATGTGGAGTGGCTGGATTTGACAAATGATTATTCTCAACAACTTGGGAGGCAAACCGTGGTTTTGAAGATTTTGATCGTTCGATTTAAAAGCGGTTGGTTGTCTAACTCGCGATTGATTTCGATTGGTTGTGGTGACGATTTCCCCAAGATTGTTGGTTTTGTAAACTTAGTATCCACACTCTTGCCTGTTAATCTTCTCAATTTGTTTTGTAAAGCAACATGCATAAAGCCCCTTTGCTTGAATTTGAGCCTTTAGATGTTCATTTTCTTTTACTAATGTATCCACACGATTACTTTGCATTTTAACTTCAAGAGATTTGCAATGTGCCTCTATTTTGAAAAATCTTTTGAAATTGAGCAATGGTCTTTTTGAGAAGAATGTTTTCAGATTCAAGAATTTGATTTGACGATTCAGTTGTATTGTTTGCAAGTAAGGGCTCGACATGAGACACGGTTGTATAGACATTGTGCAACATCTTTGGTCAACCTCTCCTTCAATTCTGAATTCAGGTTGCTCGGTTTGTTTCGCATTTGCAGGCGAGTATGAACAACGATGGGTGTACCTCAAGCATCTGTTCTTTGTCAAAGATAGGCTCGTGTCATAGGTGGGAGCGATATCTTCCTCAACCATTTGTTCTTCATCAAAGTTGGGCTCGGTGTCATAGTTGGGTATGATATCTTCCCCATATCTGCTGATGTCATCCTGCTTTTCCAATGCTACAACCTCATTGTCCGTATTACGACATTTGCAGATATTCTCATCATTCTTGACAAGCCTTTGAGCATTCCTTCCTTGTACATCATCTCTTTCACCTTGCACTCTTTGCTTGATTTCGGGATCGGATGAAGTCGACTCTTTGAATTCTTAAATTGTGAGAACATTTTAGTCAGTAACATCATTTCTTTGTTTAATTCCACAAATGGATCTTCAGAATCATCAGTAGCAAGGTTTGGTGAAGAAGGTTTTAAGCAATAGATGGAAGGTGAGGAGATTTGTGAAAGCATTAGAGACATTGATATAGTGATTTACTCAAATTTTCCCTCCAAAAATAATTATGAACAATTTTCTCCCCCAAAATTTGAAATTCACTATAAAATGCAATTTTAAGGTTAGAAGAAAAATTTTGAGATTTGAAAATTTTGACGCAAAATTTGACCCGAAAAATTTGAATTTAGGCCCAAAAATTTGAATTTTTGACCAAAATTTTCACAGATAAACCAAAATTTGAATTTCGCGTAAAAATTGAACGTTTAGTCTCCCTAGAAATTAAAGTTTACTCAAATTTTCCCGCCAAAAACTCTTTTTTTACAAAAATTTGTGTTGATGATGTGTTATGGATCTTTAAAGGATAGATGTTGTTTAGGTTTATGTAGATTAGTAGCAGAAATCCAAACTTGCCTTGAAGAAACTTGCGAAGAAACTCATGAAGAAACTTGCGAGAAGAAACTCGCATGAAGAAACTTCGCATGAAGAAGAAACTTCGCAGAATTCAAAGAAACTCGCAAGAATTCAAAGAAACTTCATAATTCAAAAGAAACTCGCAGGAAGTCAAAGAAACTTCGCCAGAATTCAAAGAAGCATGCGAGGAATTCAAATAAACTTCGCCGAATTCAAAAGAAACTTCGCGAGAATTCAAAGAAAATCGCCAGAATTCAAAGAAGCATGCAGGAATTCAAATAAACTCGCCAGAATTCAAAGAAACTCGCAGGAATTCAAAGAAACTCGCCAGAATTCAAAGAAACTCGCAGGAATTCAAAGAAACTCGCCAGAATTCAAAGAAACTCGCCAATATTCAAAAAACTCGCCAATATTCAAACTCGCCAATATTCAAAAATACAAGAAACTCGCCAATATTCAATATTCAAGAAACTAGCCAATATTCAAAAATACAAGAAACTCGCCAATATTCAAACTCGCCAATATTCAAAAATACAAGAAACTCGCCAATATTCAAAAATACAAGAAACTCGCCAATATTCAAAAAACTCGCCAATATTCAAACTCGCCAATATTCAAAAATACAAGAAACTCGCCAATATTCAATATTCAAGAAACTCGCCAATATTCAAAAATACAAGAAACTCGCCAATATTCAAGCAGAAACTCGCCAAACTGCAAACTCAAGAAATTCAAAGAAACTTCGCCATAAAGCAAATAGAAACTCGTAGAAACTCATGAGAAACTCGCCAAAATTCATGGCTAACTTGCCAAACTCGCCAAAACTCATAAGAAACTTGCAGAAACTCACAGAAACACGTATTCAGTCCAAAAAGTCCATAAATTTCAATCTAAACCACGTTTTTAAGTACGGATTTCTATTAAATCTAATCAATATTAACCTTAATTATCCCTTGGCTCTTGATACCACTTGTTAGGTCATCATATTATAACATCAAAATGTATTTCTAGAGAAAGAAAGTTTTAGAGAGAGAAAGTGGAAGGAACTAATGAAGTGATTATGAAAATGATAATTGCAATTAGAACCAACAACCCTCTCCCTTCTATGGAGGGGGTATTTATAGTGTTTACATAAGTAGGGGTGTTTCCTCTTGGTTCTAGAAGAACCTTCTATCACAGCTCATGGGCTTACTACATGAGTTGTGAAATCAATTACAAACATTTATAAACCATATTTATTAACGACCTATTACAAATGAAATGACCTACACTTGATAATTAAAACATGTTCCTAACAGTCTCGATGATCACGCCAACTTGCCTTCTCCCATACTCGATCTCATTGGCACAACACACGAATTTGAAATCAAAAGTCATACATATTATGAGTATGGGAAGTTTGAGAGTTTTACATGTTGGGCGGTGGACTCACCTCATCCGTCGATTGAAACTGAAAGCTCAAGCACCATTGATAATGAAACTGTTGGACCAGTTGCATCATCCAAAACACTAACCCCGTCTCCATCTGTTGTTACATCGTCCAAACCTCTGAGAATAAAAGAACTATAGGTAATCAACGCCTGTAATATACCTATAATAAAAATGTTTGTTCCTTTAGGCCTTTTGCTAATGCAATAAAAAGATACCTGATATGAATGGTTTTGTTATTTTCAGAGTGGACCTCGAAGATTCAGACATTGATGATGAACTTATGCCTTTGGCTGCTGTGCAATATACTGAGTCTATCAATGCGAATATCAAGCCTACTGCGCCATCGGACTCAGCGTTCAAATGGTTGGTCAAGTCTACTCCTGCAGATGATAAGAAAAAAAAAGGTAATCGCGACATAATAAGTTTTGTGACAACATAAATACCAAACATTTTAACGGTTTTACCTTAGACCTATTACTTACACAACAAATCTAGCATGACAAACATTGTTCGAATATTTTCAGGGCGGATATTGAACATTCAAACGTGGATATTGAACTTATATCTGTAGATGGTGACCAGGATGGTCAGGACGACACCACAACTGACAAGAAGAAAATGAGACGGTAAGCACATGTTGTATACCATATTTGGTCATTTATGGTTTTATATCTGCCACATATTAATCAGTCCTCTTTGTATATTTTGTGGTCAGTTAGTCATGGATGATTGAGAGTGACCACTGAGCCAGTTGTACCGAATAATCCTTATCAAAATAAACTATTATGACGTGAATAATAAAGCGGATTAAAACTGAATTTGGGATCCTTTGTTTTTATGTTTGAAAGGCCTGAAGCTGTTACGCTTTGTTGCATCAGATTCTATTTTGTTTTGATAATTTATTATACTTTTCTTTCATGCAAAATATTGGTTCTTTTCTGCTTGACTTGGTTTCAGGTACATCCAATATGAACCGGCTGTGAAATGGACGCTTTCCACAAGATACCAAATGAAAATGCCTATTAACAATTATTGTAAAAAAACCATACTTTGGGCAAATAACTATTGCAACAACTTATGAATTATATGGAGTACCATTTGTTACCATTGGCTATAAAAGTCCAACAATATATTATTTCCATGTTCATACAGTAAACACATGTGGTTCAAAATGGAAATCGTATCACAATACTTACACACACTTTAATACATGGCTAAAAATGCTTTCGTTTAATTTCGTATTTTTTGGAGTTAATTATGATTTTTAACAAACAATATGCAATGGGTTGTAAAAAACAACCACAAACTCACATACTGCAAAAGTATCATACCCGCATAATCCATATTATAAGAATAACTTGGATGATCAAAATGTTGAAGATGTTTATGCTAATTGCTACATTGAACAAGATTGTCTTAAATTATATTTGTACCATCACCAACAAACTAGACATTACATGCTACATTATGATATGTAAAGCTTTGTGGTTATGGTATATTAAGTAATTACAAGTGTTAGGTTATGATTGGGGTTGGCAAACAACAAATTGTGAATGTTTAGATATGATATTTCATCGCCACTTATTATTAATTATACGGGTTTCCAAAACTCTTTCTATTTATATGTTTTTATGTCCTATCATACATCTGTTTCATTTTCATGTAAATTATTTCCTTTAACCATAACAGTGGTCTTACAAATAATTGCATTATAACAGTGCAAAGTATTACGTGTTCGATAATTTGTAAATATAATGTATTGTCTTTGTAATCATTATATAACTCAACTTTATAAAATTTTCTGCTCACGGCCATTTCACCCACACTTTGATACATGTTTTAAAATATGGTCCGCCAATTGGTTGTCAAAATCGACCACTAAATGACTTCCAAAATTAAATCGTATAAATCACCATATTAAGAATTGTTTTGTAAATTGGTACTTTTTAAATTCATGTAGACAATACTTTAATTTAAATATAGTAGTTTGAATCAAGTTGTGAGTAAAAGTAACCAATGAGATGTGACCAAATGAAGTTGAGTTATGTTTTTTCCAATTAGTCTAAAATGCACTCATACTAGCCTTTTTAACCAAATTGTTTCATAAAGATCAGTATCATTATTAAAACTCAATAAGAATCTATAATACATATAGAGACTTACCATGAACTATAAGTATATGCCTTTTCATTATACACCACACTTATTGCATCAGTTAAGTAGTAGAATCCCAATAGGTGATATACTAAACTTACTAATTCATTATCTTACGGATCGCAATATGATCATTTGCAAAGGTTAATCGGTCCTTCAAGCATTAAATGGATACAGGTACAATTTACTTTTACAAGTTTACATACACAGATTATGTATGTGATTAAAGCTGTATTTGTCTTTGCATTGCAGTATCACATGCTGAACGATCTGAAACTCCATCCTGTCGGACAAATTGAACAAAACTTTGTTTATTCATTCAAGAAGCGTAATCAATGGCGGTGGAAAGATGTAGAGTTTCGTGGTTTACTGGATGACACAAAATGTTGGACCATCTACAGGTTCGTCCCATTTATAAGACTTTACTTACATTATGCAATTACAACAAATCTGCAATAATGCATACCTACTTTTGCATGATCAACATACTTTGTAAGGACAAGAATCACACTCGGTAGGCACTTTGACAGACACGCCACTTGAACCAAATAGCTTCGACCTCCAAAAATCCCTTTGTTTATAAAAAAGAAGATCGGCAGGTAATTAGTACTAAAGTTGCGAGTTTATCGATTTCATAATATTGAATATTACCGTAATGGTTATTCTTGTAGGAACACTTTCTCATCGTGCACTAAAATATCCCACATGGAGCTGCACATGCATCTGCAGGTAATTAAACATGTTATAAGTCTTGCATCATGTTAGTTAACTTATTATAATATGGTTCTTATCAATGATATTTACCTTTATTTGCAAGGTATTCATGTGGTGTACCATGATATTGGCCCGCCAACATTTGAATGTCAAAATTACAAGGCTCTTATGTGGTACCGGGAAAGAACTAAGCGTAACAAAACCGTTGTAAACCCAACGTTCTCTGTTTCTTTGCCAAGGGGAAAAGTGCTTCTTCCGATATATAATGAAACACCTTCGCCTCTTAATGAGCTTATGGACTACAGCATTCCTGCAAACTCAAGTTTCAAAGAAACGGTCGGGGTGTATAATGGTATGTTTTGTTACACATCTTTTGGAGCAAAATAGACCATTCAATTAACACTGAGGGGTCCATATACCTTTAGAGTAAATGGCCAAAACTATCATCGAATAGGTTCTCTGCTTCCTAAGCAGCTTCGCGCCTAAATTTCTTGCGACTATACTTTTTGACACGAAAATGAACTTAAGAACCGAATGGGAATTTTTGTAAGCAAAGATAGTGGAGAGTGCGTGGATGAAAATATAGTAGCAAGCCTTATGAAGATGTTCAATCAAACAAATCCAATCACCAAGGCATTTCGAATGGCAAGGATTGGTCGAGACCCATAATTCAGCCCACTTTGAACTACGCCTACTAAGTGGTCGAGGTGCATCTCGGCAATATAACGCCCCAACTGTACCGGAGATTGCAGCTCTGATTACTGAAGATTTTGGTGATGGTATTCCCACAAGAGATATTGTTGTAAGAAACAAGGAGGAAGGGCTGAAACGTATATCTGAGCTGCATCCGGAACACATGGCCCTCCAATATCCATTATTATTTCCATATGGAGAGGACGGGTATCATGAAAAGATACTGTATCACAACAACAAAGGTGTGCGCAAAACCAAAAGGCCTTTTGTTACAATGAAAGAGTACTACTCATACATCATACAACATCGAAATAACCAAGGAACTACATTGCTTAGAGGTGGCCGATTATTGCAACAGTTTTTAGTTGACGCATATGCGGCTGTCGAGGAGCAAAGGCTTACATGGAATAGGAAAAATCAAGATACATTACGTGTGGATTTATATCTACAACGTGTGTGTGACGTTGTAACAAGAGGTGATACAAATCGGCGAGGGTTGGGGAAACGAATCGTCCTACCAAAAAGTTTTATAGGCGGCCCAAGGTATATGATGCAAAACTACCAGGACGCAATGGCTATATGTCGAACATATGGAAACCCGGACACATTCATCACTTTCACTGCTAATACAAAGTGGCCGAAATCTCAAAAATGTTAAAGCACATTCGGGCCAAAAAGCACATGACCGTCGAAGTGTCCACGCTGCGTTTTCAAGCTTAAGCTTACTGAATTGTTAAATGATCTTACAAAACGCCATATTTTTGGCAAGTCCCGGGGAGGTAATGCACCTTACCTAATAATGGCAATATGTCTGCTTTTTTATAACAAACTAATGTATTATCTTATTTGTTTCTCTATTTTATTTCAGTTGTATATGTAATAGAATTTCAGAAACGTAGACTACCTCATGCTCACATCCTACTATGGCTAGAAGAAAGATTTAAATGGAAATCCCCGTCCCCGGATAAATGATATAATTACGGCGAAATACCATGTCGAAAATGATCCAGACGGGTATAAAGTGGTAACTGAATTTATGTTACATGGTCCTTGCGGTAAAGATGCTAAACATGCACCATGTACATCTGAGGGTAAATGCTCAAAACATTTTCCTAAACTTTTCGTTGCTGAAACAATGGTCGATAGTGATGGTTATGCTATTTATCGTCGGAGGGATAATAAAGCTTACCATATAAAAGGCAAATTCAAATATGACAACAAATATGTGGTTCTTCACAACCGTTATCTCCTAATGAAATACCAAGCCCACATCAACGTAGAATGGTGCAACCAATCAAAGGCAATTAAGTACTTATTCAAGTACTTGAATAAAGGTCCTGATAAAGCCACAATTGTTATACAAGAAAATGTAAAAAACAATGGTGGTCGCAGATGTCAGATTTTAGAGGTGGGCCGAAATAAAGAATTATTTGAATTGTCGTTTTTAGCTCCATGTGAGGCGGTATGGCGTTTGTTTTCCTATGACATCCATTACTCAGATCCATCAGTAATTAAACTCAATTATCACCTGCCAAATCAGCATGCAATCACACTTTGTGATTCATAAAGCTTACCAACACTAATTCAAAGGGAAGGCATCGATATAACCATGTTCACTGATTGGTTTGAATTAAACGTGCGTGATACATAAGCGAATAAATACACGTATTCTGAGATACCTGCCCATTATGTGTGGCATGAGAAAGACAAAATGTGGAAAGAACGAAAGCAGCATAAATGCATTGGGAGGATTGTTTACTCGCATCCGGCTTCTGGAGAACGATACTATCTTCGAATGTTGTTGAACATTGTCAGAGGACCTCGATCCTTTGAGAAACTCATGATTGTTAACGACAGATTATGTTCCACGTTCAAGGAAGCTTGTTTTGCATATGGCCTTTTAAATGATGACACAGAATGGACGCATGCAATATCTGAAGCAAGTGTGTGGATGTTCGGACCACAGCTCCGTGACATATTTGTGACAATTCTATTGTTTTGTGATGTCAGCAGGCCTTTAAAATTATGGGAAGAAAAGCTGGCAATTTTAGCAGAGGATATCCTACACAAGAAAAGGAAAATGTTCGATTACCCTAACTTGGAACTGACAGATGAACAACTTCAGAACTATTGTTTGCTTGAAATACAAGAGTTGTTAAATAGTTGTGGAAGATCTTTAGGAGATTTTCAAGATTTACCACTACCAGACCCAATGTTGCTAACCAATATGGACAATCGTCTCATAAGAGAAGTGCTGGCTTATGATATGAAGGAAAGTAAGATTCAACATCAGCAACTCCATTTATTGTTAAACCCCCAACAACGTCTAATCTATGAGGAGGTTATTGAATCTGTAAATGGTAACAAAGGGAAATTTTACTTTGTGTACGGACCAGGAGGAACCGGAAAGACATTTTTATACAAGACTATCATCTCAAGGCTGAGATCAGAATGTAAAATAGTGCTTTGTCGTCATCTTGGTATGTATTTATACTAAGTTTAAATAAACAACTAACTTGCACATTTAAACAAATGCGCAACTAATAAGTGTCCTTAAATTGTATAGGCATTGCTTCATTGTTGCTACCAGGAGGGAGAACGGCTCATAGTCGTTTTGTTATACCACTTGAATTATTAGAAAACAGCGTATGCGACATAAAACAAAACACGCATATGTCGAACTCATGCGGCAAGTGAAACTAATTATCTGGGATGAAGCTCCAATGACCCAAAAATATGCTTTTGAGGCGTTGGACAAGACTCTGAGAGATATCTTAGGATATCATGACCTTGAAAGTAAGAAACGAATATTTGGGGGCGTGGCGGTCTTGCTAGGAGGCGACTTTCGTCAAGTCTGCCAGTTATATCAAAAGCAAGCAGGCCGATCATTGTTCAATCATGTATAAACCATCGAGTTGTGGAAGCATTGCAAGGTATTTACCCTTACACGGAGTATCGTTGTCAATGAGTATAGTGAGAATGGTGCTTGATACTGAAAACAGGATTTCAATAAATGGGTATTGGCGTGGGGGATGGCAATTTGCCACAAAATGCAAAAAGATGAGGACGAGCCATCTTGGATCGACATTCTTGAAAGTTTCCTAATCCAATCATGGGATTGTCCTATCGAGAAAATTGTAGCCGAGACATACCTGATTTTACAACAAGACAACGGCGATGTGTATCTCAATGAAAGGGCAATCCTAACTCCTCGGAATGATGATCTTTGATACTATCAATGATTATATGTTTAAACAATTAAAGGGGACTCTGTTACATACAATAGCGCGGATGAAGTTTGCAAGGCATCTATAGACAATCTAGATCGGCATGACACTACCCGATTGAATTTCTAAATTCCTTAAATTTTCGGGATGCCCCACATGAACTTCACTTAAAAAAGGAACTACCCATTATGCTATTGCGTAACATCAATCCAAGCAAAGGTGTGTGTAATGGAACAAGATTGCTCATAACAGATTTAGGCTAATTTGTTATTCACGCAACGATCCTTACAGGTTCAAATATAGGAGACAATGTCATTATACACAGGATTATACTAACATCAGCGCAATCCAAATGGCCATTTATCCTAAAAGCGACAATTCCTGTAAGAGCATGTTATGCGATGACTATCAACAAAAGTCAAGGCCAATCACTTACTTACGTTGGCCTCTATTTTCCTACTTCTGTGTTTACACATGGACAACTTTATGTGGTGCTGTCTAGAGTTACCACTCCTGACGGCCTTAAGATACTAATGATTGAAGACAAAGACCCTAGACTTAAGAACTGCACACGTAACATTGTTTTCAAAGAAGCTTTCAGTAGCCTGTCTTAGCATATCTATGTAATGTTAGGATATTAAATATAATAAGGTGGTACATTTTATTTCATATATGCATTGTTTGTGTTTCCATATTCAGATACACATAATAAATTTTGAATGGCAACACACTGGATAGTTCAGCACATTTATTTATTACTTGCCACAAACACTCATAAACTTTATAGTATTGCCCCAATTCTTAACAGGTGTCCATTATCTATATTCTCATGTTAAAAGACACATAATAAATTGTGACCACCCATACGTATTCATATACCATTGTTTTCTGATTTATGAAATAACCTCAAAACCTAACTGCATACTCATCAAGTGCTATTATTGCAGATAATATTAATAGTATGCACAAATGTTCACATAAATATATATTAAATTGATTTTATGATTTATTAGAAGTTACACGCCCTTTATTAATTTCAAGTCAGTTCAAAAGTTTTATGAGACATTTAAAAACCAACTTATCTCAGTAATATACACATATCAACTCCTTTATTATCATACAGAAATCAGATATCCGCATTCTAAAACTATGTCATTCAGCAGGGATGTTGTCTCATACTACTTTCATATGCCCTTACACCGAGCTGCAAAATGCTTTAATGTTGGTTCGTCTCTTTTTAAAGTGCATTGTCGATCGGTTGGAATTAAATCTTGGCCATATCGAAAACTTCTCAGTTTAGAAAAGGTAATTAACTATTTTCAGGTTAGCAATTAATTGACACTAAATTTTGTTTCTGATTTTCATACCACAAACCTGATTTAAGAGGAGAAAGTTGATCTGCAAGCTTCAATGTTTCCAGATAAAATAATGATTTCAATCTTATAAAAATGGTTTTCCCTATTTGATAATATATACATATTTTAAGTCACAAACATTAACATTTAACTATGCTTTTTATAGTACGCATTCATATGTTTTCTATATTGTGATATCCAACTTGGTTTTCATTATAGGGCAAGGAAGGTGATTCAAATACTAATGAAAATATGCAAGAGATAATTACAAAACTGCGGGAAGAAAAAGGCGGATAAAGGAAGATCCGAATTAGCAATTACGAATAACACGAAAAAATTAAGGCGACGTTTTTCAAAGCTACATACTGAGGAAAAAACGCATCAATTTGGATTTGTCGTTAGCACCACCAATAGTTACGGATGTGCAACGTTGCGAGGTTATATATCCTAACAATCATGCAATCTGTGAACATATAGAGTTCTCTTATGGCAGCAACTATAAGGAGCAATAATAATGGAAAGCTTATTGATACCTAAACTCAAGTGTTCAAGTAGTATTTTTAGCAAGTTATTTTCATAGATTTCTTTCTTGAAGTTTGGTATGTTATTCTCTACGTTTTTTAAATAAATAATGCTTAAACTGCAAATTGCGTCCTTTTTTGTTTGGTCAAACTTTAATAATGCATACCCCAACTATTGTTATTATAATACCAGTTAAGTCAGCATAAAATTTCAAAATTCAATAATTAATAAACTGCATACCTTATTGACTGTTAAGCGATCAGTCGCACGCATTTTACCTGCCATTGTCTCATTGACGAAGTATCTCATTATTTGCGTTATATCTGAAACCGAAACACCCATCAAGCTTGAAACATCATTATAATTGTCTTGCATTCACTATCACGAAAATATGAGCAAATCTCCCGTTGAACTTACTCACCAACTCTCATATCATCGCAATATCCTCGACGCCCCCATTTTTTGCATCAGCTAAAGCCACATCGATATTCACCTACCCACTGCATGTATAACACGTAACCGTTATTAGATCAACTAATGAGCCGTAAATCATCCAACAAATACGCTTTCCTATGCAAGTGACTAATACCCTGACAAAAAAACGAATATTCTCATGACTTAAACTAAATACAATTTGTCACGTCTCACCATTATTCACTCACCTATTATCTATATCTAAACCAAGAACAAGATTCAAAACAAAAGGAAAAAAAATTAATATTTCAGTTTTGTTCAACACACTTTAATATATTTAAGGATCTAAAAATATCTCATGTTCTTGAACTCATAACCTCATAAATCTATAAGAAGTCAAGCTTCTTTTTTACAAAAACAAAAACGAAACAAGACAAAAACCTTCGCCTACCTGATACATCATTAATCTTTATCGAAACTTAGCTTCTATATATATCCGAAAAATTAAAAGGGAAAGCTCGAAACATAACTTTTTAACCTCCCTTTCATTCGGTTTAATCATAAACAAAACAGTAACACACCTAGAAACATACATGAGCTCCTCCGAAGGATCTTGAAGCAATAAAGGTTCTTTGTTGATAGACTATGCTACAGATGACAAACTAGGTAAAGGTACGGGTGTGAGTTAATGTTTGTCATGTCTGATTCATATAGTGCGTAGCCTGATACATATTTTGGAGCAAACTAAGTTGTTTTTCATGTTTCAAGGTGCTTATTTGAGATAAACTTGAATGGCTTTTAGACCCGTAAAAATCTTAAAATACACAAAGAGTAGCTATCCTGTCACTTTTTTCATCCACATAGCATTTTTTACAACATAAGCATATCCAAACACTATTTCATGAAGTGCTTATTTTCAGTTGCTTATCGAAAAGATAAATTAAACAATCCCAAAGCATCTATAATGCTTCTTTTTCGGTGTTCGCACCTAGCGAAAAATAAACTTTATAATGTAAAATCATTGAACCCCAAAAACGCTCAAACCCCTAACTGGATTATCACTAAAAAATCAAAATTGAGCTTACACTTATTCAAACCCAGATCAATGATTACCAATCTCAACATAAAAACAACAAAAAGATTCAAGCTTTATAATGCAAAATTAATAAACTCTGATCAAATTATCATTAAAACATATACTTGCTTTTCAGGATTGAATCGAAACTAACATAACACAATATCATTTATAAATCAACAAACATCCTAAAGTAACAACCTTGCAATAAATTATAACGTTTTAACATTCGCCCTTTCAATCTATCATATTAGGATAGAATACCGAGATATTAGGCTCAATCGGCAGATAATCAAGCACTTTATAATAGCCCTCAATAATATTTGATTGCTTAACATTTATTTTGATTGATTTTTCGTTTGATTGAAAACCCTAAATCGGAGGTTTGAATGTAAGCTGTGTGTTTTGACGAGTGAAAGTGAAATAGATGTGTGAAACACTTAAGGTCAACACACACACTACTTGACCATTTTATAATAAAAGTAAATAACTAAATAAAAAAACTTGCTTTCTTCAAGTTACTAAACCATTAAATCTTAAACCAGAAAACTGATGATTCATCAGTTTAATCCATTCATAATATATATACTTATAGTTAAGATAATAGAGTAGCAGTCAATAAAACCATACATACAACCATAAAATTTACATCAAAACACAAAAAAACCCCCCAAATCTTCCTATTCTTCATCTTACGAATCATCAACCTCATCCAAGTCTTCCAAAAATCCTCCTTCTCCTCCAAACTCCGACGACATAGCACCAACAACTGAGCAAGCAAGTCAATCTTTCTTCGATCCTTCAACTGGATCTCACGAAGGGCAAACTCACTGTTCTTTAAAGCGCATTGAAAGAAGGAAACAATCTTCTAGCCTCATCGATTGTTTCTTCTTTTTTAGCGACAGTCTCTCTGAGAATGGTGCTCTCTTCTCCCAGCTTCTCGATCAACTTCTTCTCCTCTACAATGTCTTGCATAATCAAAAGCCTAAAAGCATCGCTAAGCTTCCCTGATTCTGTGGCAGCTTTCATTTCGTCAATGTTAGGTGTGGAAGACATTTTCCGATTAGGGTTAAGTTATGATGGTATAGGGTTAAGTTATGATGGTTGTGTTTATGGTTTTGTAAGTATACGTAATTACAATGTACTAACTCATAAATTGCACAAATAATTACAAAAAAAAACACTCAAGAGGCATTGGGAAATTTAATTTGGGTTATTCTTGTAGCTCTTTCATATTCTTCATGCAAAAATCGATATGCATATTTAGGAAGTTATATAATATTGCAATTCAAACCCTTTATTTTTTTAGTGGATCTAAACCAGCCCCTGTATATACAATGCTTTGGCATTAACATCCTAATCTTAAAATATATATATATATATATATATATATATATATATATATAATAATAATGGTAATAACTTATAGATTATCTTTATATTTATATACTAACATTTCTACTATGTGTTAAATGAAACTTTAAATAAAATTAATCTAATTTAAATACACCAAGTATATCATTTGCCATGAAATAAATATATATTTGTTTGACATATCATCATTCCAAAAACAAACAAAACATTCAAATTATTAAAACCAACAAAAGTACCTAAACTCAAACAACTACTTAAACTCATTCATCTTAATAGCATTAGCTTATTCCTCACGGGCACCCACTTTCGCTTCATCTAGCAAATAGTTTAACTCTGCAAGCAATAACCGATGCCTATCTTGGGTTTTTCTTAAAGCTTCAAGTGACTCCAAAGCAACTCCATTAGCACCATAAGCTTCCATGTTTGCCATCATTGTATGGTTCTTCGCTATTACCCTCCTCAAATGTTGGCAACAATCGAATAACATTTTAGATAATGCATCATCTTCACCTGCTTGTTGCACAAACCACAAGCGCATTCAATTATGCAATTTTGAAGAACCAGCGACATTCGATAAATTACCTATCAACTATAAATTTGCCATTGAAAATAAAATATACAAACAACCAAATGGTTCTATAACTCATTATGAAACAAGCACCAAATAAATAGGCTAAACATTATTTATGTAACCTACTAATATTAAAGTGTTACATATGAAAGGTCTTTTTTTAAATGTAACATATTAACATAAACCTCTTCACATATACTCTTATAAGGTTAATTGTCTATCTAAAATAATAGTAACTTAAATTAATGCCAGGGTACAAAAAACAAATGTAGTCATCTTTACAATTTAGGACATTGACCAAAATAAAAATTAGTCAACATTATTATGTAGTCATCTACAGTAGAGCTGAAGAAGCAACTTTGGCAAGAGTTTACCTCCGCCCTACGATAACATATCTTATGATACCATCAATTTCAATATCTTATATGTAACTATTTGCATACAATATTACATAAAAAAAAACTATACATTCGATCCTTACCAATACAGTGCAACGCACGGGCTTATAGTGCCTCGTAATACTATAAAGTTGAGCCCCTTAATTTAATGTGCAAGAGTGAATGTGCACAACAATTTGTACGGTACAATCCGTGTAAAGCCATATGATTGAATATTGAGTATTGAAATATATAAGATGGAATATCAAGTGATGCGGAATATGAATTGTTGCTAGGGTTTCGAGTATGTGAACCATCTTTGCACTTACTACACATAATGATCCCAATACTATAAATAAGAAATGTATTATGTGTGCTTTTGTAATATGGCAAACATGCTTACATATGGGTATTTGTTTGTGATTGTATTGTTAATGATTGATTATTACTAATCTAATATGTGTTGTTGTTGTTGTTGAAGGATAGGTTTTGGCAACAAGATGGTGTAGAGCTAGCTAGAAAGAGGTACGTACTATATATATATGCAACTTTCAAATATACAATATCATGTGAGGATTGTGCATGGTTCTGTAAATCAGGACGATAATCCGATGATGTTGGTATATGGTTAAGCTATTGGCCAGTGGAAACACATTAAATGTTGAAGATACCATGACGCCCAAATCAAAACTCATCGCAAGCTAGACACAACCAAATACCCTCACCACTCCGCAACACTCATTCAATACTCGAAACATAAAAGGAAATAATCAATAGATCTCTCTCTATCTCTTTCGTGTTATCAAGATATTTCAATACCTTTAAAGATCAAAGCAGACGAAGGATAATCATCATTGATCTTTTTGAAACAAAGCTTCGTTTGTAATATCGAAAACTTTCAAAGATGGAACAATACAAACTGTTTCATTCCATCCTTTCTTTCGGTTATAAAAACCCAAAGACAAGAGATCACCACGAAGGCAAACATATACCTACCCGAGACCTCTTTAAGAGATCTTGAAGCCGTTCTTGACATGACAAACAAAAGGACCCGACTTTGTATTCGCGATTTCGGTTTCATAAAATTTGAAAGAATGATTTGTTGTGTGTTCAGTTTTGATGGAGAAGCATTAGAGAAGATGAATAAGATAAGGTTCTTTGAGAGCGGTTTGGTGTGTAAGAAGTGTTTATCATAATATGTGTTTTAGGGTTGATAAAATGAGGATAAGCCAAAGTAGTCATTAGATCTATATCAGGCCATGGTTTATTTGATTCATCAAAGTCCAAGGGCCCAAAGGGTTCAAGAGACACTACAAGAATATGTCGTTTGAGCCTTAAAAATTCACTCTTATTGCTATTTTGTTTTAGTTATTTAGATAAATAAAAATTGGTTTATAGTTTAGGAAAATAGATTAAGAAGATTTATACTTCCAACTACTGAAATAATCTCTATCACTGTTATTTTGCATAATTAAAAGCTAAGTCACATCTGTGTTGGAAAGTTTATATGTTATTAGGCCATCTTATATACTTCGACATGCCATGTGCAGAAATTGAAAATCGTATGTCTACCAATGACTTTGTGCCACATTTGGTAGTCGTAGCTCATTGTAAACTACACATGTGAGTTTGTTTCTTTAATATATATATGCATCTGAAAATAATTGAAAAGTAGCTATACGAACATGGTTAAGTTTATCATCTTTCAATGCAATCTTTTGTTAAATGGCATGAGTATGACTTTTTTTGCAAAAAAAATAATATATGTTGGAGTTGTCAGAATTTACATTTCAAGTAGGCCTTTATGAGACTTTGGTAAATTATTACAATGGGTTGTTTAGGGAAGTTCTTTGCTTATGCTTAGTTGTTTATGGAGGTTTATTTCTGTGTATTAGCAAGTAGTTCGAGTGGCGCCACAATCTGATTTTAATGTTGTTTTTCTCCTTGCAGGTAAGAAGGTGCTACCCACCATTTTCTTCAATGCCAACTTTGTACTACTTCTATCGTTTGATTTTCACATGTATCTTTTTACAATTGAATTGTTGTTGTGTTTAATAATAGGGTAAAAGCTGAGAATACGTAACAAACTTTCTCAAATATACCGATGTACGTAACATACTTATTTTATTACTTTTGTACGTAATATACTTACAAATTTGGCTCATTGTACGTAATGTGATCGGTAACTAACAAGTTACCAGGTCAAAAGTTTGAAAAATGACATAAATGGTCCCAGCGGCTGCATTGACTTTCGCATGTAATTGACTTTATTTTCGGCCCGTTTTTTTTTAGGTTTTGTCGTTTTGTTCGTTTTTGTCGTTTTTCTTACGTTTTGTCCGTTTTATGGTTTTCATCCGTTTTACATTTTTCTTAATTTTGTCGTTTTTCTTACGTTTTGTCGGTTTACATCCGTTTTTATCCGTTGTTTCGACGTTTTGTCCGTTTCCTTATGTTTTTATCATTTTTGCGGTTTTCATCCGTTTTGTCGTTTGTTCTACGTTTTGTCGTTTCCTTATGTTTTATCGGTTTTATGCATTTTCTCTACGTTTTGTCCAGTTTTCTTACGTTTTGTCTGTTTTTTCTTTCGTTTTACAGGTTTTCATCCGTTTTTGTCCGTTTTCTTACGTTTTGTCTGTTTTCTTCGTTTTGCGGTTTTCATCCGTTTTTATCCGTTGTTCTTACGTTTTGTCCGTTTTCCTAATGTTTTTTCTCGGTTTTACTGTTTTCATCCGTTTTTGTCCGTTTTTCTTACGTTTTGTCCGTTTTTCTTATGTTTTTATCGATTTGTCTGTTTGTTTTTCACGTTTTGTCGTTTTCTTACGTTTTGTACTATTTAAACAATATTTTGAAAAAATATTTCGAAAAAAATAAAAATTTCAAATTTCAAAAAAATTGAATAAAAAATTCAAAAAATTGAATAAAAAATTATTTTTCAAATATATTTTTAAAAATTTGAAAATTTCCAATTTTTAAGATTTAAAAATATGTTTTTTAAAAAATATTTTTTGAAGATTTTTTATAAAAATTTGAAAAATATTTTTCAAGATTTTCTAAAAAATTTAAAAATTTCCAAATTTTTTAAAAAATTTTTGGAATTTTTTTTTTCAAATTTGGGAAAAAATTCCAATTTTTTTTTTTTGGAAATTTTTTTTCCATTTTTTTTTTTGGAAAAATTTTCAATATGTTTAAAGTACAAAAACGTAAGAAAACGGAACTGGCACAAAAAGAAAAACGGACAAAAGCTGATAAAGACATAAGAGAAAATGGAAGCAACGTAAGGAAAACTTTGGACAAAACTGATAAACATGAAGCAGTGAAAGCGTAAGAACAACGGATAATGATAAAAACATAAGGAACGGACGTAGGACAACGGATAAAAGCTGATAAAACATAAGGAAACGGACAAAGCGTAAGAACACGGACAAAACGGAGGACCGATAAAACGGACAAAACGTAAGAACAACGGACAAAAGCGGAACAAAAGGGACAAAGCGTGAAAGCGGGGCCGAAAATAAAGTCGATGGATGACTGTGAAAATCAGCGCAAACCCACAGGGGACCATTTATGTCATTTTTTAAACTTTTGACCCGGTAACTTGTTAGTTACCGGTCACATTACGTACAATGAGCCAAATTTGTAAGTATATTACGTTCAAAAGTAATAAAATAAGTATGTTACGTATATCGGTATATTTGAGAAAGTTTGTTACGTATTCTCAGCCTTCACCCTTAATAATATTAACAAAACTATCTAACAACACTCACAATTGCAAAACATGAATTGACTTTGAAATATCGGTTTGATCAGTATTAGTTTAGAATCACCATATTATGGTGTTTTAATATTAAAATATATGTGAAAACTAGGTTAACTAATAATATTAAAATATTACATATTAAAATAATAGGTTAACAAATTGCAAAGGTATAATTATATAAAAAGGTTGCAATAGTTTAATTGTTTTTTTGTTGTAACTTACTAATATTAAAATATTACATATTAAAATAAAAATTTATGAACTTACTAATATTAAAAATAGGAAAAAAATAATTTATGTAACTTACAAATACGAAAAAATATGTAACTTACTAATATTAAAATATTACATATGAAAAACCTTATTTAGATATAACATCTTTCAAAAAACATCTTCACGTATACACTTTTAAAGTTAATTAACTATCTTAAATAGTGAGAACCTAATTAGTACCAACCATTTATCTATGAAATATTAGACACAATCGGTGCATCGCACGGGTTGAATAAAGCGTATTACATATGAAAAGTCTCTTCTAAATATAACATATTAGCATAAACCTCTTCACATGTACTCTTATAAGGTTAAGTAACTATCTATAATAATAGGAACCTAATGACCAAACATTTAGTTATGAAAAATTAGTCACAATCCGTGCATCGCACGGGTTGAATACAATACAACCTCTCTCTATTAGCCATCTAAATATCGTCATATACAAACAAGTGCATCAACGTTACGAAAAAATAGTTAATTATTCGACCAATAGCACGTGTATCACACATGTTGTATAAAATACCATGAAAATAACAAAAAAAAAAAAAAAAAAAAAAAAAAAAAAAATTAAAATAAAAAATGAGAATACATCATCTTCACGTGCAATTTATAAGAGCCAAAAACATAACAAAAGTGACAAATAAATATGAAAAATAACGAATATATACATAATTCATATTAAAATATTAAATAAATTACTTTAAATACAAAACTTATGATAACATTAGTTGCAATACCTTACATGTAACTACTTGCATACAATATTACGTAAAAAACACGTATATATTCAACCCTTAACCAATCGGTGCAACGCACGGGTCTCAAAACACGGATCTATGAGGTAAAAAATTATGAAACTGCTATCTTTTTCTATATTTGCATGTTCAAGATGAACTCAAGCAAGATTCTTATCACATGTACATGCATGCAACTATGCCAATAATATGCATTTCATATTTTTTTCCAATAATAGTACTTGGATTTGTGATTTGCATTAGGATTTTTGTTCAAGTAGTGATGCGTAGACTTATAAACATGACTAATATTTGTCACTTAGCATATATCTTATCCGAAAGTTCTTTCTCCATCTACACCTTCCATGTTGTCCACATGTAACAATCTTACTGATAGGCATACAATATTACGTAAAAAACGCGTATCATCTTTGATACTCATGCACAAATTGTAGCTGTTATCTAAAATAATGGGAACTTAAATTAATTATGAGTTTTGTTCAGTAATAGGCCATGGTACAAAAAACAAATGTAGTCATCTTTACAATGTAGGACATTGACCAAAATAAAAATTAGTCATCATTATTATTTAGTCATCTACAGTAGAACTGAAGAAGCAACTTTGGCAGATAATGAATGCGGTGGTTATTAATTTGCGAACCATGCAAATTTGCATAACGAAACCCAGGTAAACATTACCCGACAAAGTTACAACTACATTACCCAACAAGAATTTACCTCCGCACTACGATAACAAATCTTATGATACCATCAATTGCAATATCTTATATGTAACTACTTGCATACAATAGTACATAAAAAAAACGTATACATCCGACCCTTACCAACTCAGTGCAACGCACGGGCTTATAATGCCTCGTAATTAATATATTATAGTAGTGTTATTAATTATATATAATTCACGAAATAATTTAACGGTCGTTAGTTATACCATTAGAAGTTAGAGTTAACTAATAGTTAGTAAAGCTCGTTATTTAGTACCAAAAACACCACACGATTGAAAATTGAGGGGTGTAGGGTGTTAGTTCGGCCGATCAAAGGGATGGTTGGGGGAGTTTGTGTCTAACTTGGACTCAAAGATACTTGGGCTATATGAGGAACCCTTTAGTATCATTATTAGCTAATCTAGCAAACCCTTTAGTAAAACCGATTGTCCCTAGGTCAAAACCCTTAGGGTGTGTTTGGTACAAAAAAATGAAGTCAAAGAAATATAAATGAGTTAATTTCCAATGTTCGGTAGCATAGAGAATCTGTAAAGCGGAGAAATTTGAATTCTCGGGAAACCACTCCTTTGTTATTTGATTTCCACTCCATTTGATGAAGAATTTGGAGAATTAGTCCATGCCACTTTATTAAGTACGCATTTGGTATGAGGGGAACAGTCAGAGAATGTAGGGTTGGATTCAAAAACATTGTTGGGATTGAAATATGCATTTGATCGGGCCCACCAAAACCCCATATTCATGGGCATCTTCAAATCCCACAAAAAGAGTCAGGATTATGTATAGCTTTCCGACATGGCAACGTGGACCATATATAGGCCACTTCTCTTTGGTTACTTTACATAAAATTAATTTTTTACTTTTTATTAATAGTTTAAATAATTTTATAATATATATTCTCTCTCATACCTCAAATCTAAATCTAAATCTAAATCCAAATCCTAATCCAAATCTTAATCCTAAACCCATCTACAAACCAAACAGACCCCGATAAAGGAGTAAAGTTTTATAATAATGAGGTATAAAAGGAAGAAGTCACGTGTGAGGCACATTCCACACTATATCCATCCAATTATTATACACAGATTAACCAAACCTTATCAACTGACGAAACCCTAACCCTCAACATCATTCTCGTTCCATTTTTCCCGATGGTTTCTGTTGGCGGCAGCTGGTGGTCCTTCTCTTCTTGTTGTCGTAGTTTGCTTTCCATCTTGTTGCTCGATTCAAGACAAGGAACTACATCTTATTTTTCAATCAAATATTTTCATTTTTAGGTACTCTTGATGAAGAAGAGATTGATGTTCTTACTTTTTATTTCAAATTAAATACCAATACAAATTGATTTGTTCTATACTTCTAGACAGAGTTTGGTATCTTGTTTCATTTTATAAATAGTTTCCCGATTTCAAGTTGTTTGAGGGTATTCAATTTACTTAATATGCAAACCAACGATTAATCTTTTGTTTTTAGTTATTGTTCACATATCTTAGAACTAGAATTCATATTTTCAAGAAGAACAAGTTGTCTTTTGGAACATTTTTTTGTTTTTAAAATTTTGCAAGTTTTTTTTTTTTTTTTTTTTTTTTTTTTTTTTTTAATAAAAAAAAATAAAAATAAAAAATAAAATAAAAGTGTAGGTTGTCTTTTAGAATTCATATTCAAGCTACTAGTTTGGCTTTATAACAAGGAATTGGCACACGCCGCGTTGCGGCGGGTATTTTTGGCACATGATGTGTGCATTTACATTTCGTAAGCAGTATTTGAAAGCAGTGAATTTGTTTGTAGGGTGTCTCCCGATACGTCTTTTGATTTTCGTTTTTGTGTTAGATATTTTTCATAAAGTTTTTCATGTATTTATTGTTGGGCTCGTAGTTCCTAAGGCCAAAACCTGGGAAAAGGAAATTGAGAAAAAAAAAAAAAAAAAGAAAAAGAAAAAGGAAACGGGTCTGGATACATTTTCTGGATGGAGCAAAAGTGAGCCCAGTAAAAATTAGTATATTAAACAAACTAGTTATAATACCCGTGCACGCACGGGGTTTTTTCATAAAAGTTTAATTATATACTATTATCGATTAAAAGCAAAAAACTTAACATCTCTTAAGTAGTGGTTTTTTCATAAAAGTTTAATTATGTATTATTGTCGATTAAAAAGCAAAAAACCTAACATCTCTTAAGTAGGTTTATTTGGTTGATTAAAAATAGGATCAAAGACATATTTCCTCACTATCAACTCGTTTTTTCATAAAAGTTTAATTATGTATTATTATCGATTAGAAAGCAAAAAACTTAACATCTCTTAAGTAGGTTTACTTGGTTGATTAAAAATAGGATCAAAAGAATATACATAACTATTAAAAATCTATTCCAACATGAGTTATATTCATAACCTCAAAGACATATTTCCTCACTATCAACTCAAGCTTGTCCCAACTGCTAATCTTGAACTCAAGAACTTATCGAGATTTAACAATGTTTATAAAAAAGACTAACATTTTTTGTGTTGTAATAATGCTTAGTTATATGTAATACAAATATATCATAGGTGTCGTTTTCAAGTCTTTTTACCATTGTTTACTCGCTGGTAGTTTCTGTTGCTCGAACAATGTAAGCCAAAAAAAGTTTCGTCCAAATATTAGGAACTCCGGGATGGAAACAATGTGTAATATTGGAAGAACGATGTGGGTTCTTTATTTGTTCATCAGTTAAAGGACGCCATAGTCTTCAATGGATTGTAGGATGTGTATTTTTTTCTGGCTTGTGTGTGTTGTATTATATCGATTAACCGAACATTCGTCCCTTTGGCTTTCAATTTTTCCAACGACAGATTCTTAGCATTTTTGGATCCATTCCGGTTTCCCAAAATTCTTCATCCAGCACCGACTCGCTCACGTTCCTTGGCTCTTGCCTCCCTAGTCTGCAACCCTGCAAAACGAAGAGAACAATTAAAGAAATTATAATGGAGAATGAGTAAAACTGAAGAAAAAATGTTTACTCCTATAAAAAGCAGATTCATTATTTTGTCGATTAGTTAGTGTACCACTAGGAGCATGAAGATTGTGTGCAAAGTCAGAGCTTCTAAGGGACGATGTTGGCCCCTTTAAAGCTTGAGTAACAGTTTTGAAGTGATATTCCACATTCATGTTCAGTAATACAGCAATGGCAAGACAATGTAGGACTTGATCAGACCAAAATATTTTATTTTCTCTATTCTTACTTCTCTATTTCAATTAAGTTACGTCCTCGGTGGTGTCAAAAAAAGGGCAGTCAGTGTCTTCCACCTCTATATTCCAATTCCTCACACCCTAACAGTTCATTTTATTCTTATTTTGTCGACATATCATAAAATTGTTTGACTCTCCTAATTACTATTTGTTATTTGATAGTTGTAGACAAACCACTCACAAAACTGATACTCGGTAATATACCTCTTTATTCCTATGTATTACATACAGAGACCTAGATGTTTAAGTTTGTACCTGAACTCGTAAGTGCAAGAGAAAACGGTTATAAAAGAATTACTCAACCACCCCAAAGTCAGACTCTTGTAATAGAAATTTACATTTTGTCCAAAAGCATATTGGATATGTACCGACACTAAAGATGGCTCACTTCAACAAAACCTATATTAGCCTATGCATTACGTACCAAAAACCCTTTTTTATGGCGTCGTTCACACAAAGTACTTTTCTCTATTAATTACTATTGAAGTACTTGCACTAATGCTTACAATGCCCATCCACGCGCAGGGTTTAGACATAAATTTATTATGCGTTTGTAATGTCATATATAGTTACCTCTTGCCTCAAAGCCTACCTAAGTACTCATAATTGATACTTCTATTAGGCACAATTGTCTAAATAAGTTTACCCAAACACATCTAATAAACTCCATATACTAAATCATTGTACAACAAAAGTAAATAGCGTAAAGCTACCTAGTGAACAGTCTGAGTTTGCGGAGGTACATAAGTTAAGTTTACCCCATATTGTGATTGCCCATGCTTGTAGTTGCAGAGATTAAATATGGTTGAATAGGTGGTGAAACAGAATTGTTGTTTCATGATATGCATGCGTTCTTCATGTGTTCCAAGAGATGGAAAATCGTTGCTCAAAAGACATCTTATCTTAAATTATTGAAGGAACCACCATTGTCGTGACTAATTGTTTTGGCAATACTTAAATCACTTGCTAACTTTCTTGGCCATGACTCGCCATGCTTTGCAGAAAAAACTCGAATATGACCGCCAGGAACCCGTCTTTCACAAACTTGCTTGGCAAAATGTCACCTAACTGACTAAAGAAACACACAACCAAAGATTCAATCATCAGAAGTATACGATCATTATAATTATACTATTTACCAAACTATAACCATCAAAACAAATATAATAATAGACATAGCATTTAAAACTAATCACGGCGAACTTATCATTCAAGTACTACAATATTTAAAGATTGATAAAGCTTAAATTCATAAACATAGATCAAAATTATCTTACTTTGAATTCACTGTAACACATAACTTTATCAACTTTTTTAAAATAGGCTTAGGTTACCAACATCTTTTTCACTTTGCAGCCATTGAAAACCTTAAACATCACCTACATCATTACCTTTTTCATCCATATTCAAAGCCACTAATACAAACAAACTTGAATTACCTTCTCAATTTTAATAGTGGCCAATTGATATATTGCAATTTTGCACAAACAATACGATTAACCCAATAAACAATTTATGAGTCCTAATTGAATGAATGAAATTTTATTCAGCAGCCAAAGTTAAAACCCTTGGACTAAACTTAATTTTGTATTGTTTGTAAATATATTTGCGTCATGATGGTTATAGAAACATGATAATAATCATCTGATAAATTGATCTTGTTTTGATGAGATTAGGGTTTAATGTTTTAAATTTTATTTTTTCTTTACACGTATTAAATTAAGAATCTAACATAAACCTTTTGACTTTACACATAAATAACAATTTAACACAAACACATGATTAACTAACCTTACAAAGATCATTAATCAACCAAAATAACAGAAAATTCATGTATGATACATGTTTCAAAATTATATATTGTGTTAGTTGTTCATGAACATACATTTTCATTAACGACTCCTAATTAGAGGCCAATTGTTTTCGTTTGATCGAATTGTGATGGGTTTTAGAGCTGCAGTTAGTTAGTTTTCTGGAATGGTTAGGTTTTGTCTATGTGCCAGAATGAAGAGGAATGTATGTCAGTGTGCATCGTTTCCTTTTTAGAATTTACGATTGGTGGTGGTCGGGTTTTTTGGTCGCAATATATTTTTTCGGGTTTTCTGGTGCACACGATTCGATTGGGTGAAGTCGGGTCTTCTAAGGGGTAGAAGGTAGGATTTGTGGTGTTTACATTCAGATCTTTTAAGTTTATAATGTCTACTCCGCTTTTTAAAAGTTTATTTTTTTACATTTTAGACACATGTGTTTTGTGGTGTATTTTTCTTTCTACACGAAATTTTTCAATTTTGACCAAATTCAATTCATTTTTGACTTTTTATCAACCAATGATTTTGCTTACATGTCAATTGTGATATAAGTACAACTAATATTTATGCAAAAGTTTTTTATTATGTATTAATATCTATTAATATTTTGTGAAAATTCTATGGATGAAAGATTTAACTTTTTTTAACTAACATATATGTTGAGGTTGAGGTCGAGGTTGTTGTTTAACTTCAACTTTTGATATCATGTTGTACTAAATGTGTGAATTTAGTAGCATATAATGAGCGTTGATGAAGTTATAATATACTTCGTAAAGATTTCTAAAATGTTTTTTCAGATATCCGTATATAAACTTTAATTAAGAATTATATGAGTCGTTGTTATAAGTACGATCACGTATATTTATTTTCATGTCACAGCACCCGTGCATACCATTTGATACTTATATTCTCATTAGTAAAAATTTAGCCGAATATTCAAACATATGTACGCATAGATTAAACTTTTAAAATAAAATAACACAGTCCTTACTTAACATATATAATAATTTTTTTTAATGAATGAAAGTCCGAAACAAATATTTATCCTTAAAATATTTAGCATGTACTAAAACTAATTCATATATTTACAACATTTTGTAGTTTTGCCGGATGAAAGTTTAAAACTAATATTAGCAATCATGTAATTTTAAACAAAGTTTATTATATAATGTTTAGGGAGTATAAAGTGTAAGGGGTTATTTGTTTATTTTGCAAAATTATTGAAAAACATGGAAATTTATAAATTTACACTTAATTTTATATAATTTATCATTTAACCACTAAAGTTTTATTAGTTACCTCATCCTTTTTTAAGTTTTTGTTTTCACAAATTGGACACCTATATTTTTATGTGTTTTTTTCTCAACTAAATTTCTCCACCAAATATATTAAAGTTTGACCAAAATCAATTCAATTTTGACTTTTTATTGACCAATCACATCGCTCGATTTCGCTTACGTGGCAAAATTGAGCTCTCCTATTGGTCCAATTTTTATTTCAATGAGAAGAGTTTTACAAAAGTCTCTAAAATAATGTAATTCTTTTATTATATAAAAGACAGTGAGTACATTTTTTAAGCGTGAACCAATAGGGTAGCTCCTTTTGTGTGCTTTAGTATACATATTAATGTTCATATTCCTCTTTTATTTTGGTCTGGGTTTACATCAGTTTAAAGTAGTTTTATTTGGTTGGATCACAAAGTAGTTTTAGTTTGATGTTTTTTAATATCTTTGATCAAAATTATTTGAGGTAACCAAACAATGGAATTTATCAAAAATTCTCCACCAATTTCATTTCCTTACATTTCTAATCTCTATTTCATTTCACTTCCCTGAATTTCTCTCTACCAAACGTACTCTTAAGGTTTTCGGCAATCAATTCAAGCAAGCAAAACCTTGTTGTTTCGTGCTTCATTCGCGAATTGGAACTAGCATTCGCATATTCCACGTAACGTATAGTGTATGCTATGATAGAGAGCAACTTATTTTAGTTGCTAAGTGTTTCGATCCAAGAACATTTCTTGTTTTAGTAACTCAAGTAATAAGAGGTTAGTACTTATGTGTTATTTACGTGTTAATCCATATACATTAAATTAGATTCATCCGCTGCGTACTCGTAGTAATAATGGTTATTAGTTTGCTAAATCCCATCACGTGGTCCATCTTTGTGGAATGCATCATAATAAAAGAAACTTGGTCGGCTATTTTAAGATGGTGAGATACGAGACACTCAAATCTCGAACCTAACTGACGCCATAACTTTGGTAGACCGAATTAGCCTTGAGCCAAAATTTTACATACCATTTTAAATAACAGGAATTACTTTGTTGTTTTAGATTTTTAAACAAAATAAAAAAGTACAATAAGCAAAAACAACACTCTAAACACTATTTTCTTACATGTAGTCCACACTCATTATTCAAATCTCGAAATCAATCTTAAAGAGAAAAACACAAGGCATTATTGATTATTGAAACTCTTATTGGGCCTTCAGTAAATCATAATGGGGCTTCTTGAATTCTTGTAGATCTTAGTTGGGCCTTCTACAGTTCTTCCTGATCTCTCCACTTGACCCAGTTAGCGGCCTGAAATCACCCATCTTGATCATGGCTGCAGCAAAATCTAAGCTAAATTGACCTGGGTTGCTGCTGTATTGTCTAACAGTCGAATCAGCCGAGCCACCGTTAAAGAGTTGTTGGTCCGAGTGGAGCAGCCCCTTTCTAGCTATCAAGTTCTTGTAATAGTCGTTGTTGAATGCGTTTGGAGTCTGGACATCTAGTGGTGCCAAATTGTTGTCCCCTGAACCTGAGGCTCGTGGGCAGTTGCTACGTCGTGATGCGCCGAACGAAGCATCTAAGTTGTTGGTTTCATTGTAAATTCTAGCTCGGAAATTTGTGCACCTTGCTTGCCCGATCGTGTGGGATCCTGTTATTATTATTAGAAAGTAACGAGTTAAAATAGGTACTCTATACTATTACTGTAATAAATTGGACAAAATTATTGGACGAATCATAACTAGTTATTACTAATTTTGTGTCGCACATACTTTTTTACTAGTTTCTATATACACATATCTGTCATTACAAGTTATCGATAAAGATAGCCAAATTAGACATTTCTAAGTACCTGTCATTAGTTTCTAAGGTCAAAAGAAAGAAAGAAAGACGTTAACCTGAGAGAGCGACCATGTCTTTAGCCGAAAGTCCAACACGACTGAAGGATTGGATGAGTGCACTTAGGCTTGATGTAGGCGGGGGAATGCTGTTGTTGGCTGCAGCTTGGCTCGCGGTCCTTGAGTCACGTCTTCCCAATTTCACATTCCAATAAGGTCCTCCAAGCTATTTCATAGTTTTAATCCAAAACACAAAATTAGTACTTTATTGCGGACACAATTAATGCACCAAGAATAATAAGCATAGAAAGACACTTACAATATGAACTGAGTCTCTAGCACTAATAGCTAATATGTCAGCACACGAGACAACACCAGGGCATGCTCTTTCGACAGCGGACTTTATATTGTCCACAACGTTGAACCCTCTAGCGGATCGAAAGTTAGGAGCTGCATTCTTCTCACCAGTAAAGGAGGATGTATCGTCTAATAGGATCGAACCGTCGCATCCCTGAAAATCATATTTTAATAGAATGAGCCAAAAGAATAATTAAGAGCATTTCCGATGGATATGGAGCATGTCCATGATGACATGCATGCATGAGGTCTATATGGAGTTCATGTACATAAACTTCCATTGGAACACCAAGTTTATAGAGTTGTCCATGTACTACAGAGAGAAGCTAAAGTACGTTCATCCAACTTATTAACTAATGATATAAAGTTAAATTGGTTACTTGAGATGTTTACGGACTATATAAGTCCATAGCATTATAGAAACAAGTTTATATGTTTTATAATTTATAAAAAAATGATATGAAAATACTATAAACTTGGTAAAGTTAATACTATCGGAGATGCTTATGAACTTTTTATTAGACAAGACTATATATGACGAGACTGATTGCTACATGATTATGGCCCGATATGTTTTGGCTTCACTTAATTAGTCAATTGTATATATATAAAAAAGAGTAGACTAGTACTACACCATGCAATCATATTAAATATTATTTGTTCTAGAAAACTAGGTAATGTTTATATATAGACGTATTCTTGATTAGATTAATAAAACGGCAAGTAAGTAAACTTGACCAAAACATATCCAAGTAGTGTTGATTAACTTGATATGCTTGATCAAGTGAGTTTTAAAAGCTTTGAAGAATCAGATAAGAGAATTTACGTTGACAAAGCAATCATGGAAGTGCAAACGGAGGAGAGAAGCGCCCATTCTCGTTTCTCGTGATATAGCCAAGCGAACAGCTGAACTCACAGCTAGGAAAAGATTCGGGCAAGATTTCGCGTAAAAGTTGGTTGAAAGCTGAGCCGAAGAGACTCCCACTAGAAACATAACACATACAAGCTTCACAATAACATTAGACCCCATTTTTGAATGCTAAGTGTTTAGTACAGCTACCAAAATGAGTAAATGTTATGTGAGATATGAAAGAATGGTGGTAGTTTATATAGAGTGAACTGATGCATGGCAAGAGAGGGGCAGGTTACCTAATCCTATGACCAAATTGCATGGCAATGATCCACGTTGATAAGTTGAATACTATAAATAAATTATACTATAACTTTTTTTTTTTTTTTTTAAATGGTGAAATATATTAAACTCCCGATCAATATGTACAAAACTAAGAAATACTACGTAGTGAAATATATTAAACTCCTAATCAATCATGTACAAAACTAAGCAACATTTAAGAGGATTGGACATATCCCAAACACCCCTTAAACAAGGGTCTTGTTTAAGTTATTTAAGCTAGGGACTTTGAATAGTTCCACAAAAGATAAAACTCATAAAAGTGGAACATTACGCATGGCCAGTTAATATCCAAAATAAGATACGTTTTGCGGAGAGGGTAGTATTTGCAATTTTGTCAAAGATAGGGCCCCTCATGAAATAGTAAAATATGCATCGATAAAACATGGAGTATATAAATATCAGCTAGCTAGCTGTCTTAAAAATGAAAATCTAGAAACAAGCTTAAAGGCACTGTAACATTACTCTGAAATGTATAGCTTCAAATATCAATCAGTAATTCAGTCAAACGGTAAAAATACGTATACATACAATAGTTGAAATGTTTACAATCGTCCATACGTAATGACGTGTAGAGGTTTAATGTATGTATATATTATGTACTTTCTTTTATATTCCTGTTGCTAATATCAAGCAAAAGAAGATCTAAAACTTTCAGAAGAATGGTAGCTATTAACAAACATCTACGTACGTACGTCGTTAGAAAACAAAGTTGGTTTAATTTACACAAATGGGCATTACAATATTAAGTATTAACTAATGACTAATGAACATAAAGGATGAATATAAGCAATTAAAAATTTATACTCCCTCCGTCCCATATTAAATGTTCGGTTTGAATTTTCTAAGTTTTTTTTCTTAACTTTGACCATACATATTTTTGGTTGTGTTATATAATATTTGATGCAAAATATATGAATAGATTGAGTTTTAAATGTATTTCAACTACGTATTATTTTTATCTAATATTATATAACATAAGCAAAAATATTTAAGGTCAAAGTTAAGAAAAAAAGACTTAGAAAAATCAAACTGGACATTTAATATGGGATGGATAGAGTAACAATTTACCCTGAGGATATGTTGTTTAAAAAGCGTATACATTTCTTTTTCTAAAAAAAATACTGGTGCATATTCATGTTATCTATGCTACTTATAATAGATGAATGAATTTCTCTACTCATGGTCTTAAAATTAAGACTTACAAAATACAAAACCTATTGTACAATACACAATGCACTATTAATGGTCTTTCTCATCAATCTTAATTTTCAGACTTACAAGTCTTAAAGCTTAATGTACAAAATACAAGGCAATATTAACGTGGTCAAGATATTTAACATAGTCAATTAATTAACTGGTTAATAAATACAATTAATGTAGTTATTAAAAACCCCTTACACAAGAAATACAAATTATTAAGTATATTGTACAACCAACTTAAACACAATTCCTGCATTAAACATCACTGATACAAATAATAAAGCACATTATACAAATATTCAAGCCCGAACGGGCAACGGGCTAAATGAGCCCGAGCCCGAACGGGTACGGTCCAAACGGGGTCGAGCCCGAACGAGCACGGGCTAAAAAAATTTTTTGATATCCGTAAATTTATTGTCAAAAAAATATAATAAACTAAAATACATGATTCACCGCAAACTTTTACTTCAAGGTACCCGCCGCTGCAACGCGCGGGTACCCTGCTAGTATAAGTTACGTGAAAGGTGTTACCAGTGATCAAAAACTTGGAGAAAAAAAGTTTTCGAGAATTCTGAAATTTTCAGAAAAAGGCAGCAGGTTAGTGAACAAAAGAGTTGTGAGAAAAGTTTTTTAAAAAAATTTCTTTCACGAAAAATTTGTACACAAAATATTTCTTTTTAGTAGTTACAATCTCGTATAAAAACATATCTTTTACCTAATTTTAAATGTTTGTTTGAATCGTACAATCTTTAAGAGTGAAATGGAATACGATTAGTGTTGATACAAAAGTTGGACGTTCCTTGTTTGAGCTCCGGTTCCCGTATCAATTGATTATTGCTGCTTGAGACCTGCGCACTAAGTAAACAGAAAACACCGTTAGGCTTATCGTGGGATTGTCTCTCACGATTATCCTCCGGCGTGAGAGTAAGTAATCGGTTTTAGGGTTATGGAGAGTTAGGGTTTTTAGATCGTACCTTTAATGATGAATAGGGTTCCTTTTATATACACGATCTCCTTGTTGGTTTCGTGTTCCCCAAACTTCGGCGTATCCCGCCTAAGTCGGTTGGTAAACGCTTATCTCCAAAAATAGGAGATATCCAATATCTTATTTCATAAATAAGTTTTTGGGTTTGGGCCTTCGTGAGCCCAAACACTGATCGGCGTAGCCCATTTCGTTATGGGCTAGCTAATATTGGTCCTTGGTCGGGTTCGTGACCCGAATATAGACTATACGTCATCATGTCCCCCCAGTCTAGTATGCGCAGTGACGAACTGCGGATGCTAGACTAATAACTGCAGCTAATAAAAGCTACAAAGCGTAACGAAGAAGCCAAAAAGTTCCCGGCTTGAAAGATACACGTTGTAGCTAAACATAATATTTAAAATAGGTGCCTCGTAAATCGGGGGAAAGTAACTGTACCCACGTCACCTCAGTAGATCCTAGCCACTCAAGTAGAGATAGTGGAATCCACGTGTCAGTCATCGCGTGGATGAGGAGAGCTATATAACCATCCGCCTGCTTATTACTGTGATTTATCACAGTAAAAACACATTTCCACCATTAAAAAAGCTTCGACTTTCCCAGCAAGAAACCGTAATACGTCAAAGGTAAACGCGCGTGCGCATATAAAAAACAAAACCATGGTCAAAGTGTTATCTGATTTCACATCCGTCATAACTGAGGGTGAACTACTAGAGTTCTCTTCGGATTATTATATCCCTCTCGCAGTGCATCCGGTAGTTCCGGGTGCGAATGCATCGATTGCGGACTTTCCCGAAGGGAAAATAGGGGTATACACGCGGTTTTTTGAATTCGCAAATCAACGCGTGCCCATATCTTTATTCCTGAGCGACGTGTTAAACTACTACCGTCTGCATATATCCCAGCTGCACTGCATAGGTGCAGCTAAAATCACCAACTTCGAGATTAATTGCCGCCTGCTGGCAATTAATCCGACTATCCACCTATTCTGCGCGTTTTACCACACAACGTGGTCAAACGGGTGGGTGTCATTTGCTAAGCGCCCTGGGCGACTTCAGTGTTACACTAAAAAATTAGATGCGCTTAGGAATTGGAGAGAGTCCTTTTTCTGGGTCGATGAAGCGTGTTTCCCATCGCACTTTGACTTTTATACCCAGGGTTCACTGGAAAAAGATGAGCGCCCCACTGATCTGTGCGAAACCGTCAAGTCTAATCACACAAGTTGGCCACTTGTGAATGGCCAACCGTAACAGACTTAAAACGGCTTAAGCACAAATACAATAAAGATCAGGAGAATATAATGAATTCCCGGGTCGTTAAGTCCCACGGAGACTCAATGGTGAGCAAACACTTGATCAGACGATAGAATGATCACTAAGGATAGTGATCGGAAATGATTTAATGGATAATTAAACCTAAAGAAAAAGTTAATAAATTACAGCGACTTAAATGCAAATTAAGAAAATTAAAAAGATAAACTATATTAAATAAACGCTATCACTATTATTACAATGATGATGAACGTTTAAATAAAAATCTATGTAACGTACGAAATAAAACGTGAGAATAAAGAAAGAAAATACCTACGGATATGAAAAATACATTTTTACAATCCTAATTATACTAGAAAATTATTAGAAAAATAAAATTATTTTTAAAACTATTTATCTAATTATTATTAAATAAAAACTATTTTAACTATTTAATAATAGCCTAAAATACAAGAAATTAGGAAATAAAGCTAGAAAAATAAAATTTTGACTTAGAAAATTCTAAAATATCAAAATAGAATTTTCAAAACTATTTTTGTATTTTCTGAATATTTTTCTATTTTTTAGGAATTAAAAACTATTTAAAACTAATTAAATTACTTAAAAATACAAATTTAACTAAGAAAAATCTAGAAAAATATTTTTTTGGCTTTTTATATTTATCTAAACTTAAGAAAAATGAAAACTTATTTTTTTGAACCTTTTCTTAATTAATTGTATTAAATGCTATTTAAAAAGTGCTAAAAAGTAATTAAAATGCAGAAAAATAGCAAAATGACTTGGAAAAATCTGAAAAATTCAAGAAAAGCTTAAAATAATATTAGGAATCTAAGAAAAATATAAAAAACAGGGGTTGTGTGGAGGAATATGAAACTGATGTGCAAAGTGCTTATAGATAAGCACTAGAAATAAGCAAATGGCTACAATAAGCTACCAACCTGTAACAGAAGCTAAAATAAGCTAAAACAACTCTAAAGCAACTAAAAACAGCAACCCTTAACCTCTGGATGGTAAGCTAGCACAGATTTGATGTTTGAGCTTTTGTGTGCAAAAACAGTTTGAGACACCTACTTAGAGCTAAAGAATAAGCCAACCAATAAGCTAAAACTTAAAAACAGGTATTAGAACTTGAAGTTGACCTGGTTGGCTACTTGTAAACCAAGGATTAGCCTTGGACAAGCTCTTTTGAGCTTTTGCCAAGCTCTGCAATATACTGAGAAAACTCAGTATTAACTGAGTTGAGTGAACAGGGCAAATGAGCCCTGTTGGACAAGCTTATTTGAAGCTTATAGAAAATTTCCAAAAATCTATAAAAATGACAACAAGAAAGTAGACCAGTTGAGGTTTTAAGAACCACAAGTCTCACTTGAAATGACCTAGAAATGAGCTCACTAAAAATCAACTCGTTGGCCATAACTGAGTTGTTTCAATTTTGACTTTTGAGCAATTATTAAAAGTTGACTATCTTGAACTTTGCAACTGATTTTAAGGACTTACATTGATATAATAAGGTGAAATGAGAATACTGCAAGATGTATTTATGAAATATGAACACAAAATAAGCTTTTGGTCTTGACAAAATCACAACAGTGGAGATTATAAGACAGATACATGGAATTTTGACTTTGGACAAATGTAAGTGCAATATGAAGACAGATGTGAGTATGAACAAGCTTAACAAACATGAACTAACAGAAGTTAATCACTGAACAAGCCTTGAAGACAGATCAAGCATATAATCCAAACACCACTTATATCTACTGATTTGCAATCTTAACAAAGCTAACTACTGATCTAGCTAAAGCAGAAACTCAAAATGATTCTAAATGACTTAAATGCAACTAACTGAACATGTTTAAACCTTCAATGATCACAGATACATACACAAGCATAATATGCAATACTAAAAGAAAAAAATGGAAATGAGATTAGAACTCACAAGACCCCAGCTGGTATGCAGGCTAAAACCAATCCCAAAACTAATCTAAGCTAATCTAATTCAACCCAATATCATCACTGCATCACCCACATACCATCACCATTTCCATTCTTGGCCAGTTTTGACTTTTGTTGACCATGAGACAATCTTGCTTGAAAATAACTTATAAGCTTGCAAAAGCTATGATGAGCTTAAATGAACTTGGTAAAGCTTAAAAATAAGCCATTAACAACTTGGACAATAGAGTTTGAAACTGAAAATTTCAACAGCAGACTTGAAATCATAAAATGATATTAAACCTTGAATTACACCTTAAAACTGGATTGCAACTTATAAAACGACTTGGTTTGATACATAGAAACAGAAATTATAACAATATGACTTAAACTAAAAACATTTAATTAAAAAACGACATTTAAAGGAAAAAGATAAAACTAGCTACTCCTTTTTTCTTCTTTCTCTTCTTCTATTTATATGAAAAATGTCTTCCCCACTTGTTTCTGATCAATTCCCACTTAAATTCTGAGCCATTGGATAGCTTGGAGTGATCATGGCCGTTTGATGCATTTTTGGCGCCAAAAAGTGGTATTAGCAGTTGTGGGTTGAGTGAAGTAGAGGAGGGGTAATAAATGTTTCTTGGAGGCTTGTTGAGGTGAAGGGGACAAGGGAAGGTGAAGGTTAGGAGGGGGGATGGGAGGTGAAGTGTTGCAGGGTAGGTTGGGAGGAAGGAGACAAAGGGAGGGAAAACGGGGTATGTTTGTTTGACCATGTAGGGTTGACCGGGTGTTAATAATAGGGTAACGGGTTGGGGAATGGACTGGACCGGGTTTGGATTGGTATTGGATTGGACTTGGGTAGTTAACTTGGGCCTAGGATTAAAATTGAACCCATGTTGTAGCTTAGGGACCATTTGTGTATATTCTGAAAATCCAGGGACCATACATGTAGATTCTGAAAAGTAATCCAAGGATCTGTTTTACCAATCTCAAATAATATAAGGACCATATTTGCCATCTTTGAAAATTCCAAGGACTAAACATGACATTTTTCAAAGTTTAAGGACCTTTTCCGCCATTTGACCAAAGAATCATTCAAGGACCAATTTTAACAACTTAGAATATTTCAGGGACCTTGAATGATAAAATTCCACATTTTGATTTACCAAGGACTGTTTTTGACAACTTTTGAAACTTGGGGGACTAAAACTGCCAATTTTGCAAACTTGATACGTTTTTCATCTGATTTTGATATTTTTGCATTTAAAACACATAAAACACTAATTTGTGATATTTTCATCATTTTGATGCATTTCTAAGTGTTTTCAGATGATTTTGCAGTTTAGATTGTATAAAAATGATAAGTATTTAGACACTCATCAATCCCCCACACTAAGATATTGCTAGTCCCTAGCAATGTTTTAGAAGTTTAATGGATTTTAAAAACTCTTTACCAAAAGCCATCACTTCTGGAGTAGCCAAATGTTTCAGTTCAAGTAAGAACTATGGTACACCGATAACCATGTGATTTTGAGCAAACCACCAGCTTCCAACGGATTTGATTTGTCTTTACCAGAAGCCGTTTGCTCTGGACTAGCCTACTCTTAGATAAATTATCAGTATTATCTTTGGTGAGCTGATTACCAATTATGGTTTTTCCACTGCCTTTACCACAAGCCATAACCTTGCGGGCTAGCCAACTCTTCACTTTTTAGGATATGGTGAGTTGAGAACCATACAATTTTGGGCAAATTGCAAGCCATATAAACGGATTTGAGAAATCTTTACCAAGAGCCGTTTGCTCCTGGATTAGCCAATCCTTTTGTCTTACAGACATGGCGGACTGATAACCAAGCTGAGTAAGTGCAAAACACTTACTCCAAAAAAAAATTTTGGCCAAAAACGGGGGAATTGGGCGGATAATATATGATAAAATTCGTGAGAATTCCCCCCCACACTTAGAAATGAATATTGCCCTCAATATTCAAAGTACCGGCGGTTATGCCGAAACTGAGAACGTAAAAGGGAAATACTACGGCCATTTATTTAGCAAGATTTTTTTTTTTTTTTTTTTTTTTGAAACTTATATATATACACAACATGTGGGGCAACCCCCCCACACTAGGGTGGTAGAAAATAGAAAGAAGTCAGAAATATGGGTGAAAACCCATATGGCATGCTACTGTTTTTGATTTCCGAGTCGCTAGCTTGACTCGACCCCGTATTCATTTGTTCTTGGGGAAGCAAAGTGGAAAACAATCTCCATCGGACTTTCATTGAAAATGTTTGGACAAACATTTGAAGCACGTGAAAGTTCCACACCGATGAGATATAGAGAGAACCGGCTCAAAAATGATAAATGAAAATGCCGGGATCAAAAATAGTGTCCTCATTCCCTAAGGAGAAAAGGGAACGAGAAGTCACACCATATGTGAAGAAAAGAAAGAAAATCATGATAAAAATCATGACTAACTCCTCATTATCAGAAGGGGAATTCATGATTTTTGGATCATGAATCTCATTAGTGAGGATAGAATCGTCATCACATGATGGAAGAGATAAGTTAGAATACAGAGGTGGGACAAGTGATGTGCTCTGAGAGCTAGCAATTTCCACCACTTCCGTTATGGTCTCTGTATTGGCCTCAGACATTTCATCGAAAAGAGGATTTACTTTCCCAAAAGTGTAGTCATTATTAAATTCAAAAAGAGGATTTGAGAAAATCCCGGAAGTAACCTCAGAAATGTCAAGAGAATCACAAAAAGGCAAATCACAATCACTATCGGATATATCCTCAGACTCACTTGGGATTGGGACAAGATCCTCAACACTTGATGATTCCGTTTCCGAAATAGTGCTGAGATGATCATCCTCCATTATGAGAGAGTCTTTGGAAGCAATAATAGGTAAGATAGGTGTGATAGCAATAGACTGAGGGAGTTGAGAAATAAGATCGTTCAATTGAATAGCACTCTCCTCGTCGTCCTCATAATATTCCCTCATTTGAATAGTATCCTCATCATCATCGTCATCATATCGGATTCTTATATTCATCTGCTGAAGCTTACACACCATTCTTTTCATTTGTAGTTTCTTTCGAATGCGTATTTCTTCAGAACTTTGTGGAAGATTACACTCCTCGTAATCATTGATATGCTGCGAAGGCTCGGAAATCTGAGTACTAGGATTAGCCGTTCGTTCTTCAGCTAGTAATTCTCCAATAGTTTTATCATGATGATATTGATGAATGATAGAATACTGTGGGGGTTGGAAATTGTCAAAACCGGGAGAATTGGAATTGTGAAATTTTGATTCATCGGTTGACATTCAAAAGTCGCATGAGGACCCCCGCAATTCTCACAACAGAGATAATTGGGAAAATAACTTTCACCAAAGTTCTGATTGTAACATGGTTCTGGCTCATAGACAAGCGAGACCCGTGGTGGACAATCAAAATCGTAATGAGAATCATTCCCACAAAACTCGCATGAGTAGGATTCGTATTGGGGCTGTGGAGGTAGGTAGGAAAAATCGGGTGTTTCATTATTAGAAATGGGATCGGGATTACCGACAAATTTGTCTCCGAAACTCACATTGGTACATCGCCGACAATTTCCACCGTTAAATGGACCTCCACACCACGAACATGTCGAAAACCATGACATAAAGAATTAAACGGATAAGAGGGATAAGAGATGAAGAATTAAACGGTTATAGAGGATAAGGAATGGAGAATTAAACAGATTAGAGGGTAAGGGAAATGTAGAATCAAAAGATGCGAGAGGGTAAAGATGGATATTTTTGGATTTTTTTGAAAAACAGGCTATAAAAACAAAGAATGAAAATATTTTTGGTGTTGATAACACTTCAGGAAAAGTGTTAATGAACTTTTTGGATTTTTGAAAACTTTACAAAAAACTTTTTACAAAAGATGGAATATGTGCAAGAATGGGTCTGAAAAAGGTATTAACACACGCTAAAGCCTCCCCGGCAGCGGCGCCAAAATTTGATCTGTGCGAAACCGTCAAGTCTAATCACACAAGCTGGCCACTTGTGAATGGCCAACCGTAACAGACTTAAAACGGCTTAAGCACAAATACAATAAAGATCAGGAGAATATAATGAATTCCCGGGTCGTTAAGTCCCACGGAGACTCAATGGTGAGCAAACACTTGATCAGACGATAGAATGATCACTAAGGATAGTGATCGGAAAGGATTTAATGGATAATTAAACCTAAAGAAAAAGTTAATAAATTACAGCGACTTAAATGCAAATTAAGAAAATTAGAAAGATAAACTATATTAAATAAACGCTATCACTATTATTACAATGATGATGAACGTTTAAAATTTAAAACTTACGTTTAAATAAAAATCTATGTAACGTACGAAATAAAACGTGAGAATAAAGAAAGAAAATACCTACGGATATGAAAAATACATTTTTACAATCCTAATTATACTAGAAAATTATTAGAAAAATAAAATTATTTTTAAAACTATTTATCTAATTATTATTAAATAAAAACTATTTTAACTATTTAATAATAGCCTAAAATACAAGAAATTAGGAAATAAAGCTAGAAAAATAAAATTTTGACTTAGAAAATTCTAAAATATCAAAATAGAATTTTCAAAACTATTTTTGTATTTTTCTGAATATTTTTCTATTTTTTAGGAATTAAAAACTATTTAAAACTAATTAAATTACTTAAAAATACAAATTTAACTAAGAAAAATCTAGAAAAATATTTTTTTGGCTTTTTATATTTATCTAAACTTAAGAAAAATGAAAACTTATTTTTTTGAACCTTTTCTTAATTAATTGTATTAAATGCTATTTAAAAAGTGCTAAAAAGTAATTAAAATGCAGAAAAATAGCAAAATGACTTGGAAAAATCTGAAAAATTCAAGAAAAGCTTAAAATAATATTAGGAATCTAAGAAAAATATAAAAAACAGGGGTTGTGTGGAGGAATATGAAACTGATGTGCAAAGTGCTTATAGATAAGCACTAGAAATAAGCAAATGGCTACAATAAGCTACCAACCTGTAACAGAAGCTAAAATAAGCTAAAACAACTCTAAAGCAACTAAAAATAGCAACCCTTAACCTCTGGATGGTAAGCTAGCACAGATTTGATGTTTGAGCTTTTGTGTGCAAAAACAGTTTGAGATACCTACTTAGAGCTAAAGAATAAGCCAACCAATAAGCTAAAACTTAAAAACAGGTATTAGAACTTGAAGTTGACCTGGTTGGCTACTAGTAAACCAAGGATTAGCCTTGGACAAGCTCTTTTGAGCTTTTGCCAAGCTCTGCAATATACTGAGAAAACTCAGTATTAACTGAGTTGAGTGAACAGGGCAAATGAGCCCTGTTGGACAAGCTTATTTGAAGCTTATAGAAAATTTCCAAAAATCTATAAAAATGACAACAAGAAAGTAGACCAGTTGAGGTTTTAAGAACCACAAGTCTCACTTGAAATGACCTAGAAATGAGCTCACTAAAAATCAACTCAGTTGGCCATAAACTGAGTTGTTTCAAATTTTGACTTTTGAGCAATTATTAAAAGTTGACTATCTTGAGCTTTGCAACTGATTTTAAGGACTTACATTGATATAATAAGGTGAAATGAGAATACTGCAAGATGTATTTATGAAATATGAACACAAAATAAGCTTTTGGTCTTGACAAAATCACAACAGTGGAGATTATAAGACAGATACATGGAATTTTGACTTTGGACAAATGTAAGTGCAATATGAAGACAGATGTGAGTATGAACAAGCTTAACAAACATGAACTAACAGAAGTTAATCACTGAACAAGCCTTGAAGACAGATCAAGCATATAATCCAAACACCACTTATATCTACTGATTTGCAATCTTAACAAAGCTAACTACTGATCTAGCTAAAGCAGAAACTCAAAATGATTCTAAATGACTTAAATGCAACTAACTGAACATGTTTAAACCTTCAATGATCACAGATACATACACAAGCATAATATGCAATACTAAAAGAAAAAAATGGAAATGAGATTAGAACTCACAAGACCCCAGCTGGTATGCAGGCTAAAACCAATCCCAAAACTAATCTAAGCTAATCTAATTCAACCCAATATCATCACTGCATCACCCACATACCATCACCATTTCCATTCTTGGCCAGTTCTGACTTTTGTTGACCATGAGACAATCTTGCTTGAAAATAACTTATAAGCTTGCAAAAAGCTATGATGAGCTTAAATGAACTTGGTAAAGCTTAAAAATAAGCCATTAACAACTTGGACAATAGAGTTTGAAACTGAAAATTTCAACAGCAGACTTGAAATCATAAAATGATATTAAACCTTGAATTACACCTTAAAACTGGATTGCAACTTATAAAACGACTTGGTTTGATACATAGAAACAGAAATTATAACAATATGACTTAAACTAAAAACATTTAATTAAAAAACGACATTAAAGAAAAAAATAAAACTAGCTACTCTCCTTTTCTTCTTTCTCTTCTTCTATTTATATGAAAAATGTCTTCCCCACTTGTTTCTGATCAATTCCCACTTAAATTCTGAGCCATTGGATAGCTTGGAGTGATCATGGCCGTTTGATGCATTTTTGGCGCCAAAAAGTGGTATTAGCAGTTGTGGGTTGAGTGAAGTAGAGGAGGGGTAATAAATGTTTCTTGGAGGCTTGTTGAGGTGAAGGGGACAAGGGAAGGTGAAGGTTAGGAGGGGGGATGGGAGGTGAAGTGTTGCAGGGTAGGTTGGGAGGAAGGAGACAAAGGGAGGGAAAACGGGGTATGTTTGTTTGACCATGTAGGGTTGACCGGGTGTTAATAATAGGGTAACGGGTTGGGGAATGGACTGGACCGGGTTTGGATTGGTATTGGATTGGACTTGGGTAGTTAACTTGGGCCTAGGATTAAAATTGAACCCATGTTGTAGCTTAGGGACCATTTGTGTATATTCTGAAAATCCAGGGACCATACATGTAGATTCTGAAAAGTAATCCAAGGATCTGTTTTACCAATCTCAAATAATATAAGGACCATATTTGCCATCTTTGAAAATTCCAAGGACTAAACATGACATTTTTCAAAGTTTAAGGACCTTTTCCGCCATTTGACCAAAGAATCATTCAAGGACCAATTTTAACAACTTAGAATATTTCAGGGACCTTGAATGATAAAATTCCACATTTTGATTTACCAGGGACTGTTTTTGACAACTTTTGAAACTTGGGGGACTAAAACTGCCAATTTTGCAAACTTGATACGTTTTTCATCTGATTTTGATATTTTTGCATTTAAAACACATAAAACACTAATTTGTGATATTTTCATCATTTTGATGCATTTCTAAGTGTTTTCAGATGATTTTGCAGTTTAGATTGTATAAAAATGATGAGTATTTAGACACTCATCAATCCCCCACACTAAGATATTGCTAGTCCCTAGCAATGTTTTAGAAGTTTAATGGATTTTAAAAACTCTTTACCAAAAGCCATCACTTCTGGAGTAGCCAAATGTTTCAGTTCAAGTAAGAACTATGGTACACCGATAACCATGTGATTTTGAGCAAACCACCAGCTTCCAACGGATTTGATTTGTCTTTACCAGAAGCCGTTTGCTCTGGACTAGCCAACTCTTAGATAAATTATCAGTATTATCTTTGGTGAGCTGATTACCAATTATGGTTTTTCCACTGCCTTTACCACAAGCCATAACCTTGCGGGCTAGCCAACTCTTCACTTTTTAGGATATGGTGAGTTGAGAACCATACAATTTTGGGCAAATTGCAAGCCATATAAACGGATTTGAGAAATCTTTACCAAGAGCCGTTTGCTCCTGGATTAGCCAATCCTTTTGTCTTACAGACATGGCGGACTGATAACCAAGCTGAGTAAGTGCAAAACACTTACTCCAAAAAAAATTTTGGCCAAAACGGGGAATTGGGCGGATAATATATGATAAAATTCGTGAGAATTCCCCCCACACTTAGAAATGAATATTGCCCTCAATATTCAAAGTACCGGCGGTTATGCCGAAACTGAGAACGTAAAAGGGAAATACTACGGCCATTTATTTAGCAAGATTTTTTTTTTTTTTTTTTTTTTTTTTTTTTTTTTTTGAAACTTATATATACACAACATGTGGGGCAACCCCCCCACACTAGGGTGGTAGAAAATAGAAAGAAGTCAGAAATATGGGTGAAAACCCATATGGCATGCTACTGTTTTTGATTACCGAGTCGCTAGCTTGACTCGACCCCGTATTCATTTGTTCTTGGGGAAGCAAAGTGGAAAACAATCTCCATCGGACTTTCATTCAAGATGTTTGGACAAACATTTGAAGCACGTGAAAGTTCCACACCGATGAGATATAGAGAGAACCGGCTCAAAAATGATAAATGAAAATGCCGGGATCAAAAATAGTGTCCTCATTCCCTAAGGAGAAAAGGGAACGAGAAGTCACACCATATGTGAAGAAAAGAAAGAAAATCATGATAAAAATCATGACTAACTCCTCATTATCAGAAGGGGAATTCATGATTTTTGGATCATGAATCTCATTAGTGAGGATAGAATCGTCATCACATGATGGAAGAGATAAGTTAGAATACAGAGGTGGGACAAGTGATGTGCTTTGAGAGCTAGCAATTTCCACCACTTCCGTTATGGTCTCTGTATTGGCCTCAGACATTTCATCGAAAAGAGGATTTACTTTCCCAAAAGTGTAGTCATTATTAAATTCAAAAAGAGGATTTGAGAAAATCCCGGAAGTAACCTCAGAAATGTCAAGAGAATCACAAAAAGGCAAATCACAATCACTATCGGCTATATCCTCAGACTCACTTGGGATTGGGACAAGATCCTCAACACTTGATGATTCCGTTTCCGAAATAGTGCTGAGATGATCATCCTCCATTATGAGAGAGTCTTTGGAAGCAATAATAGGTAAGATAGGTGTGATAGCAATAGACTGAGGGAGTTGAGAAATAAGATCATTCAATTGAATAGCACTCTCCTCGTCGTCCTCATAATATTCCCTCATTTGAATAGTATCCTCATCATCATCGTCATCATATCGGATTCTTATATTCATCTGCTGAAGCTTACACACCATTCTTTTCATTTGTAGTTTCTTTCGAATGCGTATTTCTTCAGAACTTTGTGGAAGATTACACTCCTCGTAATCATTGATATGCTGCGAAGGCTCGGAAGTCTGAGTACTAGGATTAGCCGTTCGTTCCTCAGCTAGTAACTCTCCAATAGTTTTATCATGAGGATATTGATGAATGAAGGAATACTGTGGGGGTTGGAAATTGTCAAAACCGGGAGAATTGGAATTGTGAAAATTTTGATTCATCGGTTGACATTCAAAAGTCGCATGAGGACCCCCGCAATTCTCACAACAGAGATAATTGGGAAAATAACTTTCACCAAAGTTCTGATTGTAACATGGTTCTGGCTCATAGACAAGCGAGACCCGTGGTGGACAATCAAAATCGTAATGAGAATCATTCCCACAAAACTCGCATGAGTAGGATTCGTATTGGGGCTGTGGAGGTAGGTAGGAAAAATCGGGTGTTTCATTATTAGAAATGGGATCGGGATTACCGACAAATTTGTCTCCGAAACTCACATTGGTACATCGCCGACAATTTCCACCGTTAAATGGACCTCCACACCACGAACATGTCGAAAACCATGACATAAAGAATTAAACGGATAAGAGGGATAAGAGATGAAGAATTAAACGGTTATAGAGGATAAGGAATGGAGAATTAAACAGATTAGAGGGTAAGGGAAATGTAGAATCAAAAGATGCGAGAGGGTAAAGATGGATTATTTTTGGATTTTTTTGATTTTTTGAAAACGGCTATAAAACAAAGAATGAAAATATTTTTGGTGTAGATAACACTTCAGAAAAAGTGTTAATGAACTTTTGGATTTTTGAAAACTTTACAAAAACTTTTTACAAAAGATGGAATATGTGCAAGAATGGGTCTGAAAAAGGTATTAACACACGCTAAAGCCTCCCCGGCAGCGGCGCCAAAATTTGATCTGTGCGAAACCGTCAAGTCTAATCACACAAGCTGGCCACTTGTGAATGGCCAACCGTAACAGACTTAAAACGGCTTAAGCACAAATACAATAAAGATCAGGAGAATATAATGAATTCCCGGGTCGTTAAGTCCCACGGAGAATCAATGGTGAGCAAACACTTGATCAGACGATAGAATGATCACTAAGGATACTGATCGGAAATGATTTAATGGATAATTAAACCTAAAGAAAAAGTTAATAAATTACAGCGACTTAAATGCAAATTAAGAAAATTAGAAAGATAAACTATATTAAATAAACGCTATCACTATTATTACAATGATGATGAACGTTTAAAATTTAAAACTTACGTTTAAATAAAAATCTATGTAACGTACGAAATAAAACGTGAGAATAAAGAAAGAAAATACCTACGGATATGAAAAATACATTTTTACAATCCTAATTATACTAGAAAATTATTAGAAAAATAAAATTATTTTTAAAACTATTTATCTAATTATTATTAAATAAAAACTATTTTAACTATTTAATAATAGCCTAAAATACAAGAAATTAGGAAATAAAGCTAGAAAAATAAAATTTTGACTTAGAAAATTCTAAAATATCAAAATAGAATTTTCAAAACTATTTTTGTATTTTTCTGAATATTTTTATATTTTTTAGGAATTAAAAACTATTTAAAACTAATTAAATTACTTAAAAATACAAATTTAACTAAGAAAAATCTAGAAAAATATTTTTTGGCTTTTTATATTTATCTAAACTTAAGAAAAATGAAAACTTATTTTTTTGAACCTTTTCTTAATTAATTGTATTAAATGCTATTTAAAAAGTGCTATAAAGTAATTAAATGCAGAAAAATAGCAAAATGACTTGGAAAAATCTGAAAAATTCAAGAAAAGCTTAAAATAATATTAGGAATCTAAGAAAAATATAAAAAACAGGGGTTGTGTGGAGGAATATGAAACTGATGTGCAAAGTGCTTATAGATAAGCACTAGAAATAAGCAAATGGCTACAATAAGCTACCAACCTGTAACAGAAGCTAAAATAAGCTAAAACAACTCTAAAGCAACTAAAAATAGCAACCCTTAACCTCTAGATGGTAAGCTAGCACAGATTTGATGTTTGAGCTTTTGTGTGCAAAAACAGTTTGAGACACCTACTTAGAGCTAAAGAATAAGCCAACCAATAAGCTAAAACTTAAAAACAGGTATTAGAACTTGAATTTGACCTGGTTGGCTACTTGTAAACCAAGGATTAGCCTTGGACAAGCTCTTTTGAGCTTTTGCCAAGCTCTGCAATATACTGAGAAAACTCAGTATTAACTGAGTTGAGTGAACAGGGCAAATGAGCCCTGTTGGACAAGCTTATTTGAAGCTTATAGAAAATTTCCAAAAATCTATAAAAATGACAACAAGAAAGTAGACCAGTTGAGGTTTTAAGAACCACAAGTCTCACTTGAAATGACCTAGAAATGAGCTCACTAAAAATCAACTCAGTTGGCCATAAACTGAGTTGTTTCAAATTTTGACTTTTGAGCAATTATTAAAAGTTGACTATCTTGAGCTTTGCAATGATTTAAGGACTTACATTGATATAATAAGGTGAAATGAGAATACTGCAAGATGTATTTATGAAATATGAACACAAAATAAGCTTTTGGTCTTGACAAAATCACAACAGTGGAGATTATAAGACAGATACATGGAATTTTGACTTTGGACAAATGTAAGTGCAATATGAAGACAGATGTGAGTATGAACAAGCTTAACAAACATGAACTAACAGAAGTTAATCACTGAACAAGCCTTGAAGACAGATCAAGCATATAATCCAAACACCACTTATATCTACTGATTTGCAATCTTAACAAAGCTAACTACTGATCTAGCTAAAGCAGAAACTCAAAATGATTCTAAATGACTTAAATGCAACTAATTGAACATGTTTAAACCTTCAATGATCACAGATACATACACAAGCATAATATGCAATACTAAAAGAAAAAATGGAAATGAGATTAGAACTCACAAGACCCCAGCTGGTATGCAGGCTAAAACCAATCCCAAAACTAATCTAAGCTAATCTAATTCAACCCAATATCATCACTGCATCACCCACATACCATCACCATTTCCATTCTTGGCCAGTTTTGACTTTTGTTGACCATGAGACAATCTTGCTTGAAAATAACTTATAAGCTTGCAAAAAGCTATGATGAGCTTAAATGAACTTGGTAAAGCTTAAAAATAAGCCATTAACAACTTGGACAATAGAGTTTGAAACTGAAAATTTCAACAGCAGACTTGAAATCATAAAATGATATTAAACCTTGAATTACACCTTAAAACTGGATTGCAACTTATAAAACGACTTGGTTTGATACATAGAAACAGAAATTATAACAATATGACTTAAACTAAAAACATTTAATTAAAAAACGACATTAAAGAAAAAAATAAAACTAGCTACTCTCTCCTTCTTCTTTCTCTTCTTCTATTTATATGAAAAATGTCTTCCCCACTTGTTTCTGATCAATTCCCACTTAAATTCTGAGCCATTGGATAGCTTGGAGTGATCATGGCCGTTTGATGCATTTTGGCGCCAAAAGTGGTATTAGCAGTTGTGGGTTGAGTGAAGTAGAGGAGGGGTAATAAATGTTTCTTGGAGGCTTGTTAAGGTGAAGGGGACAAGGGAAGGTGAAGGTTAGGAGGGGGGATGGGAGGTGAAGTGTTGCAGGGTAGGTTGGGAGGAAGGAGACAAAAGGAGGGAAAACGGGGTATGTTTGTTTGACCATGTAGGGTTGACCGGGTGTTAATAATAGGGTAACGGGTTGGGGAATGGACTGGACCGGGTTTGGATTGGTATTGGATTGGACTTGGGTAGTTAACTTAGGCCTAGGATTAAAATTGAACCCATGTTGTAGCTTAGGGACCATTTGTGTATATTCTGAAAATCCAAGGACCATACATGTAGATTCTGAAAAGTAATCCAAGGATCTGTTTTACCAATCTCAAATAATATAAGGACCATATTTGCCATCTTTGAAAATTCCAAGGACTAAACATGACATTTTTCAAAGTTTAAGGACCTTTTCCGCCATTTGACCAAAGAATCATTCAAGGACCAATTTTAACAACTTAGAATATTTCAGGGACCTTGAAAGATAAAATTCCACATTTGATTACCAGGGACTGTTTTTGACAACTTTTGAAACTTGGGGACTAAACTGCAATTTTGCAAACTTGATACGTTTTTCATCTGATTTTGATATTTTTGCATTTAAAACACATAAAACACTAATTTGTGATATTTTCATCATTTTGATGCATTTCTAAGTGTTTTCAGATGATTTTGCAGTTTAGATTGTATAAAAATAATGAGTATTTAGACACTCATCAATCCCCCACACTAAGATATTGCTAGTCCCTAGCAATGTTTTAGAACTTTAATGGATTTTAAAACTCTTTACCAAAAGCCATCACTTCTGGAGTAGCCAAATGTTTCAGTTCAAGTAATAACTATGGTACACCGATAACCATGTGATTTTGAGCAAACCACCAGCTTCAACTTTTGATTTGTCTTTACCAGAAGCCGTTTGCTCTGGACTAGCCAACTCTTAGATAAATTATCAGTATTATCTTTGGTGAGCTGATTACCAATTATGGTTTTTCCACTGCTTTTACCACAAGCCATAACCTTGCGGGCTAGCCAACTCTTCACTTTTTAGGATATGGTGAGTTGAGAACCATACAATTTTGGGCAAATTGCAAGCCATATAAACGGATTTGAGAAATCTTTACCAAGAGCCGTTTGCTCCTGGATTAGCCAATCATTTTGTCTTACAGACATGGCGGACTGATAACCAAGCTGAGTAAGTGCAAAACACTTACTCCAAAAAAAATTTTGGCCAAAAACGGGGGAATTGGGCGGATAATATATGATAAAATTCGTGAGAATTCCCCCCCACACTTAGAAATGAATATTGCCCTCAATATTCAAAGTACCGGCGGTTATGCCGAAACTGAGAACGTAAAAGGGAAATACTACGGCCATTTATTTGGATTTTTTTTTTTTTTTTTTAAACTATATATATACACAACATGTGGGGCAACCCCCCCACACTAGGGTGGTAGAAAATAGAAAGAAGTTAGAAATATGGGTGAAAACCCATATGGCATGCTACTGTTTTTGATTTCCGAGTCGCTAGCTTGACTCGACCCCGTATTCATTTGTTCTTGGGGAAGCAAAGTGGAAAACAATCTCCATCGGACTTTCATTCAAGATGTTTGGACAAACATTTGAAGCACGTGAAAGTTCCACACCGATGAGATATAGAGAGAACCGGCTCAAAAATGATAAATGAAAATGCCGGGATCAAAAATAGTGTCCTCATTCCCTAAGGAGAAAAGGGAACGAGAAGTCACACCATATGTGAAGAAAAGAAAGAAAATCATGATAAAAATCATGACTAACTCCTCATTATCAGAAGGGGAATTCATGATTTTTGGATCATGAATCTCATCAGTGAGGATAGAATCGTCATCACATGATGGAAGAGATAAGTTAGAATACAGAGGTGGGACAAGTGATGTGCTCTGAGAGCTAGAAATTTCCACCACTTCCGTTATGGTCTCTGTATTGGCCTCAGACATTTCATCGAAAAGAGGATTTACTTTCCCAAAAGTGTAGTCATTATTAAATTCATAAAGAGGATTTGAGAAATCCCGAAGTAACCTTAGAAATGTCAAGAGAATCACAAAAAGGCAAATCACAATCACTATCGGCTATATCCTCAGACTCACTTGGGATTGGGACAAGATCCTCAACACTTGATGATTCCGTTTCCGAAATAGTGCTGAGATGATCATCCTCCATTATGAGAGTCTTTGGAAGCAATAATAGGTAAGATAGGTGTGATAGCAATAGACTGAGGGAGTTGAGAAATAAGATCGTTCAATTGAATAGCACTCTCCTCGTCGTCCTCATAATATTCCCTCATTTGAATAGTATCCTCATCATCATCGTCATCATATCCGATTCTTATATTCATCTGCTGAAGCTTACACACCATTCTTTTCATTTGTAGTTTCTTTCGAATGCATATTTCTTCAGAACTTTGTGGAAGATTACACTCCTCGTAATCATTGATATGCTGCGAAGGCTCGGAAGTCTGAGTACTAGGATTAGCCGTTCGTTCCTCAGCTAGTAACTCTCCAATAGTTTTATCATGAGGATATTGATGAATGAAGGAATACTGTGGGGGTTGGAAATTGTAAAAACCGGAGAATTGGAATTGTGAAAATTTTGATTCATCGGTTGACATTCAAAAGTCGCATGAGGACCCCCGCAATTCTCACAACAAAGATAATTGGGAAAATAACTTTCACCAAAGTTCTGATTGTAACATGGTTCTGGCTCATAGACAAGCGAGACCCGTGGTGGACAATCAAAACCGTAATGAGAATCATTCCCCCAAAACTCGCATGAGTAGGATTCGTATTGGGGCTGTGGAGGTAGGTAGGAAAAATCGGGTGTTTCATTATTAGAAATGGGATCGGGATTACCGACAAATTTGTCTCCGAAACTCACATTGGTACATCGCCGACAATTTCCACCGTTAAATGAACCTCCACACCACGACATGTCGAAAACATGACATAAAGAATTAAACGATAGAGGGATAAGAGATGAAGAATTAAACGGTTATAGAGGATAAGGAATGGAGAATTAAACAGATTAGAGGGTAAGGGAAATGTAGAATCAAAAGATGCGAGAGGTTAAAGATGGATATTTTTGGATTTTTTTTGAAAACGGCTATAAAACCAAGAATGAAAATATTTTTGGTGTTGAAACACTTCAGGAAAGTGTTAATGAACTTTTTGGATTTTTTGAAAACTTTACAAAAACCTTTTTACAAAAGATGGGGTATGTGCAAGAATGGATCTGAAAAAGGTTTAACACACGCTAAAGCCTCCCCGGCAGCGGCGCCAAAATTTGATTGGTGCTAAACCGTCAAGTCTAATCACACAAGCTGGCCACTTGTGAATGGCCAACCGTAACAGACTTAAAACAGATTAAGCACAAATACAATAAAGATCAGGAGAAATAAATGAATTCCCGGGTCGTTAAGTCCCACGGAGACTCAATGGTGTGCAAACACTTGATCAGACGATAGAATGATCACTAAGGATAGTGATCGGAAAGGATTTAATGGATAATTAAACCTAAAGAAAAAGTTAATAAATTACAGCGACTAAAATGCAAATTAAGAAAATTAAAAAGATAAACTATATTAAATAAACGCTATCACTATTATTACAATGATGATGAACGTTTAAAATTTAAAACTTACGTTTAAATAAAAATCTATGTAACGTACGAAATAAAACGTGAGAATAAAGAAAGAAAATACCTATGGATATGAAAAATACATTTTTACAATCCTAATTATACTAGAAAATTATTAGAAAAATAAAATTATTTTTAAAACTATTTATCTAATTATTATTAAATAAAAACTATTTTAACTATTTAATAATAGCCTAAAATACAAGAAATTAGGAAATAAAGCTAGAAAAATAAATTTTGACTTAGAAAATTCTAAATATCAAATAGAATTTTCAAAACTATTTTGTATTTTTCTGAATATTTTTCTATTTTTTAGGATTAAAAACTATTTAAAACTAATTAAATTACTTAAAAATACAAATTTAACTAAGAAAAATCTAGAAAAATATTTTTTGGGCTTTTTATATTTATCTAAACTTAAGAAATGAAAACTTATTTTTTGAACCTTTTCTTAATTAATTGTATTAAATGCTATTTAAAAAGTGCTAAAAAGTAATTAAAATGCAGAAAAATAGCAAAATGACTTGGAAAAATCTGAAAAATTCAAGAAAAGCTTAAATAATATAGGAATCTAAGAAAAATATAAAAAAACAGGGGTTGTGTGGAGGAATATGAAACTGATGTGCAAAGTGCTTATAGATAAGCACTAGAAATAAGCAAATGGCTACAATAAGCTACCAACCTGTAACAGAAGCTAAAATAAGCTAAAACAACTCTAAAGCAACTAAAAACAGCAACCCTTAACCTCTGGATGGTAAGCTAGCACAGATTTGATGTTTGAGCTTTTGTGTGCAAAACATTTGAGACACCTATTAGAGCTAAAGAATAAGCCAACCAATAAGCTAAAACTTAAAAACAGGTATTAGAACTTGAAGTTGACCTGGTTGGCTACTTGTAAACCAAGGATTAGCCTTGGACAAGCTCTTATGAGCTTTTGCCAAGCTTTGCAATATACTGAGAAAACTCAGTATTAACTGAGTTGAGTGAACAGGGCAAATGAGCCCTGTTGGACAAGCTTATTTGAAGCTTATAGAAAATTTCCAAAAATCTATAAAAATGACAACAAGAAAGTAGACCAGTTGAGGTTTTAAGAACCACAAGTCTCACTTGAAATGACCTAGAAATGAGCTCACTAAAATCAACTCAGTGTGGCCATAAACTGAGTTGTTTCAAATTTGACTTTTGAGCAATTATTAAAAGTTGACTATCTTGAACTTTGCAACTGATTTTAAGGACTTACATTGATATAATAAGGTGAATGAGAATAACTGCAAGATGTATTTATGAAATATGAACACAAAATAAGCTTTTGGTCTTGACAAAATCACAACAGTGGAGATTATAAGACAGATACATGGAATTTTGACTTTGGACAAATGTAAGTGCAATATGAAGACGAGTGAAGTATGAACAAGCTTAACAAACATGAACTAACAGAAGTTAATCACTGAACAAGCCTTGAAGACAGATCAAGCATATAATCCAAACACCACTTATATCTACTGATTTGCAATCTTAACAAAGCTAATAGCATCTAGCCTAAAGAAAGAAACTCAAAATGATTCTAAATGACTTAAATGCAACTAACTGAACATGTTTAAACCTTCAATGATCACAGATACATACACAAGCATAATATGCAATACTAAAAGAAAAAAAATGAAAATGAGATTAGAACTCACAAGACCCCAGCTGGTATGCAGGCTAAAACCAATCCCAAAACTAATCTAAGCTAATCTAATTCAACCCAATATCATCACTGCATCACCCACATACCATCACCATTTCCATTCTTGGCCAGTTCTGTCTTTTGTTGACCATGAGACAATCTTGCTTGAAAATAACTTATAAGCTTGCAAAAAGCTATGATGAGCTTAAATGAACTTGGTAAAGCTTAAAAATAAGCCATTAACAACTTGGACAATACAGTTTGAAATGAAAATTTACAGCAGACTTGAAATCATAAAATGATATTAAACCTTGAATTACACCTTAAAACTGGATTGCAACTTATAAAACGACTTGGTTTGATACATAGAAACAGAAATTATAACAATATGACTTAAACTAAAAACATTTAAATAAAAAACGACATTAAAGAAAAAAATAAAACTAGCTACTCTCCTTTTCTTCTTTCTCTTCTTCTATTTATATGAAAAATGTCTTCCCCACTTGTTTCTGATCAATTCCCACTTAAATTCTGAGCCATTGGATAGCTTGGAGTGTTGATACAAAAGTTGGACGTTCCTTGTTTGAGCTCCGGTTCCCTTATCAATTGATTATTGCTACTTGAGACCTGCGCACTAAGTAAACAGAAAACACCGTTAGGCTTATCGTGGGATTGTATCCCACGATTATCCTCCGGACATGTGGAGTAAGTAATCGTTTTAGGGTTTATGGAAGTTAGGGTTTTAGATCGTACCTTTAATGATGAATAGGGTTCCTTTTATATACACGATCTCCTTGTTGGTTTCGTGTTCCCCAAACTTCGGCGTATCCGCTAAGCTCGGTGCGTAAACGCTTATCTCCAAAACTAGGAGATATCCAATATCTTATTCCATAAATAAGTTTTTGGGTTTGGCCTTCGTGAGCCAAAACACTGATCGGCGTAGCCCATTTCGTGATGGGCTAGCTAATATTGGTCCTTGGTTGGGTTCGAGTACCAGAATATAGACTATACGTCATCATGTCCCCCCTGTCTGTATGCTGAGTGAAAACTAGCGGGCGGATGCATTAACTAATAACTGCAGCTAATAAAAGCTACAAAGCGTAACGAAGAAGCCAAAAAGTCCCGCCTTGAACAAAGAT
>OU343222.1:110971320-111121370 GCA_910596185.1 Chrysanthemum makinoi | reverse complement strand
GACCTAGTATTGCGATAGGTCATCCGTTGTGTTGTTAATGCTTGATTATTCTTTGTTGAACCTTAGTTTATAATCACCTAGAGTAATTGTAGGCTATACATCCCAAGAATACCTTAGAGTTAAAGTTTATAAATCCTAGAGATTTTGTAGTCATTAACCTTTGGTAGCTTCAAAGTTAGGGATAAGCATACCCTCGACTTAGAGACACAAAGCGTTAAGAATAAGGACGTGACAATTCAACCATCAATAGGAGATAACTAGGGAGTAATAAAGCCTAAGCAAATACTTTTAATCATCATACGAGCACACAACAATAGACATAGACTCACCTTAGTTAATTAGATAATAGATAAGTATGAAGTAACGGTAAATACCACCCAAATCCAAACCCCGAGATTCGTACCTTTCCATTTCTAAAAAACAAAAAAGATAAAAATAATCTTCCTCAACCCCACCTTAGCGAGTAACTCTCACTAGCATTCCTATTCCCTAGAGAACGATATTCAATTCCGTGGATTACCCTAATACTGCACTACAGCGATTAGGTTCACTTCCTAGGGTGTTGAAAAACGGCTCGACGAAAAGGAAATTCCTTTGACCCCAAACGCGCTGTGTAAGTGTATCATCACCCCAAGAATTTTGTAAAATATTGTAAACAAGTAAAACGGGGCTATGAAACTCACCTTAGCAATGAAATTCGAATAATGTAAAATCAAGTAGTGGAAGCACGTAGTTCGTCCACGCGACCTATAATTAGTATAACAATACTTTAATTATTACGTTTGTGTTTGACTCGATAGCGTTTAAATATATCAAAAGTTTAAGTTGTTGATGCTTGTGTGGCGATTTTTAAGTTTAGATAATGTACAAAAAGATGTGATCGATATTGACTCTAAGGAATGGGTAGATAGATACATGTCGGGACGATTAGGGCGAGGACTTATGAATAACTATACGACCTTGTATGAAGGTCTCTTTATGGTAATATTATCCTTAAAATGTGTATGAGCAAGAACGCAGAGTGTACGATAATATATTCATAAGTAGAGCGATTATTTATATTTTAAGAAAAATCGACATGGTTCCATTTATATGTTTTAATATATGGTTTTGAAAATAAGACATCATCGTTAAAATAACCTTTTTATACATATGTGTATGTAAGCGTCAAAATCCCTTTTGTTCTATGTATGTTGATTATTGTTAGTTTTTGTTTATAAAATTGTTGTTTTAAAAAAAAAATAGAGATTCTTTATTACTTATAAAAGAAATAAAGTTATCGTTAAATATTAAAATAAAATTTAGTCTTTATGACTATTAGTTTGGTAACCTATTCATAAAATAGCCGTTTTGAAATTAGTAAGCGAGGAGGTTTTGAGGAAAAATGTTGGACAAAGTATGAAATTTTGAGGTATCCGATCGAGCGACTTCGTGATCGAGTGACATCGCGAAGGAACTTCTAATAACGGGGTATGCGGTGCGGTCCAATTTGTCAAGAGATGGGCTTCGTCCCAATTCTCAAATAGAATGGATTCTCAATGTGGGTGGGCGTGGCGATTCAACTACCAAACGCACCCTTATGTAGAGAATAAACAACATACTGATATTGAATGGTTTTGACAAAATAAAACATGCTACCCAGGTACATTCCAAACGCATTCAACAAATCAAGAAATAAGGGTAGTAGTATTTTGCTTGGGTAGTCGAGTAACAAAACAAGTAGGATGCATAGTTTTGGCAACATAAGGAAGCAAAAGATCGATACCTAGACCTAACGACCATACAACGATACATGGACCATAAGATGAGTAGGCTTTCGAGCCAAAGGTTTGACACCAAAAATACATAGTACTTGGTCATATAAATGAGGTGCCTTGAGTAGGAAAAGAGGGGGTTAAGACCTTGCACCTCGAGGAGTATTCGGACTTAGTCATGACTCGATCGAGTACTTGCAGCAGGCATACTTAGGCCTCGACTACTCTAGCGTCTGGGGAGGTGGTTGTCGTGTAACAAGAGAAAACTACTTAAGTGTGCTAAGGGTGAGGTGATGAGCAGGCGTGGTTCTAACGATTGGTATTGCTGTTGATACAAAAGATGGCGTTCCTTGTTTGGGCTCGGCTCTCGTACCAATTGATGATTGTTGCTTGAGACCTGCGTAAGAGGCAGAAAACAGTTAGGCTTATCGTGGGATTGTCTCCCGATTATCCTCTGCGTGAGAGTAATGTCGGTTTAGGGTTAAAGGAGAATTACGGTTGTGTAAGTACCTTTAACGAGGATTGGGTTCCTTTATATACACACGGAATCCTTGTTGGTTCGTGTTCCTCAACTTCGGCGTATCCCGCCTAAGTCGGTTGGGAAATGATTATCTCCCTCATTAGGAGATAACCGATATCTATTCCGTAAATAGATTTGGGTTTGAGCCTTTGCATCCCCAAACACTTATCGGTTTGGCCCATTAGTCTTTGGGCTCGTTACTATTGGACTTTAGTTGGGTTTGACCCCAATATAGACTATCGTCATCATGCCCCAGTCTAGTATCGCATGATGTCATTTGGATGCTAGACTAATAACCGTAGTGGAGTAAAAAACCGCAAAGCATAGGAAGAAAGCCAAAGAGGTTCAGCGTTGAAAGATATACATTGTATCTAGCGGTAATTAGAAAATGAAGCCTATAAATAAATTGGGAAAATAGCTGCCTACGTCATGTCGGGAAATCGAGCTACAAATTAGTGATAGTGGGATCCACGTGTCGCTCATCTTGTGGATGAGAAAACTTATAACCGAACGCCTCATTTTGATGTGTTTCTCACGATGAAAACACAAGCGCCATTGTTAATAAACCTTGCATTTGCAAAAGCAAGCTGCTATTCCCAAGGTAACCATGCGTGCGCCTTTCAAAAGAAAAAGAATACCATGGTCAAACAGTTATCTGATTTCACCTCCGATATTTTATACCGCTTGGCGTGCATCGGTTGTTCGGATCTTGCGAGCTCAATGCGATTTCCCAGAAGTGAGGTATACACTGCGTTTTTGAGTTCGTCGAATGTGTGCCCATATCTATTTACGTATGATGTGTTAAATTATTACCATTTGCACCTATCCGGTACCTTTGCGTGTTACGAGATTACCAACAGGGTTAATTGCCGATTCTGGCGATTAACCCGACTATCCATCTATTCGTGCGTTACCACACCATAGGCGCCGCGGGTGGGTCTCATTGCTAAGCATGCGGGCGCCTTCATGTTATCTGAACAGCTGGATGCGCTGGGAACTGGAAGAGACTTTCTTGGGTAGACGGCGTGCTTCCACCGCGTTTTGAATTTTATACCCGGGGACATTGCCGAGGGATGGCGCCCCTGCTGGATCATATGTCGTGGAGGATGCGGCGATAGCGCCAACGCATCCCCATTAGTGCCTATCCTGAGGAATTCCTAGTGCATATGGGCATTAGCCGTAATTACTTTGGTATGTCGGATGAGATGCCAATCTTCTTAGGCCATGGCGGGTGGGTGCTCGCTCCTCCGCATTCCCATGTTTAATTAATGTAAGAGCTTTCTTTTCCTTTTTCCTCATTATGTAACCTTGTTTTTACATTTGCACGAGATGGATCTGTTCACGCTTGTTCAACTAGCGAAGCTAACCCAGTGAAGATAGGGCGTCTGGATGCCACCGTAGAGCGTACCTGGAGATGAATCTAGGAGAAACAGGGACCAGCTCATCGGTCGCATTAGGCGGCGAGCTCAAGCAAGCGCGGATCTGGGGTGCCATCCTCGTGTAGCGACCACCACTAGGTAAAGCGCTGCTATGGAAGAAGAAGAACAACAATCCGGTGAAGCGCAAAATCACTTGGAGGGATGGCGCGAGCTCATCAAGGAAAAGTCCGGTGGTCTTCATCGTGGAATCATCCTCTAGTGATGCTGCGTCACCTCACCCCTGCTGTCGCAGCCCATAAGTAATGTCTTGATTATTGTTTTTTTTGTCATCCCCTTAATATGGGCCGATAATTCTCGTCCATATATGCGGTTTGAACGACCAAAGTCGCCCCAGGATAGTCCGGTCTGTGGCTGAATCCTCGGGCCAAGGGCAACACCAGCCGCTTGGTCCGGGGGATGTGCCAATAGATAAGTTGGTTGAAGATCCGGGGTCATCAACGCACATCAGCGAAGCTGGTTCTGCGCAACTAAGGGCTAAATATTCGTGAGAGTCCGTGAGAACCGACATATTGCGGGCTGGGCTCGTTTAGCTAGTGCCCGACAAAGATAGAAGCGGCAAATGCGTTATTGGGAAGCTTGCCGTGAGAAAATGGCATTGCTCTCCCAAATAACCCGGGGCGTGCTGAGGCAGTAAAGTACAAGGCGTTGTGTAATGGGCCCTCAAATATCTCGGAGCAGGGTAAGGGAGAGTTGCTCGCAGATTAGGAGACCTTGGCTTCTGTGGCGGTGCTGGAAACACAACAGATGAAGTCGCATAAGCTTAGTTTGGAGTATGATGAGGAATTATATCCTCATCTAATGCCATATATCGGCCTTGGTGGCTTATCACCATGGCCGCATCTCTTCTTTGCTCTGAGTACCCTTGAGTCCAAGGAGGTAGTGGACAAATTTGGTGGGGTAGTCCAATGTGCCTTGGCGAGAGGAAAATCGAAGCTATAGAGCTAGCAAAAGTGACCTGGCTGAAAAGGTTCTGAGTATGATGCACGTCCTATGATAACTGTTCTGCTATGAATAGGATGAAGGCCTTAGAGCTTCCCATGATCGCTGAAATGGAATGCGACGGATTATCCTATTATTATGGAAGGGTTGACCTTAGCGGCCATCGTCTCTGATGATGCGGAAGCAGTAGGACTATTTCTTAAAGCCGATGTCTCTCGGCTTAGTTGCTGTTTTGCTCGCCCGAGGGACATTCGAATCCCTTTGCTTTAGAGAAAGAAATGTCTTTGAAGGAAGTGTTGGAAGCGCATGCTACCAGACTTGCTAAAAAGGAAGGTATTAAGGGTAAAGCAATTTTGTGCGGGGTTGGTGCGGCTCATCTTCCAAGGCGGCGGGGTGCCAGTGAGTGTTGCCACTGTGTGTCTGCCAAGACTCGGACTTATTGAAGAGGCTTAGCGAGTGGAGATTCCAATCAGCGTAGGGACCTCATCATTGGAGCGATCTAAGAGTATATAGGATCTTATGTTTATGAACATCCTTTGTAATAACGTAGTCATTAATAAAAAATCTCCTTTTGCCAAGTGTGTGTTAATATTTGTTGCAGCTTGTAATGTGCGTACTTGTGTCTATCTTTCGCGTAAAGATTTATTTGTCTTAGTATCCAATTTGTACACAAGCACAAATAATATGAGAAATTCATAGTCATGTATGAAGATCATAGTATACTTAAACATAGTTTCTAAGTAATAGTGTCATAATCGTGTATGATGTGATATGCACGTCTTGTAAATATCATCTCAAAGAACCAACCGTGTTGATTCCTTATGTTGTTAAACGCGCACCATATGCATAGTTCTTGGCGTCCGTGGTGGATGCGCACCATACTTATTCCAACGTCTTGTGAATAAGGTGTTTAACAAGGATACATGATCCGATGTTGATAGGTTTGCAACCCTCTTACTCAACGAGTCATTTAGTAGGTTTACTCATCCTTTTACCATCGTGGGTTTTGTAAGTGCATGCACGCCATGTAAGCAAGAAGGATAAAAATGTTAAGACATAAAGTATATGGAAATAACAAAGTGAAATGTGTCGCGGAGTTAGCTAGAAACCCTGATGTTTTATTAATACTTGCAAGTTTTTATGAGAAATAAGTAAGACATTAGACTAAGGAAAATAAAAAAAATACATAGATATGCATTGGGCACTTCAATAAAGTGTAGGAGCGTCACATTTGCGGTAGCCATTACTATAGGTAGCACCTCTGCGAGTTGATGTTCCATGTGCGTGGCGGTTCCCGCCCATCCAAGCCTCGTAGCTTGCCTGCCGCGTTCCTAATGCTTCATAACCTCATAGGGTCCTTCCCACTTTGGTCCAAGCTTACCTGTCTTCTTGGCTCGCGCTCATTGGCGCTGTAAACGAAGTCACACTGTGCGAATGAAACACTACGCACTTTAGCATAATAGTATCCCTTCATCCTTGACTTTGATTTTCCTTCACGTATATGGCTGCGTTGGCGCGCCTTCTTCTAGCGAGGTCTAAGTCGATACGCCGCTCATCTTCGTTGGTTGCCACATTGATTTGGCAGTGCGGATAGTTGGCATTCCATTTCGGTTGGTATGATGGCTGCCACATCCCATAGACTAGAAGGGGTATCCCCTGTGCTGGTTTTGATTGAAGTGCGGTGCGCCCACAGAACATGCGATAGTTCTTCCACCCACCTTCCTTTGTGTTTGTCGGTGTGCCTTTCCTCCACCACTTGATTCGCCCGTTCTACTAGCCGTTGGTTTGTGGGTGTTTGGTGACGCGAAGTCTTTGTGTGATTTTCAATTTCTCGCACAGTCCTTGAAAGGATTCTCGCATAATTGTTTCCCGTTGTCCGAGATGATTTCTCCAGGTACACCGAAGTGGCATACAATATTTTCCCAAACAAAGCGTTTCATCCGGTTGCCGTGATTGTTACTACTACTTGCTTCGATCCATTTGGTGAAGTAGTCTATGGCGACTATGAGGAATTTTAACCCTCCGGCTGCGGAGGGAAAGGGCCCGCAATGTCGATACCCCACTTGTAGAATGGCCATGGTGTGTAATGGTGTTAGATCGTCTGTGGTCGGCGCGGGACGGGTCTATGAACTTGGCAATCGTTGCACTTCCTTATTAAGTCCGCGCATGCGGTGCATGGTTGGCCATAGTATCCCGACCTCAAGGCGCGTTACCACCACGGACCGTTGTCTGAGTGCATGCTGCATGAACCTTCGGATTTCTTGCGATGCGTAATTTGCTTGTAGGGGACCAGCGCGAACCATGGTTGCGGGAAGGAGCATCGGTATAGTATGTTGTCTCGAAGTTGAACCTTTGTTTGTCTGCGCCGTATCCTACGGGCTTCCTTCGCTTTTGGGTAACGCTCCTTTGCTTAGAAATTCCGCTATCGGTGTCATCCATGTAGGACCTTCTCTTCCATTACCGTGGAGACTTCCATTTCTGAGATGGATTTGCTTTTTAGCGTTTCCACCAGCACTTGTTTTGGCAGTGTGCAAAGCTTGTCGATGCGATCTTGCTCGGTGCATCGCCTTCGATTTTCCCCTCTAGGGACTTGCTTGATGGTGAACCTGTCAAAGCCTTTGATTAGTGCCACGGTCTTGTCAATCTTGAATCATATTTTCTTCTTTAGCCACGTACTCGCCCAACCGTGGTTGGCTACTAGCCGGAATCCACAGCTTCAGTTACGTTACACCCATTCGATGCAATAGTCCGTGATTAGAGCTTCATACTCGCCTCATTGTTTGTCGCTATAAATTTGAAGCGGTCGTAAGTGAATTCCATTCCTTCGGATTTGTGAGAATAAGGCCGCTCGACCAATCAGCATGAGGATCCATCGTGAATAAGATCCATGGATCCGGAAATTCCTTCTTGCTTGGTGCGGGTGCATCATCGATGTTGGTTTTTCGATGATGAAGTACGCTAGTACTGTCCTTTTACCGCAGTCGTGGTGCGTAGGAGATGTTGTGCTCACCTAGCAGTACACTCCATTTTTGCAATGCGTCGATCGTCGGGCTTGGAGATGATTTGCTTGATCGGTTGGTCCGTGATCACTGCTATCGGGTGCGCTTGGAAGTACTGCGCGGCCGTTTGGCGGCGAATACTAATGCTAGGACCAACTTTTCCATTCGCTATAGTTCATCTGTTTTCTTGAGTGCTTTACTTAAAAAGTACACCGGAGTTTGTCTTGAGTTCCTATCCGTGAGTAGCATTCGTGTGCTCCATGAGTTGCTTGAGATAAGTACATGATCAACTCTTCCCTTGGTCGGGGTGCTACAAGTGTAGGGAGTGTCACCGGTGTTGTTTAAGCGTGAGAAGGCTTCTTCTGCCTCCGTAGTCCAACGCAAATCTCCCTTTTTATACTTCTTGAGTGTTTTGAAGAGAGGTAGAGACTTGTCTGCTGACTTGGACAGGAACCTATTAAGACCGGCTAGCTTTCCATTGAGAGATTGGACCTCCTTCAACGTTGCGCAGTGAAGGAAGTTCGATGACGACCTTGGTCTTTTCCGGACATGGCTTTATGCCATCGTGTTCTATCAGGTATCCGAGAAACATGCCTTCTGTAGCGCCGAAGGTGTATTTTTTAGGATTGAGCTTCATATTTATCTCTTTGAGTGTCCTAAATGCTTCTTCCATGTCGCGCACTAACTCATCTTCAGTATGGCTCTTTATGACACCGGTCATCAACATAGACCTCTAGGTTGCGGCCCACCTGTTTGTCGAATGCGGTATCTACTAACCGCTGGTAGGTGGCCTTGCATTCTTCAAGCCAAAGGGCATTTTTGTGTAGCAAGTAGACTCCTGGCTTGTGTGAAAGGCGTTTTTCCTCGTCGTCCTTAGCCATTTGGATTTGATGATATCCTTTGTATGCGTCGAGAAAGCACTTTAACGGATATCCACACAAAGACTCTACTTTCCAGTCTATCTCTGGTAGTGGATAGCAGTCTTGTGGACATGCTTTATTGAGGTCAGTGAAGTCCAGCACATTCGCCGCTACCGTGCTCTTTTTGACCATTACTGGGTTAGAAAGCCAGTCATGGTAATAGACTTCACGCATAATCCCCGCATCCACAAGTTTGTGCACCTCTTCCGAGAATCGCCAAGCGCGCAGCCTGGAGCTTGGCGCGCTTCTTCTGGCGTATGGTGAGTACCCTTGTCGGATTCTCGCTTATGTTCTGTGATTGAGCGTGGCACCCGGTCATGTGTTTTGGCTCCCATGCAAAAATGTCCCAGTTCTTTTGCAAGAGTGTGCACACAGCTGCTTTGCCGTTGTCTGACAGCGATCCTCCTATCAATATTTCCTGTTCGGGGTAATCGGGATGAATTGCTACCTTCAGATTTGGAGTTTTGGCTACGCACTGTTCTGGGATAGGTTCCGTCTCGCCTGCAACCGTGTTACATTCTCTGTGTGGCCAGATGGCGTTGTAGAGAGTGACAATGCCACCTTCCACTGGAATTTAAGCATCCCATGTAATGTAAGACTGATGCTGCGCGAATGGTGATATCCCTGGTCATCCGATAATGCCATTGTATGGCAAAGGGGATTTGATCACCATAAATTCCATCCAGGCCGTCGCGGAGTGTTCTTCATTACCAACGCTGACTAGTAATCGTATTTGCCCCATAGGCCATATCTTTTCACCCGTAAAACCAGTCCGCGCCGTTTTGACTGGGCCTAACAGACTGCGTATTTCAGGGCCGCATCGGCAAAGCAGTGCTCATACATGATGTCCGCAGATGCTCCACCATCAACGTACATGCGGTGGATGTCGTGACCCCCGCACTAATCTCAATGGTGAGTGGTTCTACTACTGCGTTGTCCGCAGTTAAGGTGGGGAAAGAGATTTCCCTTCCACGAGAAAACTCCTGGCTGACCTTCTGCCTAGTGACCCGCTGCCATGATTGTATCATGTAGATGGTGTCGGCCTTGTCCTTGGGTGTCTCTTTCTTGTTCCCACTCTTCTGTCTATCCTTTCCTTCCTTAATGTTTTTGACCAAATGGTCCAATCTGCCCTCTTTAACCATTTTGTCAATGAGCTGGCGCAGTTGGACACATTCGTTAGTAGTGTGGCCCTTCTGTGCGTGGTAGTCACAGTATCCACTCCCGGTGCGCCGATCCTCTGGAGTGCGCATTTGTGGCGGTCTTGGAAAGTTCGCACCTTCTGTTGCGAGTATTTCCTTTGGAGTCTTGGTCAGTGGGGTATATCTGTCATAGTCCCTTCCGCTCCGTTTACTGCGATAGCTCTTATTACGGTTGCTACCCCGGCCATGGCTTGTCTCCCGTTTTTCCTATGACCGATAGTTTGAGTAGTTTCTTTTGCTATCCCGCGGCTTCTCCTTGGACGAAGGACCGAGAGCGTTTCATGAGTTCATCAAAGGTTTCGGGAATCTTATCGTTCAACCTCTTGATGAGTTCTGGGTTATTAATCCCATTCATGAAACAAGAGATCTTTAGCACTTCAGGGCATGCTTTAACTTGCATGCATTCATCTTTGAAGCGTTCCATGAATGCGCTTATAGATTCTCCTGGCGCATTTACCTGGCGAAGTTCGACAGGATTTTTAGTGCACTTCTTCGCGAGTAAAGTTTAGGCGAAACGCCTTTCTTAATTCCTCAAAGCCGTTGATGCTTCTGCGTGGAAGCTGTGAACCAGGTTCCGCGCATTTCCCACTAGTGTGGAGTTGAACATGTGGCACCATACAGTGTGTGGCCAGCTTTTCAATTGTAGCGGTGATTCGAAAATTTTAGGTGATCATTAGGATCACTGTTCCGCCATAGGTTTTCACGCGTTGGCACATGCGCCTCCTTTTGTTTTCTGAGAAATCACTGATGCGTTGAGTGAACGCATCCACCTTTTGACGGCGCCATGGGAGAGATATATCGCCATCCTCCCCGGTCATTATATCTGTTTATGGACTTCCAGTGTCCAGTTTCACTATCCTCGTTGTCCGAGGAATTTCCAGAGGACGAATTTTCCCTCATTCGACGTTTGCCGACCGTCCCTCGAATTTGCACTTGAAGTGCTTTCACTGGGGAGTATCGTCGCCCAAGTCCGTCTCTATTCTGCGGCTACCAAGTCACGGTGTGGATACTTGTACGCCGTTCATCCTCCTTACTTCCTTCCAGATGTTGTGAGTTGGATGTTTCATCATCCTCAACTCTTTTCCTAATTCATTAAAACTAGGGGTCGGCGACTATCCCTCCCGCGCTTTTCCCGACAAGTAGCGCGATGGAGATGTCTCAAACTCCGGGCCGAAATCGAGTCGAGCATGCAGATTCCGACCTGACCTTTTCTTTGCCTCCTTTTGCATGAGAGCATCCAAGGTTTCGTAGTTTTGTGATACGAACTCGTTTGGCGCTAGTTCTGACACAACCCCTTCTAGAGTAGGAGTATCAGTTTCCACCACTATACTCTTATTTTTTCGGGCGATCAGTGCTTTTGTGAAGTTTGTCTCCACTACGGTTTGGAATGGGGTGGCAAAAGGAGTGCGCAGTGGATCTCCTGCGTTAGGTGGTTGCCTGGCCTGGTTGTCCCGCGTGGTTCCACCAGGAGGAAAACCAAATCTGGCCTGATCCCCGGTTTTAGCAACACGGTTGTCCCGAAGTTTGCTTGGAAGCAGATCCGACGAAGCGCTTCTTTCCGGTAAGATCTATTTGCGATCGCTGATTTCCATGCTTCGTCATTCTAGTTCTTAGTTCTTAGTGAATGGTCCCACGGATGGCTTATAACTTGTTGATACAAAAGATGGGCGTTCCTTGTTTGGGCTCCGGCTCTCTTACCAATTGATGATTGTTGCTTGAGACCTGCGCACTAAGAGACAGAAAACACCGTTAGGCTTATCGTGGGATTGTCTCCCACGATTATCCTCCGGCGTGAGAGTAAGTAATCGGTTTAGGGTTAAAGGAGAATTAGGGTTTGTAAGTCATACCTTTAACGAGGGATTGGATTCCCTTTATATACACACGGAATCCTTGTTAGTTCCATGTTCCTCAACCTTCGGGTATCCCGCCTAAGTGCTGGGAATGATTATCTCTCTCATTAGGAGATAACCGATATCTATTCCGTAAATAGATTTGGGTTTGAGCCTTCGCATCCCCAAACACTTATCGTTTAGCCCAGTTGGCTGGGCTCGTTAGTATTGGACTTTAGATGGGTTTGTGACCCCAATATAGACTATACGTCATCAGTAACAAACGAGTCAAAGATTTTACCCGTAGCCACATAACTATGATTCAATATTTCCATGACCCACTTACCACACAATGCTTCACAACTTACAGTTACTTTTAACCAATTCATGAACAATTAACTTAAACATTGCTAACAATTTCAAAATCAAATAAAATTCTTGTAACAATATTCAATCGAAAAACTTGTACAATGATACACTAATAACACTAATCGACCAAGAGAACTATTTTTATGAGACTATTATAAACCTTACAGGAAGAAACGAGTAGACCACTTCTGCTCTTGCCCAACGAGTCCACACCAACGGATTGACCGGGAGCACAAAAGCTTTTGTGATGTATTTGAAGGGGAAAAGTGTGGACTTGCTGGAGCATCGAGGGTCTTTAAATAGAATCGGCTGTGGAAGGTTTCCAAAAGTGCTTTTTGATTATAGAAGACGGAGTAGGAATTTTTCAGGAAAGATCTCTTTCTTCCTTCAACTCCAATGTAACCTTGTGACTTCTTCTAGGAATGGGAACTGAGATAGAGATGGATCGGCGTTGGCATTTTCTTCTTGCCCTTTTCGAGTTGACCATGGATTGGATAGATAGTGTGGTGATATTATCACTAGAAGGAGGTTGAGGTAGATTTCTAGATGGGAAAGTGGAGTTTGGTATTACCAGAAGAAGGATATGGGGGAGAGACGAGGCATAGGGAACAGAAACAAAAAGAAAGGATGTGTTGGGGCGAAAAAGGAGGCGTGAACTTATTATCAGAAAAGAAAGATGAACTAGGGAAGAAGATAAAGTGAGAAGGGGGAGGGTAGGCTGCGTTTTGTGTGGGTAGATTAGGATAGGATTTTTAATATTAGTAATAGACTAATAGTATTAGTATTATTATTATCATTATTATTAACAGTATTTAGTGTACGCCGTGTTTCTCTGTATTAAACTGTGAACGTAGCATCCCGGCTAAGTACAACATAAGAATTTTATTTTTGGACACATTTTCGAAAGACTGATATAAAGATAGTGTCGTTGATTTTTATAGTATGTTTTTATGTTTAAGTTGTAACTGGAGAGTTACCGGTACGCGTGCGGACTTGTTTCTTAGGAAAACCATTGTAACTTCTTGTTTTTCGATTATAATCATTTGTAAAATCTGGAAAAATAAATAACTCGCGTTTTCCTAACGAAATGGCATAGTGACGTCAAAAAAATAGACCGAGAATTTGTCGGTTGCTACAATAAATATGTTATATACAACCAAGTGTATAGACGATGCAATATGAGTGCTTAAAGGATATTCCCCCTCGTTCAAGGGTGTCAAGAAGCACATAAAATAAGAAAAATAATTGATGCAAACTTCATCCTTAGAGAGAGTAAGTTATATACAATTGAGTGTATATGATGATAACCTACAATGAAAAAATTAGTGCACTATATTTCATCTTTTTGACAAAGAAAAATAAGATGTATATATGTCATATATAAATGATATAATCAAAGATCTCATGAAGTGTAGTCTCCTAATAAGAATTACAATCATAAGAAAAGCGAGAATATAATATGATAAGAGCCTACAAAATAGAGCCTAGAAAGAAGGTATGAAGTGAAGTTGGAATATAAAGAGTTAAAGCTAGTGGTGCTAGTGTTGGTGTCAGTTTACTAGTAGGATTCATGTGGTGATAACTCGGTAGATGACTCAAGATTTATAAAAGTAAGTTTTCGCTAATCCATGGTGGTGATTATTAGTGAACGTGGTGATGGAAGGTGGTGGTGATAACATAGAAAACTATTAAGGAGTTAGAAACTCGTATGTATAGCAAATTCTATAAAAATAGAAAATATGGACTCATGTAATCCTTGTATAAAATTTACAACTTGGGGAATAAACAAAGGATTATGACTTTTGTAATGTCAAGTGACCAAGACGAAGAAGAAGAAGAAGAAAACAAATATAAATAGACATTGCAATTCAATGATGCATAAGGGTTATGATTTGAACGATTTATTAATGCTAATAACCTATTGTTTTGAATAAGTTCTTATATGCTTCAAGCCAAGAGTAATCAATAATGCGTTCTATCTAAGAATGTTATAATGAAGATACCAAAGAAAATGCGTAAATACAAAAGTGATAACATGAAGAAAAATTAGTTCATTGGTTGGCACGAATTATAAAAATGACCTATTCTAGGTGACAATGGGAAAGATAGTATTAGCATGTTTTTGACCGACATGGACAATTATGACATTAAAAAGAAGTGAAGACAATATGTACCCAAAATAATAATAATAATAATAAGTACCTATATGAGGATGAGGATGAAATCATATGAGAGAGAGTTAAATAGACCAACGTGTTGAGAAAGTGTTAGGAATGACGATTTTGATTAATATATCGTTTGCACTGACAATGATATGTATGATATGTGTCAAGCGAGAAAAAGATAAGATCCTATGATGGTGTTCTAGACAGTGAAGTTGTAAGGTGCTACTTAAAGAAAAATCCTAGATTTGTTGATTGTGGAGATGACGAAGTTTGTAAAACAAATGATGCGTTTTTCACTTAATGATGTATTGGTGCAAACTTGTGATATAAGGTTAAAAAGGTTGAACTAGTTGTGGTTTTGTGAACCGGTTTTAGCTAAGTGGTGTTTACCTATATGTTGGTATTTTTGGGTGTAAGAGACATAAATTTTTGACAAAAGACAATTATTTAAATGGATTTCTCTCCCCCTTAATTGGTGGACATCCAACATAATGTGTAATGTATCAAATAAAGAATGACAACAAAGTGTTTAGGAGGTTATTCGGGTTAACGAAAGAGTGATGTTTTTTTTATGGATGATGGTTAGCATACGATGAACTTCATCCTTAAAGTCACATGCCTCTTCTTGATTAATACGAGATGATCGGATGACGAGGCATGTGGTTTCCTCATAAGAGGTGGAGAAGATGATGTAATTAAAGTATTTTTGTAGCTAAATAGTGGTGGAGGCAATTTTTGTAAAGCGGAAGCAATAATGAGATTTGAAAAGAGGTCGGTTGAATGATATGAAGATGTAATTCCAAATCACTAAATTTTATATGTTCTAGAACTATATGCAAGTTTAAAGGGTCCCATAAAACTAATCTACGTAGCAATGAAGGGATTATGTGAAATGAGCATATAAAAGTTAGAACGAAGTGAGATAACTAATAATTTGTTATCAACCTACAAAACAAATTTGTTAGTGACAGAAGTGTTAACATGATAGAAATCAAATGATAACATCTTATATAAGCAAAAACAACACATTCCACTTAGTAGACAAGAAATCACCACACAACAAGGTAGCATCAAGACAAACAATCATATTATGCAAGAATGCGATATTATTCAAGACATTTTATTTTTAGATTGTTTTGTCGTTAGTGTTAGACATTTAAGTATACTTAGCTATAAGTAAGTATGACAATTTGTGTGATTAATTTGTAGGGTAAAAAGACTTCTAAAAGTTTATCATACAAAAACCATTTTGACAAATTATAAGTGCACACGTCGCAAACAAATAGAGTGACAAAGATGCAAAAGAAGCAAGACGAGAGATTCATGCAAGCTATGTTTAAATTATAACATTTATGAGCATGTATCATTTAGACCATCCTATGCATAGATTTAAGGAATGTCAACAAAAGACAATAGCTTTCAAACATGGATACATAAATAACAAAATGACATATTATGAGTTCACAAGTAACACGTTAATCATGTGAAACATCATACAAAGGGCATAATTGCTTCAACTATAAATATCATGAAAATCATGTTTACGCTTAAAGTAGCATAAAGCATCATAAAGACAAAACTTTTCAAGGGTTTATACATTTGACAATTAATCAAGTTGATATCAAACACCAAGAAAATGTCACGGCGTGTGAACAATTTAAACGAGAATATGTAATTAACACATGTATGTGTAATGCAAGTGGTTTTAAAATAAAATTCCTATCTACTACTTGTTTGATTAGTATTCCTAAGGCGAAGCAAACTATCACTATTATAACACTTTAGGTAAGTATATAAGAGATAATAGTTTACCAATACTTGGCTTAATGTGATTCAACTAATATGCAATATAACTAAGGTGATGAAGATGTCATAATATAAACACAAAAAAAATTAACTATGGTGTGTTGATTTTTAGAAAACAAACAATAAATTTGGAATCTAAGGTTGCTCAAATTAGATAGCTTAATGGCTGACTTGTTTTGATCATTTATGACCAAGAGATGTGTTTGTGTGTGATAATGAAATAAGAGTGTTCTAGAGAATTCTTCTTAGAGTGTTTTCCAACAAGAATATTAGTAAGGTTACTAACTTCAATAGATCTTGTGTATACTCTAGAGATATGTATGTTATAACCTTAGATGTGTTTAAGGCTTGAGCAAGGTTTGATGATGATGTATGCTTGAAAGAAAATAGATACAAATTATATCTTTCTACAAGTAAGATTATTCAATGTGATAAAGTTATCATGCTTATGAAAGCACGAATGACGAGATGAAGGAGTTACACTAGTTCATAGAATGTTTTATAGGCTTGTTTAAAACTATTTAGCCAATGATGTGTAATGAAATTTCTTGTAACGCAACCGTTCATGTCACAAGGAGAAAATGATGCATAGGATATACAATATCCTTTATTACCCTTTTGACGAGAAAAATACTTAACACATGATTTATTAAGTATGGTGTCGTCCAAAACATCATGTTGTCCTAAATGAAGATTTGAAGCTAGAATGTTTGAAATGAGAATTTCAACACGTGCTTGAAGTGGAAGTGGGTATAGAAAATAAACTAGTGAGGTTGAGTAAGATCTAAGGAATCCATAGAAATGTTGGTTGAGTTGGATGGTCCTAATATACCATGTCTCAAGATGATTACATTGACTAGATGATGAAAAAAAGAGATCCACTCTAGTTTTCTTATGTATACTTCTCAAGGGATATTGTCACTTGGGGAGCATATCTTGCAAGATTTAGCTTTGAGGTTGCATTTCAACATATGTTGTTAAAATATTTCGGTGTTGATTTTTGGGATATGACATTTAATGACTACAATCGTAAGTCACATATACTTAAATATTTCGGATGAAATACTTAAGTTGCCAATTCTACCTTGTTGAGATTATAGAGCTTAGATTGCACTCAAGGATAGCAAGACTTGATAATACATCTTTAACATACGTGTGAGTTATGAATCGATGTAAATCCTTATCATCTTGGAGGATGACACATCATTTTCATGTTAACCAAGTGAGGCAAAACATGTAGAAACAAAACAATATTTATAGTCATATGTTAGACTTGTGTATGATATCTTTGCAAATAATGAGTCCGGATTTGTTAGTCTAGGTGGCAAGTCATCTAAGTCATCCGCAAACAGATGAGGAGATGTTGGTGGTGTTGCACAAAGTTTGATAGGTACAAGTTTTGGAGACTTTGGTAGTGAATGTGTTTTGGATGGTTGCAAAGTAGTCATAATAGTGGGTGATTTTGGTGGTGGAGTTGAAGTACTTAAGTTTAGAAAGTTCTCATCTCAAATGGGTGATGAGATGTTGAGAGGTGACGAGTCTGAGGATGAAGAGTTCAAGTTGACGAAGCAACAAGATCGAACGCTAATCCTAGCGGTTTTCTTAAGTAGCTTGTTTGAGGTTGAGGATTTAATTATTTTGACTTTGCTTTAAGAAATGCTAAGCTTAAGGAGAAGTAATAGTGAATGTATGAAAATGACCATCCTGAATGTGTTAATTTATGGAACTAAGGATTCATGGAGAAATGTGTTTGATTTGATGTTAATCCATATAAAGATGGTGGTTTCTAATGAGATTGAAGTGTTTAAGAGCATTTCTAACATCCTAAGTCAATCCATTGAAAGATATGTAGTAAAAGAACTTCAATCAATGCAAAATATTAGAAGTCAAACACCCACGGATTGCAAGGAACCAAATTTAGGGTTCCTTCCTTTATAGGAAAAGGTTCCTTGGGTGGATTTTGAGATTTTTTAAATTTTGGTGAGAAATGCATATCCTAATGCTCTAAGAGATCAAAAGTTATCCTAATGTGAGTGAATAACAGTGAAAAGTATTCTAGTAACAAAAAGTGGACTAGAGTGCGGGATTAAACGAAATTTGAAAACATACCTGTAGGTCACTACGGAACCAAATTTTTACAAAGACGGAACCCAGTTTTTGGTTTCGTCTGGTCCTCCGTGTTGAATTTTCCGACACCAAATTTTTCTACAGACGGAACCAAAATTTTGGGTCCGTCAAATCCGTGGTGATCAGTTTTGTTCACAGAGGCGTTTTTTAACCCTCGTAAACTTTTTCGAATCCTGAAATTTTTCTTAAAACATATGGAGATAATTATTTCTGGTTAGGAACAAGCAATAACACATATATAAACACATGGGAGCATGTATTTCAAATAGGGGCTAGTGATTTTCACTAAAAAGTGAAAACGGTGAAAATTTGATAACATCAAAATTTATCCCCCTGCAAGGCAAAGTTAGTTCACATGATTGTTTAAAGTTTAGTTATCATCATAGAAAGTAAAAATACATAAAATACATCATACATCATTGTTTTTGTTCTTGTACCAAACACTCCTTAAAACTTCATTTTAACACTTGAACTTATATGCGAGAGATTATGCAAAACAACATTTTTTATGGTACTTGACTAATTTACTTAGTACTCATTCCTTAGTGAGTTACAAAATTTCATAAGTTATGCGAGATGTTAGTATAACCTATGCAAAGAAAGTGATCTAAGTCTATAAGTGATGGTAAAACAATTTTCCAACTTAGTGCACAAAATCTAGCAAATGTCCTATTGTGCATAAACAAGAAATCGACAAAAAAATGACATGGCAAGATTGACACTTATGTTATACAAACAAACAAGTGTAAACAACAATTTGAAAATAATTAAGCAACATATATGCAAACAACATAAACAAGTAGTTATTTAGCATAACATAAAAAGAGAAACACTTTTCGTCATTTTAAATATGACGATGTATGCCAAGCTTGATTAGTTTTCTTTAAACATATTACCAAATTATTTAGTTTCAAAAGAAATTGTATCAATATTCTAAGAATACCAAGTTAAATTGCTTGACTCAAAATTTTGAGTTTTTATGTTAAAGCGAAACTTAATATCTTGAACATACTGTAGTATTTGGTCTATTTCACTTATTTAAAATTAGACTCATGCCATGAGAGTATTTTTAAATTAAAGTAGACTTAATTCTCTTTAAAATGATAGGTGGCTCAAATCGTACGGACTTACGGTTAATTAGTTATAATTTTTTGAAGTTGGCAAAAAAACTGCATACTGTGCAGACCAAGGAACCAAAATTTTATAAGAGCGTACCCCTTTTTTTGGTTCCGCCCAATCCGTGATCTGCTGTGGAAAAATGTCACAGAATGAACGAAAAATGTACTTACGCATAGCGAGAAAGTGTAGGACTTACTAGATTTGATAGAAAAATATAATACACATATTTTATTATCATTTTTCCTAATGTGACTTATCTAAATACTTACGGATATGATTTTTCAGCTAAATTTATAGTTATGCCAAACACTCCTTTTAAAACCGTATTTTTCGTAAATTTGCTCTAACCACATAACTATATACTTACAAATTTTTAAAAAATCTTTTCTTTTATTTTTCAAGGAAACCTTCAAGCTTGTATACAAAGTTATATTTAACAACAAAACTTCAAAGTATAATTAGCGAAACATTTTTCATATTATATTCCGTTTCATTGGTAATTTGATACATGGATAGTGCTCCATTTTAAAAACCTTTTGTTTTGAAAATAAGAGCTATGAGGCTCTGGTACCAATTGTGAATACGTTACCGTTTAAAAACTTTACATCTTTTGTATCAAATGGCTTATGAAGTTTTGAAAGTGTCACTTCTCGTTTGTGACTAATATAAAGCATAGTAAACCAAGTTGTCACACAAGCATGAACATCAAACCACATCACAAGCAATAGTATAATGCAATTATAAAAGTAAAGAGATAAAGAAAGGAAAGTGCAAACCGAACACGAGGATTTATAGTGGTTCGGTCATGGATCTCCTCTCCGCCCTACTCCACTCCCCGAGTACCCAACTCGAGAGTTACTTCACTAAATCAACAAGCTCCCTTTTTGGCGAAGAAAACCTTACAATCGTCGCTTCCACTTTTTCCGGTACAAAGCTAAATACCGGGTTCTAGTTTGAGGTAGAACCAACCTAACGTCGCCTATACATTATTTCCGACACTAAGCTAGATGTCGAGTTCTTTCCGGGTACAACCACTCCCATTATGTTTTAAGGCCCAACAGAACAAACCTTGTGTTTTTTGTCACAAACATAAAAACCATCTATTCTAGTTTGGTGAAGGTGTTGTGATGATGCAATAATGTTTACAACGATGATCCATGACATAAGTGTCTAATGGATATGAATGACTACTTCTAAATGAACTTCCATTGAAAGGAAGCTTTCAAATGATGAAGATCACAAATTCTCAAAGCTTGATGTGATAGATCTTCATGTGTGTATGCTTGTGATGGATGAGGATGACTAGATCTCCAAGCTTTCCTTGGTTGATCAAAATGTAAAGTATGCATACAACAAAGATGAATGTTAGAAGCATTATGATCATGTGATGATGAAGGTGATTAATATATGTTAATGCATGATTATCTATAGATCTAAATGATGCAAGAATGATAGAGAGAATGTGTGTTGAAAGGGATGAAGATATGAGAAAACAATGTGTTGGTATTTATAGCCAAAGTGGTAATCAAAAAAATCTTTATCAAATCTTTCCAAGATCTTTTAATAGATTTGATATCCTAGAATATCTTACAAAATCTTGCAAATCTAGTTCATATCTTTCCAAAATATTTTCTATGATTTAATTAGATTTGATATCTTAGATATTGTAAATGCAATTTCATTTTGATTAAAATGTTTTATCAAAGTAAACTTGTAAAATGTATTATGTAACTAGTTAGTAAAATGTCTAGTTGCCTTTTGTAAAATAAAATATCTAGTTGAATGTTTGTCAAAATAAAATGTATTTTGTCAAGTGTAATTTAGTACTTGTATAAATATTATGGTTAGTTTACTTGTACAAATAAAAGTATATATTTGTTAGACATTTTACAAAAGATGTATTTTTATAAAATACTTGTGAATGCAAAATGTAAAATGAGGTTCGAAATAGAATGGTTAAACCTATTAAAATACTTAGTGACTCTAAATGTATTTTAAACATTCTAAATGATTTGTTCAGGGGTTTGATCATAATGCCACATAACAAACATGTACGAACCTGTGTTGTAACATACGAAGACTTGAGACATCGAGAGGTGTTGAATGTATGTTGAGACAAAATGTGATTACAAGTAATTTGTACATTTTACGTTATGTATTACAAGTTACATGTTTGTCATCAATCAAAACAAACGAGACTGTAAAGATTAAATATCGTAATATTTGCACTAACAGTATTTACAATGGTTTATCGTTTATGAAAAAAATGGTATGTTGTTAGTGTTGACAGTGTGACTGAACAACCCAATAGGACAAATTTGTAACTTCTTGATTTTTGATTTCCCTAAATCAAACATATTTAGCAAATGCCACAAATTGTAACTTCTTAATATTTGACTTCCCTATGTCAAACCTATTTAGCATTGCACAACCAAACACTATCAGTTACAATAACAACCCAGTTTTATATTCAGAGTATGCCAATATTAAAAAGTAACAGCTTTTATTGATCGATTTTAGTTAAAATATGTTTGACTTCCCTAAGTCAAACACTATGATTTAAAATATGTTTGACTTCCCTAAGTCAAACATATTTACCAACGTACAACCAAACACTATCAGTTAAAATAACAACCCAAATTTTTATTGCTCGATTTCATATTGACAACCGTTACAAACTTCTCTATCATCTAAACATACAATTAGCTATACCCACAACTTTCTCTATCATCCTTTTCCTTTCTTTCCTTTCCTTTAGATATTTAACACAGCTTCAAGATTTTAATCATTGTTTCCAAATCATTAACAATATAACCCGATGTCGGCAGCCTCTTGCTCGTCCTTCTTAACACCCAAATGCTCATCATTGGAACAATCTACTTTCCTCAACCCACTGTACAAAGACCTTCCCTTATCGTTTTGTGTCATTGTTTGTGATTTGTGTGGAATGTGTGTTGCTGGTAATTAGTGTTGAATGTGTGTTGCTGGTAATTAGTTGAATGTATGTTGCTGGTAATAATAGGTTAAAAGGTTGGGTTAGATTTAACTAAGGTATAGTGAAAATGTGAGTTGTCTATTATGCCCTTGAAAATATTAGGCAAAACGGACCGAGGAAAAATAGGTCAAGGGACGTCATTGACACCAAAACCATAAGATTTGGACTCCTAGCGACGAAAATCCCAAGTTTTGTCCCCCCGTGATGGTTTCTGGCAAATTTAAGGTCCAACGGTGTATTTTATCCTTGGATTAAATTTCACTGTTTGGTAAAGAGAAATAAAAAAGCGGATAATTGAAGAGAAACTGATGGAGAAATATAGAGATATGGGTAATGTAATTTTGTTAGCCTCATTTCAATCATTTTCATGGAGAATTTGGAGAAATTAAGTTTTTTTGTTTCTTTTTTATTTTTTGTAATTTTTTACTCTTTTTCGTAATCGCTTGATCTGTGCCAAACCGTCAAGTCTAACAGACTTAAAACAGCTTAAGCACAAATGCAATGAAGATCAGAGAATACAATGGATTCCCGGGTCGTTAAGTCCCACGGAGACTCAATGGTGTGCAAACACTGATTCAGACGATAGAATGATCACTAATGATAGTGATCAGAAAAGATTAGGATTTGAATATTACACTACTGAAAAAGGAAATAATTAAAAGCGACTTAAATGCAAATTAAGAAAATTAAAAAGATAAAAGATATTAAATAAACGCTATCACTATATTTAAAGTGATGAACGTTTAAAACTTAAAACGTACGTTAAAATAAAAATAACGTAAACGTACAAAATAAAAAGTGAAACTAAAGAAGGAAAATACCTACGGATATGAAAAATACATTTTTACAATCCTAAATATAAAATAAAATTATTAGAAAAGGAAAATTATTTTTATAACTATTTAATTAATTATTATCAATTAAAAACTAATTGAAACTATTTAATAATACTCTAAAATAAAAGAAAATATGAACTAAGACTTAGAAAAATAAAATTAAGACTTAGAAAAATCTAAAATATGATAAAACTTATTTTAAGACTGAAAATATATTTTTTAGACTTATTATATATTTATTATTAATTTAAAACTATTTAAAACTAATTAAAATGCTAGAAAATACTATTTAAACCAAGAAAATTATGGAAAATACTTTTTATGACTTTTATATTTATCTTAACCTAAGAAAAATGAAAACTTATTTTTTGAATTTTTCTTAATTATTTGTGTTAAAAGCTAATTAAAAATGATTAAAAACTAATTTAAATTAAGAAAAATAGCAAAACAACTTAGAAAAATCTGAAAATTTCAGGAAAACTCTAAAATAATATAAGAAATAAAGGAAAAATATAAAAACAAGGTGCTATGTGTGAGAAATAGGAACTGATGTGGAAGAGCTTATGAAATAAGCACTTTGAATAAGCTAGATGAGCACAACAAGCACCAAACTGAAACAGAAGGTCTAATAAGCTGAAAGTGACCAAATGCAACACAAAACAACAAGCTTAACACTCTAATAAACCAACTGCAAGGATTTGATGAAATAAGATATAAGCACAAAAAACAGTTAAGAGGGTACCAGGTTTGAGCTTATGCACGAGCTGCTAAATAAGCTGAAATGGAAATCCAATACTTGGGACTTGGAGAAGACCTGGTTGGGACCTAGTAAACCAAAGAAGAGACCTAGAGGAGCTCTTGGGAGTTTTGTGGAAGGGCTGTTAATGACTGAGAAAACTCAACTTATGCTGAGTTTCTGAACAGGGCATCTCAGACCCCAAAGATGAGCTTGTTTGAGCTTATAGAAAAAATTACAAAAATATACTAAAATAGCCATAAGAAATTAGACCATGATGACTTTTAAAAACAACAAGTTTTATAGATAAAGACTCAGAAATGAGTTCAACAAAAATCACTCTAGTTGGCCCAAAAACTCACTTTGCAAATTTTGACTTTTTCACAAAACCAAAATGTTGACTAAGTTGAGCTTTGATCTTGAATTGTGAACTGAAAATGGTATATTATGATGAAATAAGACTAGAACAAGCTATCCTAATGATATCTAAACATGAAACAAAAGTTTAATCTTGCAAAAAACTCAACAGTGAGCTGCTAAATCACATGAATTGGAATTTTGACTTTTGAGCTTCAAAGGCACATGTTATTGACAGATTTGAGTTAATTTAACCCAAACAAACTAAAGGCAACAAGAGTACACCACTAATTAGCCCTCTAAGACAGATAGCACAGTAACACCAAACACCCCTATTATCAACTGTTTTGATGAATTTCAAAGCAACTCAAAGATTAAGGCTATAAACTTGATTAAGGAACTTATAATATCAAATATTAAAGCTAAATAGGCAGTAAACAACAACACTTATCACCATAAAACTAAGAAGTTATTCTTATGCTATGTTGACTGTGAAAATAAGACTTTTATTAACTATAAATTAAAATGATCAAGCTAACTGTTATACTGTTTAATTATACTTAACTATATCAAAGAAACATGAACTAATAGAAATTTAAGCTAATTAATGGCTTAAACAGTGAAACACCAAAATGGATACAAAGGGCTTACAAGATTGATTTGGCTGAAAACCAAGAACAAGGACCAACCATCACCCCTATTAGCTTACCACTAAGCTTCTACACCAGATTCAATCCAAAATCAACACTGCTTCAACCTCTTGCACCATTTTCCATAGATTTTTAATTTTAGAACTAATTTATTGGTATTTTTGAGAATTTTCCTTTTTTGAAACTAAACTGAATTTTAAATGTTTCTAACAACTCATAAGCTTTCTCAAGAGCTTATATAAGCTTAAGAAGCAATAACAACCACTGATAACAACAATTGAGTGTTTTGAGATTTTGAACTAAGAAATAAACATAAACTGGATTTGTAAACTTTAACTGAAATTAACACTGAAATTAAGTGTTTATTACAATGAGATAACTTAACAAGGAGCTTGGAAACTTTAACATAAACTGGAAAACTTAAAAAAATTAAAACGACATAAGGAAAATCATAAAAACTAACTACTATTCTATCTTGCTTCTCTCTTCCACTTTTTATACATCAATACAGCTTCCCCACTTGCTCTGAACTATTCCCACCTTCTTTTTAGACCCTTGGATGATTTAGAGTCAATATTGGCCGTTTGATCATTTTGGCGCCAAAATTGGTTTAACAGGTGGAAGGATTGAGTGTGGGAGTAGGTATGTAATTAATGATTCTTGTTTTGTGTAGAGGTGGAGGGGACAAGGAAAATGATATGTTGAGGAGGGGGGATGGTTTCTCTGGTGAGCAGTGATAGCAGTTGGGAAGAAGGACTTTGGCGGCAAAAAGGTGGTTTGACTGGATTGGTTGACCAGATATTAGTTATAGGCAGGGGTTCAAATTGGGTTGTGGCAGGGGTCACTTGGGGTTCAAGGGTCCAAAATGGTTTGAAAGGGCTTAATAATAAACAAGGACCATTAGTGTAAATTCTGAAACTTCAAGGACCTAGGCTGCCAATTCTGAAAAGTTTCTCCAAGGACTAAAACTGACAATCTTAAAAAGTACAAGGACTAGACTTGCCATTTTCCAATTTCCAGGGGCCATTTTTGCCAATTTTGAAACTTGGAGGACCAAATTTGTAATTTTCTCAAACTTTTGATATTTTTCACCAAAGGACTAAATTTGACAAGTTATGATTTAAAAAGGACCTTTGGTGATTTTACTTTTGAAATTATGTGCTCAGGGACTGTTTTTGACAACTTTTGAAACTTGGGGGACTAAAACTGCAATTTTGGCAAATTTGATATGTTTTTCATCTGATTTTGATATTTTTGCATTTAAAACACATAAAACACTGATTTGTGATATTTTGATCATTTTGATGTGTTTCTGAGTGTTTTCAGATGATTTTGCAGTCTAAATGGTATAAAAATGATGAGTATTTAGACACTCATCAATCCCCCACACTAAGATATTGCTAGTCCCTAGCAATGATTTGAGAAAACTTTAATGGATTTGAAAAACTCTTTACCAAAAGCCATCACTTCTGGAGTAGCCAAATGTTTCAGTTCAAGTAAGAACCTTGGTACACTGATAACCAAATGATTTTGAGCAAATCATAAGCTGTAAACGGATTTGATGTGTCTTTACCAGAAGCCGTACCCTTCTGGACTAGCCAACTCTTAGATAGTTTATCAATATTATCTTTGGTGAGCTGATTACCAATTATGGTTTTTCCACTGCCTTTACCACAAGCCATAACCTTGCGGGCTAGCCAACTCTTCACTTTTTAGGATATGGTGAGTTGAGAACCATACAATTTTGGGCAAATTGCAAGCCATATAAACGGATTTGAGAAATCTTTACCAAGAGCCGTTTGCTCCTGGATTAGCCAATCCTTTTGTCTTATAGACATGGCGGACTGATAACCAAATGAGTAAGTGTAAAACACTTACTCCAAAAAAAAAAAATTTTGGCCAAAAACGGGGGAATTGTGTAAATAATATATGAAATTCGTGAGAATTCCCCCCCACACTTAGAAATGAATATTGCCCTCAATATTCAAAGTACCGGCGGTTATGCCGAAACAAAGAACGTAAAAGGGAAATATTACGGCCATTATTTGGAAAGAAGATTTTTTTTTTTTTTTTTTTTTGGAACACTTATATACAACATGTGGGGCAACCCCCCCACACTAGGGTGGTAGAAAATAGAAAGAAGTCAGAAATATGGGTGAAAACCCATATGGCATGCTACTGTTTTTGGTTTCCGAGTCGCTAGCTTGACTCGACCCCGAATTCATTGGTTCATGGGGAAGCAAGGTGGAAGAAACAATCTCCATCGGACTTTCATTCAAGATGTTTGTATAAACATTTGAAGCACGCGAAAGTTCCACACCGATGAGATATAGAGAGAACCGGCTCAAAAATGATAATTGAAAATGCCGGGATCAAAGATAGTGTCCTCACTCCCGAAGGAGTGAAGAAGAGAGGAAGTCACCGAGTAGGTGAAGAAAAGAAGGAAAATCATGATAACAATCATGACTAGATCTTCTTCCTCGGGATTAAGTGCAGTTGCACTTATTTGGATTTTATTGGTTGAGCTCTTTGGGTTGGAAGGCATCTCGTTTGGGAGGGTGGGAGGATTTGTCATAACTATGCAAATTGAGATTCTCTCCCCCCGATCATGATTTTTGCCATCCAAGCAATCATACTCCAGCGGAGATATGATATGAGAAAGTTCACCGGAGAACTCCTCATGAAGAGAATCATTCACATGATGTGAATGTGTGAACTCTTGTTCCATTGTGGGCTCATCACTATCCTCAGTCTGAGTATCAAAGAGTGGATTCTCAGAAATTGAAGTGAATTCAGAGTCGAATTCAAATAGAGGATTAGTGAAAGTAGCTTTGAATGTTTCGGGAACAAAATGATCAACATTCTCTATTGGACTGTTGGAGTAAGAAGTGAGTGAACGATCATTATCAATGAGACTTTCAGTTTCTCCCAGATCGGCTTCGAAATCAAAGAGTGGATTGATGTGAGTGAGTTCACCGGAGAACTCCTCAAGAAGGGGATCAGCATCAGATTGTGGAAGTGATGCCTCAACGTACTCGATGTTTCCAAAGGAAGCACAATCGTCGCTAAGATCGGAGAAAGTTTCAAAATGATCATGAGAACACTCAAGAGGGAAAGGGATATCACACAGATGCTCGAGAATTCCCTGTGACTCTCTTGGGATTGAGACAAGGCTCTCAACACTAGACGATTCCATTTCTGGAATAGTGCTAAGAAGCTCATCCCCCATGTTTAGAGAGTGAGTGGGAGCTTCGGGTGTGATAGCAACAGACTGAGGGAGTTTAGAAGGACTAGCATACATATGTTTAATACTTTCCATTTGTTCTTCTGCTAGTAATTCCATCATAGTCTTTTCTCCCTGACTTTTCATGGAAGGAGTTTCAACTGATGAACTTGATGAACCGTTATAAAATTGTAGGATATCAAGGATATCTTCATCATCATCGTCATCAGGGATGAAACGGAATCGAGAGCTAGATCTGGCTGATTTTTCTTTTGCAATAGATTCCCTAACAGATTTTTCAAAGGCAATCTGAGAATCTAATTTAGCAGCCCGCTCTTCGGCTAACAACACTTCCATGGATTTCTCATTTGGATTATCTTGGGAGTGTTTAGATTCCTTCAAATCTTTCACTAAATCTAAAAGATCAAGGAGAAGATTTTGAGGAAGTGGATCAGGCTGGTACTGTAGAGGTTGGTCTTGATATGAAGAGTCGTAATTGTTACAAGGAAATGGGTTCCCTGTTTGACAATCCGAGCTAGAGTGAGGACCTCCACAATACTCACAACAGTAAAACTGATGTGGCTGTGAGTGGTTGTGAGTGTAGTCATAATTGTTATCAGGAACCTGCTCATAGACAAGCGTGTTTCCTGATTGACAATCAGAACTGGAATGTGAACCACCACAGTACTCACAACAGTAAAACTGCTGAGTCTCACAGTGTGGTAGCTGATGGAATAAATCAGCTGTGTCATGGTAGGAATAGGGATCTTGGTTATAGACAGACCCGTTTCCTGATTCCACCACGCTACAACTGGGGCAATTGCCACCATTATAAGGACCACCACACCATTGACAACCAAGAGGGTGAGGATAAGACATAGAAAGAATCAAAGGTTATCAGAGGGTAAGAAATGAAGAATCAAAAAGGTAAGAGGGTAAAGAGGAATATTTTTGGTATTTTTGAAAAACATGATGATAAAAACAAAGGATGATAAAAACTTTTTACAAATGGTGGTATATGTGCAAGAATGGGTCTGAAAAAGGCTGAACACACGCTAAAGCCTCCCCGGCAGCGGCGCCAAAATTTGATCTGTGCCAAACCGTCAAGTCTAACAGACTTAAAACAGCTTAAGCACAAATGCAATGAAGATCAGAGAATACAATGGATTCCCGGGTCGTTAAGTCCCACGGAGACTCAATGGTGTGCAAACACTGATTCAGACGATAGAATGATCACTAATGATAGTGATCAGAAAAGATTAGGATTTGAATATTACACTACTGAAAAAGGAAATAATTAAAAGCGACTTAAATGCAAATTAAGAAAATTAAAAAGATAAAAGATATTAAATAAACGCTGTCACTATATTTAAATTGATGAACATTTAAAACTTAAAACGTACGTTAAAATAAAAATAACGTAAACGTACAAAATAAAAAGTGAAACTAAAGAAGGAAAATACCTACGGATATGAAAAATACATTTTTACAATCCTAAATATAAAAGAAAATTATTAGAAAAGGAAAATTATTTTTATAACTATTTAATTAATTATTATCAATTAAAAACTAATTGAAACTATTTAATAATACTCTAAAATAAAAGAAAATATGAACTAAGACTTAGAAAAATAAAATTAAGACTTAGAAAAATCTAAAATATGATAAAACTTATTTTAAGACTGAAAATATATTTTTTAGACTTATTATATATTTATTATTAATTTAAAACTATTTAAAACTAATTAAAATGCTAGAAAATACTATTTAAACCAAGAAAATTATGGAAAAATACTTTTTATGACTTTTACATTTATCTTAACCTAAGAAAAATGAAAACTTATTTTTTTGAACTTTTTCTTAATTATTTGTATTAAAAGCTAATTAAAAATGATTAAAAACTAATTTAAATTAAGAAAAATAGCAAAACAACTTAGAAAAATCTGAAAATTTCAGGAAAACTCTAAAATAATATAAGAAATAAAGGAAAAATATAAAAACAAGGTGCTATGTGTGAGAAATAGGAACTGATGTGGAAGAGCTTATGAAATAAGCACTTTGAATAAGCTAGATGAGCACAACAAGCACCAAACTGAAACAGAAGGTCTAATAAGCTGAAAGTGACCAAATGCAACACAAAACAACAAGCCTAACACTCTAATAAACCAACTGCAAGGATTTGATGAAATAAGATATAAGCACAAAAACAGTTAAGAGGGTACCAGGTTTGAGCTTATGCACAGGCTGCTAAATAAGCTGAAATGGAAATCCAATACTTGGGACTTGGAGAAGACCTGGTTGGGACCTAGTAAACCAAAGAAGAGACCTAGAGGAGCTCTTGGGAGTTCTGTGGAAGGGCTGTTAATGACTGAGAAAACTCAACTTATGCTGAGTTTCTGAACAGGGCATCTCAGACCCCAAAGATGAGCTTGTTTGAGCTTATAGAAAAAATTACAAAAATATACTAAAATAGCCATAAGAAATTAGACCAGGATGACTTTTAAAAACAACAAGTTTTATAGATAAAGACTCAGAAATGAGTTCAACAAAAATCACTCTAGTTGGCCCAAAAACTCACTTTGCAAATTTTGACTTTTTCACAAAACCAAAATGTTGACTAAGTTGAGCTTTGATCTTGAATTGTGAACTGAAAATGGTATATTATGATGAAATAAGACTAGAACAAGCTATCCTAATGATATCTAAACATGAAACAAAAGTTTAATCTTGCAAAAAACTCAACAGTGAGCTGCTAAATCACATGAATTGGAATTTTGACTTTTGAGCTTCAAAGGCACATGTTATTGACAGATTTGAGTTAATTTAACCCAAACAAACTAAAGGCAACAAGAGTACACCACTAATTAGCCCTCTAAGACAGATAGCACAGTAACACCAAACACCCCTATTATCAACTGTTTTGATGAATTTCAAAGCAACTCAAAGATTAAGGCTATAAACTTGATTAAGGAACTTATAATATCAAATATTAAAGCTAAATAGGCAGTAAACAACAACACTTATCACCATAAAACTAAGAAGTTATTCTTATGCTATGTTGACTGTGAAAATAAGACTTTTATTAACTATAAATTAAAATGATCAAGCTAACTGTTATACTGTTTAATTATACTTAACTATATCAAAGAAACATGAACTAATAGAAATTTAAGCTAATTAATGGCTTAAACAGTGAAACACCAAAATGGATACAAAGGGCTTACAAGATTGATTTGGCTGAAAACCAAGAACAAGGACCAACCATCACCCCTATTAGCTTACCACTAAGCTTCTACACCATATTCAATCCAAAATCAACACTGCTTCAACCTCTTGCACCATTTTCCATAGATTTTTAATTTTAGAACTAATTTATTGGTATTTTTGAGAATTTTCCTTTTTTGAAACTAAACTGAATTTTAAATGTTTCTAACAACTCATAAGCTTTCTCAAGAGCTTATATAAGCTTAAGAAGCAATAACAACCACTGATAACAACAATTGAGTGTTTTGAGATTTTGAACTAAGAAATAAACATAAACTGGATTTGTAAACTTTAACTGAAATTAACACTGAAAATAAGTGTTTATTACAATGAGATAACTTAACAAGGAGCTTGGAAACTTTAACATAAACTGGAAAACTTAAAAAATTAAAACGACATAAGGAAAATCATAAAAACTAACTACTACTCTATCTTGCTTCTCTCTTCCACTTTTTATACATCAATACAGCTTCCCCACTTGCTCTGAACTATTCCCACCTTCTTTTTAGACCCTTGGATGATTTAGAGTCAATATTGGCCGTTTGATCATTTTGGCGCCAAAATTGGTTTAACAGGTGGAAGGATTGAGTGTGGGAGTAGGTATGTAATTAATGATTCTTGTTTTGTGTAGAGGTGGAGGGGACAAGGAAAATGATATGTTGAGGAGGGGGGATGGTTTCTCTGGTGAGCAGTGATAGCAGTTGGGAAGAAGGACTTTGGCGGCAAAAAGGTGGTTTGACTGGATTGGTTGACCAGATATTAGTTATAGGCAGGGGTTCAAATTGGGTTGTGGCAGGGGTCACTTGGGGTTCAAGGGTCCAAAATGGTTTGAAAGGGCTTAATAATAAACAAGGACCATTAGTGTAAATTCTGAAACTTCAAGGACCTAGGCTGCCAATTCTGATAAGTTTCTCCAAGGACTAAAACTGACAATCTTAAAAAGTACAAGGACTAGACTTGCCATTTTCCAATTTCCAGGGGCCATTTTTGCCAATTTTGAAACTTGGAGGACCAAATTTGTAATTTTCTCAAACTTTTGATATTTTTCACCAAAGGACTAAATTTGACAAGTTATGATTTAAAAAGGACCTTTGGTGATTTTACTTTTGAAATTATGTGCTCAGGGACTGTTTTTGACAACTTTTGAAACTTGGGGGACTAAAACTGCAATTTTTGCAAATTTGATATGTTTTTCATCTGATTTTGATATTTTTGCATTTAAAACACATAAAACACTGATTTGTGATATTTTGATCATTTTGATGTGTTTCTGAGTGTTTTCAGATGATTTTGCAGTCTAAATGGTATAAAAATGATGAGTATTTAGACACTCATCATCGCTTCAGACTATAATTTTATTAAAGAATGTGTTTTTTAATAAAATTTTATGTAAACAAATTCCATGAGCAACACGAGGTGTTCAAAATAGTTTAAAAACAAAATGTCGGTGAAATTTATATGTTTTTTAAAGAAATAAAATATGTCATGTGAATTTTTATTTCAATTATTTGGCGTTAATAGTGAAATTTAATGAATTTTCTCATTCAATTTCATTTCTTTGAATTTTATTGTTTGCTTCATTCATAATCTCGGAAATTCTTTCTACCAAATGTGTTTTAAGTTTCTTATAATTGGATCCTATTAATCAACGTACTCTAATTTATCTACAGTGATAAGAACGGAATAAACTTCGAATACTTTTTAGCTTGTAAAGTTACTACATTATGATTAAAATCCTTTTTCATGAGTTAGCCACGAGAGACCGGCCGGCGCCCACCCGATTAGAGGGACTGATAAATTAATAGAGTACTGAAACTCATGTCGTACAGCCAAGTAGAAAACGAAACAGGAATTATCATCGAAAAGATGGAAAAACCTTTTTGATTAGACGGACATGGAGTATAAGTTGACACCATATTGTATGAAAAAAGGATGCCGGTTTCTACATAGAAAAATGATAGATAGGCCTAAAGATGGACCTAATGCTTAAATGACTTGTACAATTATGCAATTGTACAAGTCATTTAAGCATTAGGTCTATCTTTAGGTCTATTTATTAGGCCTATGTATCATTGCTCTTCTACATATTCATGACTTTTGGGGTCCTAAAACTAAACAAGTCAAATCCTCTTTAACTAAAAAATACTGTAGTCAGTAGCAACTACTCTGTTAACTATGTTGATATTATAAAGAGTCATACTATTAATACCCCCTATGATGTCAAATCATAGGGGGATATTCTCTTTGTCCTCCATTTTTTTAGTACAACACAGTTTTTTGTTAGTTTCTGTTCCGTATTTTTGACAGTTTTAAGCGTTTGACGCATTAAACTTTATATTCACTGTTCCGCATTTTCAGGTTTATAGCTTTTTGATTAAAAAAAAAAAAAAAATATAGCCACCGTATGAATAAAAACATAGCCACAGTATAAATAACTCATGCCATTATAAAATGTATGGTTTCTTTGAAATAGTTAACTTCTAGACAAGATAACGAATAATCAGGTGTACATATATGCACAAGGATCACACAACCAAAACTTATATCCAAAGTCTAAACACGTAACTATGTAACTAAAACATGATCTTAAACCATTTGAAAGAAAGAAAAATATATATACAAACGTAAAAGATTATAAAGTAGCATAACTAATTTGAAAAGAAATTAAGCAAGATCATGGTAAGTGCAATTGAAAATGATATACCATAACAAAAATTGAAGTAACATAACTCATGGATTGCCACTCGTTCTTGAAACATGATGATTGAGCTAGCTTGAAGGTCATCTATATATTTAACTACTTAAAAGACCCGTGAAATTTACGGGTATTTTAAAGTAACAGTGAAAAAAAAAATAATGAATGAAATTTCAAATTATGAAGTTAGAGGCTAGAAAGAACCACATTTGAATAAGCAAACATAAAGTATAAAGTACGTAATAATGATCACAAAAGTAAAATAACCAAAAAAAAAATAACCATCTTCAATCCTTGTTTTCCACTAACATGAGATAAAGATACATGTAGTTGTGATCCCAAATTGTGTAGCACTTCTTCGTAGACCATGTTGGTTCGTCACAAATAACCATCTTCAATCATTTTTTGCTCCTAACGGCGAGAGACGGCTACATATAGCTGCCCATGTGTAAAAACAAAGTAAGATAAAAAATTTCTTTTGTATATGGATTTGAACAAATCACCTTGTAAACAATGGGAAGTTTGGCATTGTAACTTGTGCATACATTTTCTTCAATCTTCTCACTTGATTCAAACTCTTGCTTTAGAAATTAATTACATGAAAATACTATGATCCGAAGACTTGTGAGTAGGGGTGTTCATGGGTTGGGTAATATCCGAATAAACCAAAAACCGAAACCGAACCGAATCGAAAATAACCGAACCGAACTCGTAACCGAACCAAATTTGCTAAAACTGAACCGAACCGAATTAAATATTCGGTTTTCGGTTCGGTTATGGTTTTAGCAATTCAAACCGAAAACCGAATCAAAATAAATATATATATATTTTCTATATCTTTATGATTTAAGATCATTTGAGGACAAAAGATTATTTACATACCAAGGGATCAATCTTCACCATTAAATTTTATTTGATCTAATGGATGAGATTAATCCCAACATTTAAAAAAACCCACTTTCATCATCTTTTTTTAAATATTAATAACTTTCAAACCGTTAATCGTTAAGCGGAAAAAAAAAATATCATTGCGACGAGCATTTTATTATCTTTCTATAGATAGGCACTTTAATATACTTTCGACAAATTTTTTTTTTTTTGTATTTTTCACGTTTTTTTTTAAAGTTTTTTCGTTTTTTTACGTTACTGAAAATTGCATTAAAAAATCATATATGATAAAACACTAATTTGAATATCACATATGATATTAGTGTTATATCATATATGATATTAGTGTTATATCATATATGATATGTAATATCACATGTGATATCATATATCATATATGATTTAACACTAATATCACATGTGATATTCAAATTAGTGTTTTAATTATCATATATGATTTTTTCATGCAAGTTTCAAGTAGTGTAAAAAAAGAAGAAAAAACGTGAAAAAAACGAATTTTTTTTCTTTTTTCAAAAGTATATCAAAGTGCCCGTCTATAGAAAGATAATTAAATGCTCTTCTCGACGGTGTAAATATTTTCACTTAACGATTAACGGTTTAGGAGATATTTAAATTATAAAAAATAGGTGAAATAATAAAATGCTTTTAATCACATGCATTTATTCCTTTTTAAATGTATGGTGGAGAGATGAGTCCCTTGGTATTTAAGAAAAGTTTAGTATGTAAAATAACTCTACTCTATATTTATATAAAAAAATATTAAAACTCTTTTAAATATAACAATTTTTAAGCTTTATTTTTTTTTTCTTTCTAAAAATCTATACAAATAAATGAATAAATAATTAAATTTATGTAATTCGGGTTATTCGGTTCGGTTTTCGGTTATGAGGGTTCGGTTTTTGGTTATTCGGTTCGGTTTTCGGTTTGGTTGAATCAATTTAAATTCAGTTCGGTTCTCGGTTATACACAGAAAAAAAATTAACCGAACAAACCGAGCAACCCGATAACCGAACCGATGAACACCCTTACTTGCGAGTACAATAAGTATTTTTACTTAGGGCCCATTTGTTTCACCCCTTTGGTATGGGTTTTTGAAATCAAACTCCAAAAACTTTGTTTGTTTTGATCTTTAGATTCAAAATTTGTATTGGTTCAAAATATTATGCACTGTTTCAAATAAGGGCGGGGTTTGCTTTTTTGTGTGAGCCCAAGTGCAATTTCTTTTGTCTTTTTGTTTTAAAAAATAGTTATATTTTTTTTAATAAATTTTAATTAACATATAAATTAATTATTATTTATTAATTAATATATTTTTTCACTCTCACTTACTTTAATATTTTTTCTCTTTCTACATCAAATCCAAATCAAAATCCAAATTTGAATCATAATTTAAATTCAAATCCAAATCCAATCTTAAACCATCTACGAGCCAAACTGGCCCTTAGTATTTGACACTATACCTTCAAAATTTGGATAAAATTGTCATGTCTCTATTAATATTTTTGGAGTAAAACTAACTCAATGATGTTAATATCAAACTTACTTCTCATAGATATTTTAAAGTTACTTGCTAGTTTTTATCGAGCAGTCTTGATAGACCTTCCTCATCCTAGATCAAGTGGATTAATCTAAATATTGGATCCAGTTCAAGCTTAGCCTAGAGCGTGTTTGGATTAGCTATGCAATGAAGCATATAACTATTCAACCTAACAAAAGCATATAACTATTCAACCTAAATAGTTAAATGCAACAAAACATATATATAATAGTATTTTATAACAGAAGTTTACTTATCGACCTCTTATCTTGTCAGAGCATCATTTTCCACCTTTTACCATCGGTACCTTTACCTCCGATAGCATAACAGAATGATCGATAAACTTGTAAATCCAAAAAAAGCACCATTTTCGGCAGAACAAACAACATGAACAAACACCGAAACCTCTGTCCTTATAAAAGGAAATAAAAAAACAAAATTACAATTGTCAACTTAGTTATAGTTTTTATTAAATTAATATTAATATCCACAACATAATAAAATTATAAAGGCTACTCACAATAGACAGACTCGTACCAAAGCTCATTCGTTGTGACAGTTAATAGTAAATGACGGGTTGATAATCAACACTAACTCGACCCGTTCCACATACTAATTGCCCGTGTAAATTGCTTTTATCACGTTTATAGTCCTGAACATAATATAATGAATGAGTTTCTCTTGTTAGCATGAAAATAATACAACCACCACAAAATGACTAGCTGTGATGATATATTTACAAAAAGAAAACAAAAAACGAATTTGATCAAGCAAGTAAACATTACCTGTGATATTGTTGCATAAAATGAGTACGTGTGATTTACAACTTCCCTTTAGTAACACATAATCACATTTTTGAGTTTTTCGGGAGACCTTAGTGACACATAATCACATATTTGAGTTTTTCTCTAGATTAGCAGCTACCATATAAAGTAATTTTTTTTTTCTATTTTCAATGTATTATCATGAAGTGTCCAGTTAAGAAGCTATGTTTTCTTGTAAATCGCATAGAATCATAGGATAGTTTGATACTGACCAAATTGATTGCATCTAGAAGTTAGGATAACGAAAAGTATCATTATGCCCCTTTTAAGCTCACCACGGTCTCTGTAAACACCTTTAAATATACATACATTAGTGTGAAGATTTTACACATGACAATTCTAACTAATGCTCTACACATCCGCAAAAAAAAATTCAGTTTTAATATTTTATCATTCTTTTTAGATTTTTTTTTTTTTTTTTTTTTTAAATTTATATTGCAGATGTGGGCAACATAGTAATCTAATTTTTTTTAATACATTAAGGTTGTTGTTTAAACACGTATTTAAGGAAATTCAGCGTCAAATATGAATTTAAAAACCTTATGATCTGATTGCAATGTAAAATAAACTTTCCGGACCTTTTCAACTTCATTAAATAGTAGTAGTCATCTCCAACTTTAAATTCTTGTTTTTGTCCCACAACATCAGCCTTCAGATCAAGAGTTTGTTTTTCTTTTCCATAAAGCTCCATTCGAGCTGCATTGTCGGCATAATAAATAGCAATATTATCTGGCTGCAAATGAATGTTTGCTTTCAGAGTAAGACTTCACCAACTTACATGTCAAAACGGGGAAAAAAACATTTGTCAAAAACTCTTAGTTTCTTTCTTATTTGGTGTGTCAAAGAGTATTACATAAAATATCTTACACAATTAACTTAGAAAGGAGAAATTTGTTGAGATGGAGAGAACTTTACAAACGCTGAGAAAACATATTGGCTTACATTATTTTTTTGCTTGGGCCTGCATAAATTCAATCAATCGATATGTATAAGTGCATAATAATTAATAAATATGATATTATGATGCCATTATCATGAAGAAGTAACACATAAAAATGAGTTAAAACTGAAATAACTAAAAAAAAATGTGAATGAAAGTATGTGTTTAGTAGGATGATAGACAAGTGATCCATAGTTTTTATGCAATTCATTCATGTGAAAAAAAGATCAAGTTTACCTCACATAATAACAAAAGATATTAGAGTTACATGTGTGGTTTGTGATAAAACAAATCAAAGACACCAACATGATATGTAGAAGCCATAGCCGCCATCATTGTAATCGGCGACCACATGTGATAAAGTAACGCAAGTTGGAGGTGAGGCTAGCTTACATAGTTGTAATCCAGGCCACATGTGATAAAGTAACGCCATCATTCTACCAAATATGTTTTAAGTTTCTTATAATTGGATCCTATTAATCAACGTACTCTAATTTATCTATAGTGATAAAAACGGAATAAACTTCGAATACTTTTTAGCTTGTAAAGTTACTACATTCTGATTAAAAACCTTTCTCATAAGTTAGCCATGCAAAAACCTTTTTGATTAGATGGACTCAGTGGAGTATAAGTTGACACCATCCTGTGTGAAAAAAGGATGCCGGTTTCTACAAATTCATGACTTTTGGGGTCCTAAAATTAAACAAGTCAAAGCCTCTTTAACTAAAAAATATTGTAATCAGTAGTAACTGCTCTGTTAACTATATGTTGATATTATAAAATATATGGTTTCTTTGAAATAGTTAACTTCTAGACAAAGTCACGAATAATAATCAGCTGTACATATATGCACAAGCATCACACAACCAAAAGTTAATATCCAAAGTCTAAACACGTAACTATATAACTAAAACATGATCTTAAACCATTTGAAAGAAAGAAAAATATATATACAAACGTAAAAGATTATAAAGTAGCATAACTAATTTGAAAAGAAGTTAAGCAAGATCATGGTAAGTGCAACTGAAAATGATATACCATAACAAAAATTGAAGTAACATAACTCATGGATTGCCACTCGTTCTTAAAACATGATGATTGAGCTAGCTTGAAGGTCATCTATATATTTGTTTTTGGAATCTGGTAAACAATACACAATAAACTAACATAAAAATTAACTTAAGTTATTCATTTATAATTTAACAAAGTCCAAGTTTTGTTTTATACTACTCTTATTGATTATTGCCTTAAATATTACTCCAGTAAGCATTGTTTAGCAAATTCTTTTGTTTTTTCCTAATTGATTACAATTCACCATTGGCTAAATACATACGAATTGACCTAATTAGAAAAGTTAAGAACTCACATAAGTCGAAATAAATTACTCGTTAGTAATAATCCTAACTTGACTCCTTACACACGAAAACAACTCAAGTTGAGTGCACCAAAGGCCTCTTGGACGAGTAATATGTGAGTGATCCACCAACTTAGATGTTGTGGGTTTAAGTTTTGTTAAAAACGTGTAAGATATGTAGTGTGTGTAGGTTGTAAAAAATTCCGTTAAAAAAATAATAAAAGAAAAATAAAAAAATCAAGTGGAGTGCTTATAAGCTCAACCTTGACCAGTTAGGCTGGACACAGTTGTAATCCAGCATGACTCTGCCACATCAGTTTTCTCTCTCCGATGACCAGACACGACTAAGTTACCACAGTCGGTGACCGAGTTATTTATTTATTTATTTTTTTAATTCAATTGTTTTAAATAACAAATTTAAAATTCATTAAAAACAAAACATTACATAAATTAAACATGACATTGAAAACACAAATTACATATTAACAAACTACGATACGTAAATAAAAAAGTGTGAATGAGAAACAAATGAGTGGGTATATATAGGAAAATTTTTGAATTTGAATTTTGAATCCTCCCACTCGTACTGTAGCCTTTAATTTGAATTTGAAGCAAAGTGTTGGTAATATTTTGTGTTGTTTGTATTTTAGTTTGTGTAAGAAAAAAATAAAAAAATAATAAAAAATAATAAAAAATAAAGGTGTAAGATGTGTGCATAATCGGTCGAAAATGGGACCGACGACTGATATTCACATTGTGCTCACAGTGGGGATGATCGAGCACAAAAACGATCGACCAAATTTCTTGACCGATCGAGTGTGTCAAGCCTTATACATGATAAGCTTTTATTTAATGTAACATTTTTTTTTGAACGGCGGGTTTATTAAAGAGCCTAGCAAAGAGCTGGGACTCAACAAAAGAAACAACTACATAATGTAACTTGACCCAGCGAGAATGAGCTCATGTTGGTTCTAATTTTAAATTCATAACTTGACAAAACCTCAACCTTATTAAAATTCCCAAATTTGACTTGATCATTTGATAAATATTTATAAATCTGTATTTTATTTTTATTGTTGAAAATAAATCTTTGATTGATTATACTAAACATATTTCTACGTAGTCTACCAAACCCAGGAAATTCTAAACCAATCAACACCATCATTAAAGTACTTCCTTTTCAACACAATCCAAGATTGATTTTTAATAGTTTTACTTGATTGGGACATATAAGATTAACTATCTTTTAAAACCATTAAAAGTCTAAGGGGGTGTTTGGTTGGGGCATATTGGGGGATATTGGGGGATATTGAATTTGAATTTCCTTCAAATATTGTGTTTGGTAACACAAATGAAGTAATTTACAATTACTTGAATTGCCAAAATGGAGAAATTAGATTTCCCCAAAAGTGAAGAATTTTAATTTACTTGGAAATTTTTTATAAACTTTTTTTTTCTTATTGTTTTTTTATAAACTTTTAAATAGAATATTTATGAAAATTTTTTATAAACTTTTTTATAAATTTTTAATAAACTTTTTTATAATTTTTTATAAACTTTTTTATAAATTTTTTATACTTTTTTATAAACTTTTTATAAAATTTTTTTATAAATTTTATTTATAAACTTTTTTTTTAAAATTTATAAACCTTTTTTTTATAAATATTTTAAAATTTTTTTTTATAAATTTTATAAACTTTTTTATAAATTTTACAAATTTTTTATAAATTTTTATAAATTTTTTATAAACTTTTTATAAACTTTTTTTTATAAAATTTTTTATAAACTTTTTATAAACTTTTTATAAACTTTTTTTTTTAAATTTATAAAATTTTTTATAAATATTTAATAATTTTTTATAAACTTTCTTTATAATTTTTTTATAAACTTTTAAATAGAATATTTATGAAATTTACATTTAAAAATAAAAAATATTTATAATTTCAACACACGTAAGGTATTTAAATTCCGGAATTTTAATTTCTCAAGAATTTAAATTTGCTAGAATTTAAAATTCCGGAATTTAAAATTCCCCCAACCAAACGGCCCCTAAGTTATAAAACACAATTTTGCTTCAACTGATTTTAATTTGATTTATCCAGATATGGTCGGCTATATGTTTGTATCGAGTACTGCAAGTCTGATTTATTCCACGACTTCTCATATGTAAAAGAACATGCCTATATATATTGTGGACGTATGGTCCGGACTGGGTCAGGAATGGGTCAGGCCCGGCAGACAGCGGCCCACTCTACGCCTAAACCCTAATCCATGCCCTATAAATATATGGCTGGATCTCCTTCTTGAGGAGAGAGGACATGACATGTTACACCAACCCTAACTCTTGTAGGCTACATCGCATCGATACTAACTTGACCGTCGGAGGTGGACCCCGGGGCTACGGCCTCGGGTCCACTCCTAACGGGTTCTCTTTGTTGACAGGTCTACTTAGGGCTCGAGAAGACGACGAACGGCCCAGGGAGAGTCGTCGAATCCAGCCCGCGCCAGATTATGTATCAACAAGTTGGCGCCATCCGTGGGACTCGAACAAAATATTTTGTCTCGTATGCCCACCATATATTGTCACCAGCTGACTTACGGTATGAATACACTCATTAAGGTTAGCAGACAGCTTATCGAATCATTTATGAATACACTCATTCAGGTCAGTAGACTTCGGCTTATCAAATCGTGTTTCACCCATGTGATTTGGCTAAATGTTAAAACATGATAAATCGTATATAGTATTGTCCAAGCTTAAACCAGGACATATTGTTTATTAATTAATTAAGGCCATCCAAGTTGTTACACGGTACCCAATTTGGAAAATAACAAGTATAAGAATCATAATATTTCTTTACATGAGATACAAGAATGTGTAATAGTCTATTCTTTTACTAAGACAGATAAAAGAAAAAGTCCGCACGATCGGACCTATTTTATCTTTTAGCCGCGAATTAATTCGCGCAGATACTGTTTTTACGGTTGGTATGCCTGTTCGCGCTTGTTTGTACGATCGAACAACGCAGTCACGATAAATCTACCCGCGTTAGGCCGTGCGTTCGGACATCTTCGCAGATTAGCTACGAGCAAACACCACGATGCTAGTCAATCGCCATGAGCGCACTGGACAAAGGCCGTGGTCATGTTATGTTCATCTGCGATCATCCACAAACGTTCGAGTCTATGCGGTCACGATATATCCATCTGCGTCTATTAGTCGCGGTCACGGTACGTCCATCCGGGTTTTTTTTTATTAAAAAAAAACACACAATTAATTATTTATGTAGTTTGTAAAACCTCGCGATAGGGGTAATTCGCACTGCCACTTCTCTTATGTGTTAAGTTCACATGCTATGTGCTATATATTGCTTCACTTCATTAGGTTTTATATGTTTCGATTCGTGGCATATACTTTTAATATTTGCATTAAGTGTTTTTTGTTGAATAAATAAGTTTAATGCTCCTACACGAGTAGCACCATCAAACTTGGGGGGCTACCAGGGTATATAATACCACTGTTTCCGTACGCGTCACGCAGGCATATTTGGAAGCAGATCGTATGTAAGAGGTATTGCAAGCCCGGTACAAAGACGGATTTAAATATTCGCACCATCTTGCCGCAGGGGAGACGTCCTCGGATGTAATGCGCGCACTTCTGCTACAGAAGCACGTCTTCTGTCGCGCACAGCGCGCACTTCTGCTACAGAAGTACGTCTTCTGTCTCACTTCTTTGTCGCGCACAGCGCGCACTTCTGCTACAGAAGCACGTCTTCTGTCGCACCATGCTGCGTCGCTACTAGTACAAAAGGTACGCCCTTACCCAGGATGCAGCATACGGGATCCACTTTCACCATTGTGAGACTTTCACAATCGCAATGTCACTGTTACCCCAACTATAGAACTACGTGTTCTTCTTACGGGGTCTTTTACTGTCACACTGTGGCGGGAAACCTAGCATATGCGCATTCCTCCCCGTCATGTAAGAACGGGTATTACTCAGGATGGAACATGGTCACCACGGACGCGCCTACAAGGTCGCAGATTCGGATATAGTCTAATGGGCTAAACAGGACAGCGCCATGGGTCAAGTGCGCATTGTCGCATTTGGGCTGCGCAGTATGGTCCGTCCTATGTGCACACTTGAGTTGCGCACACATGGGCCATGCCGTCATGATTGATTGGGCCTACATGGCCATGAACAGAACTTAAGTCTAGCATAACATAGCCATGTACTATCTCATACAAGACTTGGGGGGCTTGTGGACGTATGGTCCAGACTGGGCCAGGAATGGGTCAGGCCCGGCAGACAGCGGCCCACTCTACGCTAAACCCTAATCCATGCCCTATAAATATATGGCTGGATCTCCTTCTTGAGGGGAGAGGACATGACATGTTACACCAACTCTAACTCTTGTAGGCTACATCGCATCGATACTAACTTGACCGTCAGAGGTGGACCCCGGGGCTACGGCCTCGGGTCCACTCCTAACGGGTTCTCTTTGTTGACAGGTGTACTTAGGGCTCGAGAAGACGACGAACGGCCCATGGAGAGTTGTCGAATCCGGCCCACGCCAGATTATGTATCAACATATATACCACGACATATTTTAGCTAATTGATGAACAATGAATTATACGAATAAGAAGTCTAGCCATGTTAAAGGGTCGTCATATTAGCTAATTATTTTATGTTGAGCTAATGTGGCAGTCTAGCCATATATATTTAAAATTGCACACATAAATGGACACTGCTATACAACATCGATGCGATGCACGAGTAGCCATGTAGTAGTTATTAACACACGAGCCTACGACTTTGAAAGGGTAAAATCTCGTGAGTCTCTGTCAAAAGATCTGATCATGTAGCGAAAGAAAGAGACCCAAACGGGTAGTTAAAACGTCGATAATGACGGTCTTAATGTTTTAGCTTTGATTAAGAATTAAAGTTGATCGAGTCCAACATATTACCGTATATAATTATTAAGTTTAGGTTTTGACTATTCAAGCCACAATCAGTCAACTCATCAGTTGTAACTTTTATTTATTGATTGATTGATCATTGATGTTTGTTGTCGTTGTTCAGTATATTTATGGGCTTTTGCATATATATCTTTTCGAAAATGCAAAATTGCATATATATCTAAAGCATGCATAAAAACCATTGTAGTATGTGCATAAAAAAATTGTACAAAGGATATATATGCAATTATTCACTTTGGGAAGGATATATATTTTTGCCTATATTTTTTTTATTTATCTTGTAATTTACTTTGACTCTTTCTTAAGAAGCTTCCGGCAACTCAGCTTTGACTGTTGTAATATGAATAGTTCTTCATCTTTGCAAGTAAACTTGATACTGAAATAACAATGACAATTAATTTGCATTCTGGTATCGTATTCAAGAAACTTATATTATGTCTAACTGTGACATGTAAATACACCTAAACTTTATCCACATACAAAATGTCAAGACACTTTATTCCCTCCACATTCACCAGATAAATTTTATTAGCTAAGGGCATGGTTTGTTTTTACATGTTCTATCTTTTTACAGGGTGATTGTCATAAGTTTGCTAGATTTAGATGACAGATATCTTCTATATTCATCTAACGATTTTGCTCTTTCATTTTATCCTTATAATTCATGGCAACAAAACGCAAAAGAATATTTCTACAAGACTATCTAAGTGAAAATTACATCCTAGAGCTCTAGGTATTGTCACATTTGCACCGCGCCATCCGATGTGGCACGGCGTCATGGAGCCGCCACCACACCGAGACCCCCGGCGCCAAAGCCAATGTTAATTTTTTGGCTTGAGCCAAAACGATTTTTCCTTTTTTTTTTTTTTTCTAATCGATTAAAGTTGGGTTTGTGTTTGTGTTATGTTATTTAGTGTAAGTGTACGTGTGTGTTTAAGTGGTGAAAGCACAATGAAGAAGACGATCTGGTAGTGATATACGAAGTTTTTTTCTTTAATCTTTTACATATTATAATTTATACCCTTAAACCGATCAAAAAGTTTGTTTTAATGGGCTAAATTTTTTTTGTCCGTTTTTTTTTTTATATTGTAATTTTTATTTTTATTTTAGTGAATAAAAAATTAGTCGCTTTAAAAAGACGATGGTTCGAAAAAGAGGTGAATTAAGCCATAAAGGAGGGGATTCGAGATGACATGAAATAATACCCAAAAATGGTCGATGCTCTTATGGGAACACAAATATTTCCAAAGATACCCTCTTTAACACACTTTTCTCCTTCTAAAAGTCTTAAAGGTGGATTCAAGGTAATGATTAGGTTGTTGATCACTGCGAGCAGTATTCCATTTCACTCTTAAAGATGGTACGATTCAAACAAACATTTAAAATTAGCTAAAAGATATGTTTTTATACGAGATTGTAACTACTAAAAAGAAATATTTTGTGCACAAATTTTTCGTGAAAGAAAATTTTTTAAAAACCTTTTCTCACAACTCTTTTGTTCACTAACCTGCTGCCTTTTTCTGAAAATTTCAGAATTCTCGAAAACTTTTTTTCTCCAAGTTTTTGATCACTGGTAACACCTTTCATGTAACTTATACTAACAGGGTACCCGCGCGTTACAGCGGCGGGTACCTTGAAGTAAAAGTTTCCGGTGAATCATGTATTTTAGTTTATTATATTTTTTTGACAATAAATTTACGGATATCAAGAATTTTTTTTGGACCGTACCCGTTCGGGCTTGAATATTTGTATAATGTGCTTTATTATTTGTATCAGTGACATTTAATGCAGGAATTGTGTTTAAGTTGATTGTACAATATGATTAATAATTTGTATTTCTTGTGTAAGGGGTTTTTAATAACTACATTAATTGTATTTATTGACCAGTTAATTAATTGACTATGTTAAATATCTTGACCACGTTAATATTGCCTTGTATTTTGTACATTAAGCTTTAAGACTTGTAAGTCTGAAAATTAAGATTGATGAGAAAGACCATTAATAGTGCATTGTGTATTGTACAATAGGTTTTGTATTTTGTAAGTCTTAATTTTAAGACCATAAGTAGAGAGATTAATTCATCTATTATAAGTAGTATAGATAACATGAATATGCAACAGTATTTTTTTTAGAAAAAGAAATGTATACGCTTTTTAAACAACATATCCTCAAGGTAAATTGTTACTCTATCCGTCCCATATTAAATGTCCCCTTTTGATTTTTCTAAGTTTTTTTTTTTAACTTTGACCTTAAATATTTTTGCTTATGTTATATAGTATTAGATAAAAATAATACGTAGTTGAAATACATTTAAAACTCAATCTATTTATATATTTTGCATCAAATATTATATAACACAACCAAAAATATTTATGGTCATAGTTAAGAAAGAAAGACTTAGAAAATTCAAACCGGACATTTAATATGGGACGGAGGGAGTATAAATTTTTAATTGCTTATATTCATCCTTTATGTTCATTAGTCATTAGTTAATATTGTAATGCCCATTTGTGTAAATTAAACTAACTTTGTTTTCTAACGACGTACGTACGTAGATGTTTGTTAATAGCTACCATTCTTCTGAAAGTTTTAGATCTTCTTTTGCTTGATATTAGCAACAGGAATATAAAAGAAAGTACATAATATATACATACATTAAACCTCTACACGTCATTACGTATGGACGATTGTAAACATTTCAACTATTGTATGTATACGTATTTTTACCGTTTGACTGAATTACTGATTGATATTTGAAGCTATACATTTCAGACTAATGTTACAGTGCCTTTAAGCTTGTTTCTAGATTTTCATTTTTAAGACAGCTAGCCAGCTGATATTTATATACTCCATGTTTTATCGATGCATATTTTACTATTTCATGAGGGGCCCTATCTTTGACAAAATTGCAAATACTACCCTCTCCGCAAAACGTATCTTATTTTGGATATTAACTGGCCATGCGTAATGTTCCACTTTTATGAGTTTTATCTTTTGTGGAACCATTCAAAGTCCCTTGCTTAAATAACTTAAACAACACCTTGTTTACGGGGTGTTTGGGATATGTCCAATTCTCTTAAATGTTGCTTAGTTTTGTACATGATTGATTAGGAGTTTAATATATTTCACTATTTCTTAGTTTTGTACATATTGATCGGGAGTTTAATATATTTCACCATTTAAAAAAAAAAAAAAAAGTTATTATAATTTATTTATAGTATTCAACTTATCAACGTGGATCATTGCCATGCAATTTGGTCATAGGATTAGGTAACCTGCCCCTCTCTTGCCATGCATCTATTCACTCAGCTCTATATAAACTTACACCATTCTTTCATATCTCACATAACAATTTACTCATTTTGCTAGCTATACTAAACACTTAGCATTCAAAAATGGGGTCTAGTGTTATTCTGAAGTTTGCATTTGTTATATTTCTAGTGGGAGTCTCTTCAGCCCAGCTTTCAACCAACTTTTACGCGAAATCTTGCCCGAATCTTTTCTTAGCTGTGAGTTCAGCTGTTCGCTCGGCTATATCAAGAGAAACGAGAATGGGCGCTTCTCTCCTCCGTTTGCACTTCCATGATTGCTTTGTCAACGTAAATTCTCTTATTTGATTCTTCAAAGCTTTTAAAACTCACTTGATCAAGCATATCAAGTTAATCAACACTACTTGGATATGTTTTGGTCAAGTTTTACTTACTTGCCGTTTTATTAATCTAATCAAGAATACGTCTATAAACATTACCTAGTTTTCTAGAACAAATACTCCGTAATATTTAATATGATTGCATGGTGTAGTACTAGTCTACTCTTTTTTATATATATACAATTGACTAATTAAGTGAAGCCAAACATATCGGGCCATAATCATGTAGCAATCAGTCTCGTCATAGTCTTGTCTAATAAAAAGTTCATTTTCAACTCTCAGCTAAAGCATCTCCGATAGTATTAACTTTACCAAGTTTATAGTATTTTCATATCATTTTTTTATAAATTATAAAACATATAAACTTGTTTCTATAATGCTATGGACTTATATAGTCCGTAAACATCTCAAGTAACCAATTTAACTTTATATCATTAGTTAATAAGTTGGATGAACGTACTTTAGCTTCTCTCTGTAGTACATGGACAACTCTATAAACTTGGTGTTCCAATGGAAGTTTATGTACATGAACTCCATATAGACCTCATGCATGCATGTCATCATGGACATGCTCCATATCCATCGGAAATGCTCTTAATTATTCTTTTGGCTCATTCTATTAAAATATGATTTTCAGGGATGCGACGGTTCGATCCTATTAGACGATACATCCTCCTTTACTGGTGAGAAGAATGCAGCTCCTAACTTTCGATCCGCTAGAGGGTTCGACGTTGTGGACAATATAAAGTCCGCTGTCGAAAGAGCATGCCCTGGTGTTGTCTCGTGTGCTGACATATTAGCTATTAGTGCTAGAGACTCAGTTCATATTGTAAGTGTCTTTCTATGCTTATTATTCTTGGTGCATTAATTGTGTCCGCAATAAAGTACTAATTTTGTGTTTTGGATTAAAACTATGAAATAGCTTGGAGGACCTTATTGGAATGTGAAATTGGGAAGACGTGACTCAAGGACCGCGAGCCAAGCTGCAGCCAACAACAGCATTCCCCCGCCTACATCAAGCCTAAGTGCACTCATCCAATCCTTCAGTCGTGTTGGACTTTCGGCTAAAGACATGGTCGCTCTCTCAGGTTAACGTCTTTCTTTCTTTCTTTTGACCTTAGAAACTAATGACAAGTACTTAGAAATGTCTAATTTGGCTATCTTTATCGATAACTTGTAATGACAGATATGTGTATATAGAAACTAGTAAAAAAGTATGTGCGACACAAAATTAGTAATAACTAGTTATGATTCGTCCAATAATTTTGTCCAATTTATTACAGTAATAGTATAGAGTACCTATTTTAACTCGTTACTTTCTAATAATAATAACAGGATCCCACACGATCGGGCAAGCAAGGTGCACAAATTTCCGAGCTAGAATTTACAATGAAACCAACAACTTAGATGCTTCGTTCGGCGCATCACGACGTAGCAACTGCCCACGAGCCTCAGGTTCAGGGGACAACAATTTGGCACCACTAGATGTCCAGACTCCAAACGCATTCAACAACGACTATTACAAGAACTTGATAGCTAGAAAGGGGCTGCTCCACTCGGACCAACAACTCTTTAACGGTGGCTCGGCTGATTCGACTGTTAGACAATACAGCAGCAACCCAGGTCAATTTAGCTTAGATTTTGCTGCAGCCATGATCAAGATGGGTGATTTCAGGCCGCTAACTGGGTCAAGTGGAGAGATCAGGAAGAACTGTAGAAGGCCCAACTAAGATCTACAAGAATTCAAGAAGCCCCATTATGATTTACTGAAGGCCCAATAAGAGTTTCAATAATCAATAATGCCTTGTGTTTTTCTCTTTAAGATTGATTTCGAGATTTGAATAATGAGTGTGGACTACATGTAAGAAAATAGTGTTTAGAGTGTTGTTTTTGCTTATTGTACTTTTTTATTTTGTTTAAAAATCTAAAACAACAAAGTAATTCCTGTTATTTAAAATGGTATGTAAAATTTTGGCTCAAGGCTAATTCGGTCTACCAAAGTTATGGCGTCAGTTAGGTTCGAGATTTGAGTGTCTCGTATCTCACCATCTTAAAATAGCCGACCAAGTTTCTTTTGTTATGATGCATTCCACAAAGATGGACCACGTGATGGGATTTAGCAAACTAATAACCATTATTACTACGAGTACGGAGCGGATGAATCTAATTTAATGTATATGGATTAACACGTAAATAACACATAAGTTACTAACCTCTTATTACTTGAGTTACCAAAACAAGAAATGTTCTTGGATCAAAACACTTATCAACTAAAATAAGTTGCTCTCTATCATAGCATACACTATACGTTACGTGGAATATGTGAATGCTAGTTCCAATTCATGGTAAAAAGTAGTACTAGTCTACTCTTTTTTATATATATACAATTGACTAATTAAGTGAAGCCAAACATATCGGGCCATAATCATGTAGCAATCAGTCTCGTCATAGTGTTGTCTAATAAAAAGTTCATTTTCGACTCTAAGTTAGAGCATCTACGATGATATTGACTTTACCAAGTTTATTGTAGTTTCATGTTATTTTTATATAAATTACAAACCATATAAATTTGCTTCTACAATGTTATGGACTTCATATAGTCCATCAACATCTCTAAGTAACCAATTTAACTTTATATTATTAGTTAATAAGCTGGTTTTAATTTCTCTCTTTTTAGTTCATACACATAAACTAGTACATGAACAACTCTATAGACTTGGTGTTCCAATGAAAGTTTATATGTACATAGACTTCATATACTCTATGTCATCATGGACATGCTTCATAAACATCTATCAGAAATGCACTTAATTATTCTTTTGGCTTATTAAAATATGATTTTCAGGGATGCGACGGCTCGATCCTATTAGACGATACACCCTCCTTTACTGGTGAAAAAAATGCAGCTCCTAACTTTCGATCTGCTAGAGGGTTCGATGTTGTGGACAATATAAAGTCCGCTGTCGTAAGAGCATGCCCTGGTGTTGTCTCGTGTGCTGACATATTAGCAATTAGTGCTAGAGACTCAGTTCATATTGTAAGTGTCTTTCTATGCTTATTATACTTGGTGCATTAATTGTGAAATTGGGAAGACGTGACTCAAGGACCGCGAGCCAAGCTGCAGCCAACAACAGCATTCCCCCGCCTACATCAAGCCTAAGTGCACTCATCTCATCCTTCAGTCGTGTTGGACTTTCGGCTAAAGACATGGTCGCTCTCTCAGGTTAACGTCTTTCTTTCTTTCTTTTGACTTTAGAAACTAATGACAAGTACACAGAAATGTCTAATTTGGCAATCTTTATCGATAACTTGTAATGACAGATATGTGTATAGAGTACCCAGTAAAAAAGTATGTGCGACACAAAATTAGTTTTAACTAGTTATGATTCGTCCAATAATTTTGTCCAATAGTATAGAGTACCCATTTTAACTCGTTACTTTCTAATAATAATAACAGGATCCCACACGATCGGGCAAGCAAGGTGCACAAATTTCCGAGCTAGAATTTACAACGAAACCAACAACTTAGATGCTTCATTCGGCGCATCACGACGTAGCAACTGCCCACGAGCCTCAGGTTCAGGGGACAACAATTTGGCACCACTAGATGTCCAAACTCCAAATGCATTCAACAACGACTATTACAAGAACTTGATAGCCAGAAAGGGGCTGCTCCACTCGGACCAACAACTCTTTAAAGGTGGCTCGGCCGATTCAACCGTGAGACAATACAGTAGCAACCCAGGTCAGTTTAGCTCAGATTTTGCTGCAGCCATGATCAAGATGGGTGATTTCAGGCCTCTAACTGGGTCAAGTGGAGAGATCAGGAGGAACTGCAGAAGGCCCAACTAAGACATGACGCTCAATAAGAGTTTTAATAATGTTTGGTTTTTATTTATGATTAATTTCGATATTTGAAAAATGAGTGTGGATTAATATATGTATTGCAATCATCTAATTTTTGCTTACTTCTAAACATATATAGTAGATGATATTGGTTCATGCATGATATCATAATAATATGTGATTTAATGATTTGTTTGATAGTGTTTATATACACTACAAGAAACATGAGAACAGGTGACGACATTTTCCCCGGCGACATTTATCGCTGGGGAATCTGCACTAAACGACAAAAATAGATCCTACGTGGCACCAATTCTCGTAGAAAATTCAGCTAAATTATTATGTACTTTTCCCCGGCGACATGTCGCCAGGGATAAAGTGGTTATATTTTGACCGAATATTTCTTCGTAAAACGTGGCGGGAACTTTTCCCGCTCATTTTTCCCCAGCGACATGTCGCCGGGGATTCATTTGCTTATTTAAAAATATGTAATTAGTGTTAATGACTCTTATGGTGACGTGGACAACAGTTTCCCCAGCGACATGTCGCTGGGGATGACAATTTGGGCTTTAAGTTATGCAATTGGGCTTATGTTTTGGGCTTTCTTATTAAGGAAACTCGGCTTATGTTTTTATTGGACATTTTCCCCTGCGTTGACTTTAACAAAAAATATATATATGTTTTTAAGGTGATATCGTTATACATAAACACAATAATATAGTTATACATAAACATATCGACTCATCCGTTTAACGTCTAATGTGTAACCCTAATGTCTAACCATAACATATCGACTCATCCGTTGAACGTCTAATGTCTAACCCTAACATATCGACTCATCCGTTGAACGTCTAATGTGTAACCCTAACATATCGACTCATCCGTTGAACGTCTAATGTCCAACCCTAACATATCGACTCATCCGTTGAACGTCTAATGTCTAACCCTAACATATCGACTCATCCGTTGAACGTCTAATGTCTAACCCTAACATATCGACTCATCTGTTGAACGTCTAATGTCTAACCCTAACATATCGACTCATCCGTTGAACGTCTAATGTCTAACCCTAACATATCGACTCATCCGTTGAACGTCTAATGTCTAACCATAACATATCGACTCATCCGTTGAACGTCTAATGTGTAACCCTAACATATCGACTCATCCGTTGAACGTCTAATGTGTAACCCTAACATATCGACTCATCCGTTGAACATCTAATGTGTAACCATAACATATCGACTCATCCGTTGAACGTCTAATGTCCAACCCTAACATATCGACTCAACCGTTGAACATCTAATGGGAATAATATTTATGATAAATAAATACTACTCCCCCCGTCCCGTATTAAATGTCCACATTTGACTTTTGAGATGTCCCAAATTAAATGTCCACTTTGTATTTCAACCAATGAGTAGAGGCTTTAGTGGGAAGAGATGATATTTGATTGGTTGAGAGTGTAGTTAGTGGGATCTTTTAAAATTTTGTGCATAATAGAAGTGGACATTTAATATGGGACGGAGGGAGTAGAAAATAAAATTAAGTTAATTTTTCCCCGGCGACATGTCGCCGGGGATACCCCCCACCAAAAATTTCGTTATCGCGCCAATTACGCTAAACGGGGGATAACAATTTGGGCTTTAAGTTATGCAATTGGGCTTATATTTTGGGCTTTCTTATTAAGGAAACTCGGCTTACGTTTTTATTGGACATTTTCCCCTGCAACATGTCGCCGGGGATTCAATTTGACTTCGTTGAATTTAACAAAAAATATTTATACGTTTTTAAGGTGATATCCTTATACATAAACACAATAATATAGTTATACATAAACATATCGACTCATCTGTTAAACGTCTAATGTGTAACCCTAATGTCTAACCATAATATATCGACTCATCCGTTGAACGTCTAATGTCTAACCCTAACCTATTGACTCATCCGTTGAACATCTAATGTCTAACCCTAACATATCGACTCATCCGTTGAACGTCTAATGTCCAACCCTAACATATCGACTCATCCGTTGAACGTCTAATGTCTAACCCTAACATATCGACTCATCCGTTGAACGTCTAATGTCTAACCCTAACATATCGACTCATCCGTTGAACGTCTAATGTCTAACCCTAACATATCGACTCATCCGTTGAACGTCTAATGTCTAACCATAACATATCGACTCATCCGTTGAACGTCTAATGTCTAACCCTAACATACCGACTCATCCGTTGAACGTCTAATGTGTAACCATAACATATCGACTCATCTGTTGAACGTCTAATGTGTAACCATAACTTATCGACTCATCCGTTGAACGTCTAATGTCGAACCCTAACATATCGACTCATCCGTTGAACGTCTAATGTCGAACCCTAACATATCGACTCATCCGTTGAACGTCTAATGTCTAACCCTAACATATCGACTCATCCGTTGAACGTCTAATGTCCAACCCTAACATATCGACTCATCCGTTGAACGTCTAATGTCTAACCCTAACATATCGACTCATCCGTTGAACGTCTAATGTGTAACCATAACATATCGACTCATCCGTTGAACGTCTAATGTCCAACCCTAACATATCGACTCATCCGTTGAACATCTAATGGGAATAATTTTTATGATAAATAAACACTACTCCCTCCGTCCCGTATTAAATGTCCACATTTTACTTTTGAGATGTCCCAAATTAAATGTCCACTTTGTATTTCAACCAATGAGAAGAGGCTTTAGTGGGAAGAGATGATATTTGATTGGTTGAGAGTGTAGTTAGTGGGATTTTTTAAAATTTTGTGCATAATAGAAGTGGACATTTAATATGGGACGGAGGGAGTATAAAATAAAATTAAGTTAATTTTTCCCCGGCGACATGTCGCCGGGGATACCCCCCCACCAAAAATTTCGTTATCGCGCCAATTTCGCTAAACGGGGGATGACAATTTGGGCTTTAAGTTATGCAATTGGGCTTATGTTTTGGGCTTTCTTATTAAGGAAACTCGGCTTATGTTTTTATTGGACATTTTTCCCTGCGACATGTCGCCGGGGATTCAATTTGACTTCGTTGACTTTAACAAAAAATATTTATACGTTTTTAAGGTGATATCGTTATACATAAACACAATAATATAGTTATACATAAACATATCGACTCATCCGTTGAACGTCTAATGTGTAACCCTAATGTCTAACCATAACATATCGACTCATCCGTTGAACGTCTAATGTCTAACCCTAACCTATCGACTCATCCGTTGAACATCTAATGTCTAACCCTAACTTATCGACTCATCCGTTGAACATCTAATGTCCAACCCTAACATATCGACTCATCCGTTGAACGTCTAACGTTGAACGTCTAATGTCTAACCCTAACATATCGACTCATCCGTTGAACGTCTAATGTCTAACCCTAACATATCGACTCATCCGTTGAACGTCTAATTTCTAACCCTAACATATCGACTCATCCGTTGAACGTCTAATGTCTAACCATAACATATCGACTCATCCGTTGAACGTCTAATGTCTAACCCTAACATACCGACTCATCCGTTGAACGTCTAATGTGTAACCATAACATATCGACTCATCCGTTGAACGTCTAATGTGTAACCATAACATATCGACTCATCCGTTGAACGTCTAATGTCCAACCCTAACATATCGACTCATCCGTTGAACGTCTAATGTCTAACCCTAACATATCGACTCATCCGTTGAACGTCTAATGTCCAACCCTAACATATCGACTCATCCGTTGAACATCTAATGTCTAACCCTAACATATCGACTCATCCGTTGAACGTCTAATGTGTAACCATAACATATCGACTCATCCGTTGAACGTCTAATGTCCAACCCTAACATATCGACTCATCTGTTGAACATCTAATGGGAATAATTTTTATGATAAATAAACACTACTCCCTCCGTCCCGTATTAAATATCCACATTTTACTTTTGAGATGTCCTAAATTAAATGTCCACTTTGTATTTCTACCAACGAGAAGAGGCTTTAGTGGGAAGAGATGATATTTGATTGGTTGAGAGTGTAGTTAGTGGGATTTTTTAAAATTTTGTGCATAATAGAAGTGGACATTTAATATGGGACGGAGAGAGTATAAAATAAAATTAAGTTAATTTTTCCCCGGCGACATGTCGCCGGGGATACCCCCCACCAAAAATTTCGTTATCGCGCCAATTACGCTAAACGGGGGATGACAATTTGGGATTTAAGTTATGCAATTGGGCTTATGTTTTGGGCTTTCTTATTAAGGAAACTCGGCTAACGTTTTTATTGGACATTTTCCCCTGCGACATGTCGCCGGGAATTAAATTTGTCTTCGTTGAATTTAACAAAAAATATTTATACGTTTTTAAGGTGATATCCTTATACATAAACACAATAATATAGTTATACATAAACATATCGAATCATCTGTTAAACGTCTAATGTGTAACCCTAATGTCTAACCATAACATATCGACTCATCCGTTGAACGTCTAATGTCTAACCCTAACCTATCGACTCATCCGTTGAACATCTAATGTATAACCCTAACTTATCGACTCATCCGTTGAACATCTAATGTCCAACCCTAACATATCGACTCATCCGTTGAACGTCTAACGTTGAACGTCTAATGTCTAACCCTAACATATCGACTCATCCGTTGAACGTCTAATGTCTAACCCTAACATATCGACTCATTCGTTGAACGTCTAATGTCTAACCCTAACATATCGACTCATCCGTTGAACGTCTAATGTCTAACCCTAACATATCGACTCATCCGTTGAACGTCTAATGTCTAACCCTAACATACCGACTCATCCTTTAAACGTCTAATGTGTAACCATAACATATCGACTCATCCGTTGAACGTCTAATGTGTAACCATAACATATCGACTCATCCGTTGAACGTCTAATGTCCAACCCTAACATATCGACTCATCCGTTGAACGTCTAATGTCGAACCCTAACATATCGACTCATCCGTTGAACGTCTAATGTCTAACCCTAACATATCGACTCATCCGTTGAACGTCGAATGTCCAACCCTAACATATCGACTCATCCGTTGAACGTCTAATGTCTAACCCTAACATATCGACTCATCCGTTGAACATCTAATGTGTAACCATAACATATCGACTCATCCGTTGAACGTCTAATGTCCAACCCTAACATATCGACTCATCCGTTGAACGTCTAATGGGAATAATTTTTATGATAAATAAATACTACTCCCTCCGTCCCGTATTAAATGTCCACATTTGACTTTTGAGATGTCCCAAATTAAATGTCCACTTTGTATTTCAACCAATGAGAAGAGGCTTTAGTGGGAAGAGATGATATTTGATTGGTTGAGAGTGTAGTTAGTGGAATTTTTTAAAATTTTGTGCATAATAGAAGTGGACATTTAATATGGGACGGAGGGAGTATAAAATAAAATTAAGTTAATTTTTCCCCGGCGACATGTCGCCGGGGATACCCCCCACCAAAAATTTCGTTATCGCGCCAATTACGCTAAACGGGGGATGACAATTTGGGCTTTAAGTTATGCAATTGGGCTTATGTTTTGGGCTTTCTTATTAAGGAAACTCGGCTAACGTTTTTATTGGACATTTTCCCCTGCGACGTGTCGCCGGGGATTAAATTTGACTTCGTTGAATTTAACAAAAAATATTTATACGTTTTTAAGGTGATATCCTTATACATAAACACAATAATATAGTTATACATAAACATATCGAATCATCTGTTAAACGTCTAATGTGTAACCCTAATGTCTAACCATAACATATCGACTCATCCGTTGAACGTCTAATGTCTAACCCTAACCTATCGACTCATCCGTTGAACATCTAATGTCTAACCCTAACTTATCGACTCATCCGTTGAACATCTAATGTCCAACCCTAACATGTCAACTCATCCGTTGAACGTCTAACGTTGAACGTCTAATGTCTAACTCTAACATATTGACTCTTCCGTTGAACGTCGAATGTCTATCCCTAACATATCGACTCATCCGTTGAACGTCTAATGTCTAACCCTAATATATCGACTCATCCGTTGAACGTCTAATGTCTAACCATAACATATCGACTCATCCGTTGAACGTCTAATGTCTAACCCTAACATACCGACTCATCCGTTGAACGTCTAATGTGTAACCATAACATATCGACTCATCCGTTGAACGTCTAATGTGTAACCATAACATATCGACTCATCCGTTGAACGTCTAATGTGTAACCATAACATATCGACTCATCCGTTGAACGTCTAATGTCCAACCCTAACATATCGACTCATCCGTTGAACGTCTAATGTCTAACCCTAACATATCGACTCATCCGTTGAACGTCTAATGTCCAACCCTAACATATCGACTCATCCGTTGAACGTCTAATGTGTAACCATAACATATCGACTCATCCGTTGAACGTCTAATGTCCAACCCTAACATATCGACTCATCTGTTGAACATCTAATGGGAATAATTTTTATGATAAATAAACACTACTCCCTCCGTCCCGTATTAAATGTCCACATTTTACTTTTGAGATGTCCCAAATTAAATGTCCACTTTGTATTTCAACCAACGAGAAGAGGCTTTAGTGGGAAGAGATAATATTTGATTGGTTGAGAGTGTAGTTAGTGGAATTTTTTTAAAATTTTGTGCAAAATAGAAGTGGACATTTAATATGGGACGGAGGGAGTATAAAATAAAATTAAGTTAATTTTTCCCCGGCGACATGTCGCCGGGGATACCCCCCACCAAAAATTTCGTTATCGCGCCAATTACGCTAAACGGGGGATGACAATTTGGGCTTTAAGTTATGCAATTGGGCTTATTTTTTGGGCTTTCTTATTAAGGAAACTCGTCTAACGTTTTTATTGGACATTTTCCCCTGCGACGTGTCGCCGGGGATTAAATTTGACTTCGTTGAATTTAACAAAAAATATTTATACGTTTTTAAGGTGATATCCTTATACATAAACACAATAATATAGTTATACATAAACATATCGAATCATCTGTTAAACGTCTAATGTGTAACCCTAATGTCTAACCATAACATATCGACTCATCCGTTGAACGTCTAATGTCTAACCTAACCTATCGACTCATCCGTTGAACATCTAATGTCTAACCCTAACATATCGACTCATCCGTTGAACGTCTAATGTCCAACCCTAACATATCGACTCATCCGTTGAACGTCTAACGTTGAACGTCTAATGTCTAACCCTAACATATCGACTCATCCGTTGAACGTCTAATGTCTAACCCTAACATATCGACTCATCCGTTGAACGTCTAATGTCTAACCCTAACATATCGACTCATCCGTTGAACGTCTAATGTCTAACCATAACATATCGACTCATCCGTTGAACGTCTAATGTCTAACCCTAACATACCGACTCATCCTTTGAACGTCTAATGTGTAACCATAACATATCGACTCATCCGTTGAACGTCTAATGTGTAACCATAACATATCGACTCATCCGTTGAACGTCTAATGTCCAACCCTAACATATCGACTCATCCGTTGAACGTCTAATGTCGAACCCTAACATATCGACTCATCCGTTGAACGTCTAATGTCTAACCCTAACATATCGACTCATCCGTTGAACGTCTAATGTCCAACCCTAACATATCGACTCATCCGTTGAACGTCTAATGTCTAACCCTAACATATCGACTCATCCGTTGAACGTCTAATGTGTAACCATAACATATCGACTCATCCGTTGAACGTCTAATGTCCAACCCTAACATATCGACTCATCTGTTGAATATCTAATGGGAATAATTTTTATGATAAATAAACACTACTCCCTCCGTCCCGTATTAAATGTCCACATTTTACTTTTGAGATGTCCCAAATTAAATGTCCACTTTGTATTTCAACCAACGAGAAGAGGCTTTAGTGGGAAGAGATAATATTTGATTGGTTGAGAGTGTAGTTAGTGGAATTTTGTTAAAATTTTGTGCAAAATAGAAGTGGACATTTAATATGGGACGGAGGGAGTATAAAATAAAATTAAGTTAATTTTTCCCCGGCGACATGTCGCTGGGGATACCCTCCACCAAAAATTTCGTTATCGCGCCAATTACGCTAAACGGGGGATGACAATTTGGGCTTTAAGTTATGCAATTGGGAGGTTCTTGGTGATGAATGGAACAATGAATATATGTTTGGATGAGGAAGAGGCTCATTCAAGGAGTGTAGTCCATTCTCAATGAATGAAGGTTTTGATGGCTTGCTAGAACTAGCCATGTTTGGTTTGGAACTAGATGACCCTTTTTCTAGTTGGAAAGGTTTGATGCTAATCCTTGCGGTTCTCTTAGCTTTTGTTGGATGGGTTTGATGAGGTGGGATTCTAGAGTCATTATCTCTAATGGGAGATGTTTCGGTGGATGAAATTTCATGGATCATTTGACCCTTTCTTTTGGATGATCCTATGTTTGAAGAGTTGTTGCTAAGAGCCTTAGTCATGGTGATGAAGGTGCTAATGTGAGCTTCTAATTTCTGATTTTTGAAAGGTAATTGAGGATGCTGCCATAAACCTAAGATTGTTTGGTTTATAAAGAGTAATTTGAATTTGGGAATTAAATTTTTGACCACTTAGAAGGCTAAGCATGCTCTTGAGATTTTGATCAGCTCTAGGAAGATAATTAATGTATGCTAAGAGTGGTTAGAGAACCAAAAGGTGACATGAGTTTGAATATAGGAGCTGATTTATGTTCTCTGTATCTACGGATCCCGCGGATCCCTCTCAGTAGGGATCCGCCTGGTTAAAGACCAGGGATCCGGCTATCAGACAGGGTCTAGGTGAAATCATTATGCTTTTGTAAGGTTAGTTATTAATGGATTTCGAGAGTTTAACTTAATTTTGAAGTCTTTAGCTGTTGGATATCTCAAACCCTTAACCATAACAAGTAATGGTGTTTAATGATGATTTTGGCCAAGAAAATTTGACTTTGGGTAGTCTAATTACATGTTTGACAATGATTCCATTTAATTTGATGTGGAGAAGTGGTAATAACAAGTCCTAGAGGTCAGATGATGTCCTAATAGGAATTTACTAAAATCCTTAAAAATAAAAAGAATTGAAAAAGCAATTTTTGGCCTTAATTTTGATTAAAAGGTGATTGAGATTAATTTGCTAAAATTGAAAGATATACCTAACTAAGTGCTATCAAGAGTGATAGAGAATGTGTGAGTGTTAGAGCGGAATTATGGTGAGTTTTTACTAGTAGAAAAATCAAAAATATTTCAAAGATGTATCCTAGATAGGTCATGGATGAGAGTGAGATCTTCAACTATTTGAGAAAAACTTAGTTGGCTCTAGTATCTTATGTTTGACTTGTTGGAGATGATCTAATAGAATGTTTTGATGCACCTAAATGTGTATTGCATATCAGATACCACGGATCCCATGGTTCCCTTCTGGGAGGGATCCGTCTAGTACAAATGCTGGGATCCGCCTACTGCAGATCAGAAGGCTTTCAGCAAATGTGCAATTTTGCACTTCTTAGTAAATCCTCTTCCTAGTGATTTCTATGGAAACTAAATGTACGGGCACAACTACTATGATGTATGGCAAAGTAGAGATAGCTAGAATTCCTAGAATGAGTGACGACGACCATTCAAAGGGTCGTAAAATCTCATTTTCCAAGTACCTACGTTAGAATTGTTCAGTGCCATGATATGGCCATACCTACAAACTACAAGCATATTTTAAAATGTTTACAAACCATTGTTTGAAATTGTTCATCAAAGTTTGATTCTTTCAAACCTTACCTTTCTCCTTCTTCACTTCTTCACCCGTCCTTCACTCTTTATCAGACTATCTTCACTTCTTCTTCTTTAAGAAATTGGCGAAGCATTTGAAGATTCCCTTGGTTTGTTGCCATTCGGGTGATTCATTAGGGATGTTTGGCAATTGATTAATGTAGTCCAAGGGGTCAAGATCGATATTTGCGAGTGGGTTGCTACTACTCCCTTCATCTCCACCTTCTCCTTGCCTTTCCCTTTCGTCCGAGGAGTCCGTGGGTGGGTGTGGTCTCTTGCCTTCCACCATAAACCTTGTTGTTCTACCTTCGGTCAATGGTACCATAACCTTATTGCAAAAGCTATGATCAAGGGATTGTGGAGAAGGATCTAAAGCAAAGATGAATTTGGCGAGACGGGTTAAAAGCATTGCGTACGGAAGCACCATCTTGTCCATGCTTCTAACACTTGCCATTATTTTTACCATGTAGTAGGCAAGGTTGAATTGAGTATTGGTCACTAGGCAATAGATCATGAAGCTTAGACATGCGTTGGGGTGGTCCTTGTTCCCTACTAGGCATACCACATTTTCTCTTATCACATCCTCCCACTTCCTATACAATGCATACATTTCTGATAGCTCCATTTGAAAAGGATCCCTATGGATCACTTTTGACTTCCTTGTGACTCTTGATGGTGAGGCTCTTGGCATGAACACGGTGTCCCTCACCGTGGTTGCTTCCGGGATCAAATTGTAGTAAATATCATGATGATCAACCATTGTGTGTAGTTGTTCCAAAGACCATTCATTCGAGTACATACAAATGCCTTGAAATGGAACTCCTATAATTCTCCCAAACTCTATAAGAGAAAGACTAAACTCTCGCTCATTGATGGTGAATTCAATTGAGATGGACTCGTCATCATTTCTTCTCCCCCTTTTTGTCGAAACAAAAAGTGTTAAAAGAAACTAACACAATTTTTTTAAAAATGTAAAAATGTAAAGAGAGCAAGTGACGGGAATGGTACTCGTCTTAACTCTCCCTTGACGAGTCCATCCCTATTTAAGGGCGTCAAGGACATAACGTAGAATAAACTAATTGTGTTTGCAAATAAGTTTGCAAATGGTTCGTCTAAGTGACGAGAACGTGCTCCCCCTTGAATATTGCAATGTTGCAATGGGGTGTCATGAAGTGTAATCCAAAATTGGATTAAGTTGCAAATGATTTTTGCAATGTTGTTTGACACAAAGCTCCCCTAGCTTTATGGTGTCAATATCTTCATGTGTATTTTGAATAACTACAAAACAAAGGTTAGAAAACAAGAGTATAGTGCATAATTTCCTGCAAAAGAGACTCAAGTTAGTATAAATTTGTGCTCCTGTACCACGGATCCCATGGTTCCCTTCAAGGAGGGATCCGTCTAGTTATCTGGAAGGGATCCAGCTATCTGTTGACAGTATCTTCAGCAATGAAGAAATGTCAAGGAATGCTATTGAGAGAATGAGATATATGTTCAATATATCAAGCACAACAAAGATAATCATAGCATATAAGTATTCATTCAATAAAACAAGAGATACACAACCAAATCTCTAAAAACTAAGAGAATGAACTTTAGCCATATAAGTACTACTAATGCTAATCTCATTACGAGACTTAGAATGTGACAATGTGCTTAAGTCTAGGGATGGGTGGACTTGTTGAATTGATCCAACTTTGCAAGAAGATGATTGAACATGAAATGTATCTCATTTCGTACTTCTTGAACAAGTCCTTGAGTTTTTAGAAAATTTGAGCAAATATTGTCATGGTTTGGCCCCGAAGGGAAAGGGATATTTTGAGGGGGCTCAATGTGTGTTTGAGGGTCTTCATCTTGAGAAGTTGGGAGAGGTTCTAAAAATGAGGGTGGTAATGGAACTTCTTCCATATGATCAAGGTTGTTCCTTGTCTCCCATGATGGGCTAGTTGGTGTTGTAGGTGGTTCCCGATTTAATGAAAAGGTTGGTGAATGGGAGGTTCTTGGTGATGAATGGAACAATGAATATATGTTTGGATGAGGAAGAGGCTCATTCAAGGAGTGTAGTCCATTCTCAATGAATGAAGGTTTTGATGGCTTGCTAGAACTAGCCATGTTTGGTTTGGAACTAGATGACCCTTTTTCTAGTTGGAAAGGTTTGATGCTAATCCTTGCGGTTCTCTTAGCTTTTGTTGGATGGGTTTGATGAGGTGGGATTCTAGAGTCATTATCTCTAATGGGAGATGTTTCGGTGGATGAAATTTCATGGATCATTTGACCCTTTCTTTTGGATGATCCTATGTTTGAAGAGTTGTTGCTAAGAGCCTTAGTCATGGTGATGAAGGTGCTAATGTGAGCTTCTAATTTCTGATTTTTGAAAGGTAATTGAGGATGCTGCCATAAACCTAAGATTTTTTGGTTTATAAAGAGTAATTTGAATTTGGGAATTAAATTTTTGACCACTTAGAAGGCTAAGCATGCTCTTGAGATTTTGATCAGCTCTAGGAAGATAATTAATGTATGCTAAGAGTGGTTAGAGAACCAAGGTGACATGAGTTTGAATATAGGAGCTGATTTATGTTCTCTGTATCTACGGATCCCGCGGATCCCTCTCAGTAGGGATCCGCCTGGTTAAAGAACAGGGATCCGGCTATCAGACAGGGTCTAGGTGAAATCATTATGCTTTTGTAAGGTTAGTTATTAATGGATTTCGAGAGTTTAACTTAATTTTGAAGTCTTTAGCTGTTGGATATCTCAAACCCTTAACCATAACAAGTAATGGTGTTTAATGATGATTTTGGCCAAGAAAATTTGACTTTGGGTAGTCTAATTACATGTTTGACAATGATTCCATTTAATTTGATGTGGAGAAGTGGTAATAAAAATTCCTAGAGGTCAGATGATGTCCTAATAGGAATTTACTAAAATTCTTAAAAATAAAAAGAATTGAAAAAGCAATTTTTGGCCTTAATTTTGATTAAAAGGTGATTGAGATTAATTTGCTAAAATTGAAAGATATACCTAACTAAGTGCTATCAAGAGTGATAGAGAATGTGTGAGTGTTAGAGCGGAATTATGGTGAGTTTTGACTAGTAGAAAAATCAAAAATATTTCAAAGATGTATCCTAGAGAGGTCATGGATGAGAGTGAGATCTTCAACTATTTGAGAAAAACTTAGTTGGCTCTAGTATCTTATGTTTGACTTGTTGGAGATGATCTAATAGAATGTTTTGATGTACCTAAATATGTATTGCATATCAGATACCACAGATCCCATGGTTCCCTTCTGGGAGGGATCCGTCTAGTACAAATGCTGGGATCCGCCTACTGCAGATCAGAAGGCTTTCAGCAAATGTGCAATTTTTCATTTCTTAGTAAATCCTCTTCCTAGTGATTTCTATGGAAACTAAATGTACGGGCACAACTACTATGATGTATGGCAAAGTAGAGATAGCTAGAATTCCTAGAATGAGTGACGACGACCATTCAAAGGGTCGTAAAATCTCATTTTCCAAGTACCTACGTTAGAATTGTTCAGTGCCATGATATGGCCATACCTACAAACTACAAGCATATTTTAAAATGTTTACAAACCATTGTTTGAAATTGTTCATCAAAGTTTGATTCTTTCAAACCTTACCTTTCTCCTTCTTCACTTCTTCACCCGTCCTTCACTCTTTATCAGACTATCTTCACTTCTTCTTCTTTAAGAAATTGGCGAAGCATTTGAAGATTCCCTTGGTTTGTTGCCATTCGGGTGATTCATTAGGGATGTTTGGCAATTGATTAATGTAGTCCAAGGGGTCAAGATCGATATTTGCGAGTGGGTTGCTACTACTCCCTTCATCTCCACCTTCTCCTTGCCTTTCCCTTTCGTCCGAGGAGTCCGTGGGTGGGTGTGGTCTCTTGCCTTCCACCATAAACCTTGTTGTTCTACCTTCGGCCAATGGTACCATAACCTTATTGCAAAAGCTATGATCAAGGGATTATGGAGAAGGATCTAAAGCAAAGATGAATTTGGCGAGACGGGTTAAAAGCATTGCGTACGGAAGCACCATCTTGTCCATGCTTCTAACACTTGCCATTATTTTTACCATGTAGTAGGCAAGGTTGAATTGAGTATTGGTCACTAGGCAATAGATCATGAAGCTTAGACATGCGTTGGGGTGGTCCTTGTTCCCTACTAGGCATACCACATTTTCTCTTATCACATCCTCCCACTTCCTATACAATGCATACATTTCTGATAGCTTCATTTGAAAAGGATCCCTATGGATCACTTTTGACTTCCTTGTGACTCTTGATGGTGAGGCTCTTGGCATGAACACGGTGTCCCTCACCGTGGTTGCTTCCGGGATCAAATTGTAGTAAATATCATGATGATCAACCATTGTGTGTAGTTGTTCCAAAGACTATTCATTCGAGTACATACAAATGCCTTGAAATGGAACTCCTATAATTCTCCCAAACTCTATAAGAGAAAGACTAAACTCTCGCTCATTGATGGTGAATTCAATTGAGATGGACTCGTCATCATTTCTAATTATCCCCATTGTCTTGTAAAACTCAAGCACAAAGACCGGGCAAATTTGTTCGTTTATATCCAATAAACAATCAAACCCAATAGTTGCAAAACTTCCCTTATGTCAGTATTTGCAAGAAGTGATGGATCAACAACTCTACCTTCATGAAAGAGTCTCCTTTCGAGCATCTTAAAAGCTTTTCTATCGTCCGGACTTAAGCCATTTTTCCTATGATACATGGGTATGTAGTGGGCGGTGTCTTGGTAATCTTGTTGCTTGTTGCTAGGCATGATAATCCTAAACAATACAACCCAATGTGGTGTTAATGATGAATAGTAGCCTAGAGGGTTTGATCACAATTTTGCTCTCATCATCTTTGTTGAGTTCAAGAAATGTGTTTAATTTGTATTAACAATGTTAATTCTTTGATTTAGATTATCTTAGAAAACAATGTGGTGACAAATTATAATAAACCCATTTGAACCCAACTCTTAAAGATGAAGAAATTGTAATTCTAAGAATCAAGGAATTAAACTAACAATGTAGTGAAGATTATACTTACACAAGTGATTGTTAGACTTGAGAAGAATGATCAATTTGCTCCTATGAACAGTACTTGGGTTTTTGTTCGTGAGTCTTTGAGGTGAGTATTATTGTGGAACATCCACAGTGATCGTTCTTGATGATATACTGTCTTCTGTTGCACGGATCCCGCGGATCCCTCTCATTTGGGATCCGGCTAGTGTAAACCGAGGGATCCGGCATAACAGCAAAAATCAGCTCAAACATTCCTTGATAACTAAGGTTTGGGAATTCTAAACAACCTAATGTTTTGGTGTTTAAGGTTCTAAAACTTGTGATTTGAGGTTTTTTGAAGATTCAGTACTATTCCTATTAGACGAAGTTCCCTTTTTAAGAATTAGTCGTAATTCTTGGGAAACTTTTCAAACATTATAATAAAATCCCATTTTATTATAACATAAGAAATTTCACATGAAAATTTATAGACATAGATGAAGTGTCGATAAATTCTTTGTGATGAATGATGATAATGGTTATCAAATAACCAAAATGTCATTATTACGAAATCATAGTGTAGTTTCTACAAATAAGTCGAAGAATACTATTTTTGATAATGACTTTAATATAGAAAACTATTAGAACAATTACTAATAAATCATGCAACTATGATTTCAATAATAAAGTTAAAAGAAAGTGATTAGTAATCATACCTTGGCTAAATATTCTTTTTGCGAAAGGAAATATTTAGATAAGTTCTTTATGCTCTTATTGGTAACTCCAAATTCAAGTATGGATGATGCTTAAAAAAAATGATAGAGCATTCTATCATTGTCCAACAATAAACAATATAGTGATTTTGAAATATGATGAAGATAATCCTTCTTTGTAGTTTTCAAACATATACGGATCGTATCAAGTCTTTAAAGTACAACATACTTTAAGAAACTTGGTAACGAAGCTCTGATGCCAATTGTGGAAAACTAGAAGGGGGGGTTGAATAGTTTTACCAATTTAAAACTTTCTTTTAAATATTTAGATCGACGTATGTCAATCTATTTGATTGTTTATGTTGGACGTTGATAAATGGATATATAAACGTGAAATGAAATATAAAGAGTAAGAAGCACATCACCACAACACAAGTTATTTATAGTGGTTCGGCTACAAGGACACCTTCCTTGCCCTACTCCACTCCCCGAGTCACCTACTCGAGAGTTCGTAAGCACTACACCAACTCCTTGTGGCGGAGAAGCCTTCACAACGTCGCTTAACCTTTTTCCGGTACAAAGCTAAATACCGAGTTCTTTCACACCAAGGCGAACCACACCTAACACAACGTCGCCTACCCTTTATACGTTGCTAGGCTAACCACCGAGTTCTTTCACACCTTAGGAGAACTAATCCTATCACAACGTCGCCTACCCTTTATTAGGTACTAGGCTAAGCACCTAGTTCTTTCACACCTTAGGTGAACTACACCTTCACGACACAACACCTAATCTCAAGGAAATCTACTCCTTGTTACAACACCATCAAGGATATCACCATCCTTGTATATAAACAAATACATATATGTATAACGATGCACCTCATCGATTATACGACCTAAGCATTCTTCCCAAATGCTACTTGATTTGATTCTTTGGCATCCTTCACTAATGCCTTTGACACAACGCTTGGCACCCTTCACTAATGCCTTCGTCTTGACACCTTTAGCATCCTTCACTAATGCTTTTGACACAACGTTTGTCACCCTTCACTAATGCCTTCGTCTTGACACCTTTAGCATCTTTCACTAATGCTTTGACACGAATGATGAGCACCTTTCACTAATGCTTTCATCTTGACACTTTCGGCATTCTTCACTAATGCCTTCAACCCAACATCTATGGAGAAAGGAAGAACTATCAACAAGAGAACCTTAGTAGTCTTGATGATGACGAAGCATGGCAACTCATGGACTTTGAGCTTGCACGTCTTCAAGAGGTGGTGATCTCTCCTTTAAGAGGAACCTAGTAGATCACACAAAAACAAAAGACAAACTACATAGATCACTTAGATCTGAGGTTAGAGGGTTAGAATACTTTGGGGAAGTATGTGTGTAAAACCATGTGTAGAGAAAAAGAAATGGCTCTCTATTTATAGAGAAAATTCTCGTCTGTTCCCCGGATCCCACGGATCCCTACCACAAGGGATCCGGCTAGCACAAAGCTAGGGATCCGTGGTCCGCTCCTCTTTGCCCATGGGTATTTTTGGTTATGGGTCATGGGTCATGGGTTATGGGTTGATCCATGGTTTTCTTTCTAATTACAATGAACTTGGTTAAGTGGTATATATAAAACCATGGGTTATGGGTCAAAACCATTTGCTAGTATTTACCCATTTAGTATATACTTGTATTTACCCATTTTAGCATACACTTAGTTTTTACCTATTTTAGTATACTTAGTTTAAGTATATGTTTAACCCAATATGTAAACACTAGTTGTTGTACATATGTATCTAAATCATAAAATCACTTATACTTGTTTTAGTGTTTTATGTGACAACTTAATTGTGTTAGAAAACTATTAACTCAAACTATTTACGTACTCTATTTGTTTCGTTAAAATGATTTTACTTTTGTTATCGACAAAACATTAGAAGATCGTAAAATATAAATAAACGTTTTTACGGCTTATTTGTATTAACAATCTCCCCCTTTTTGTTGATGACAAAACATAAAATTATTATAAGAAAAAGCTAAAATTCGTAAAAATTTGAATTTGTAGTTTTTACTTTCTTCTCCCCCTTTTTGTCGAAACAAAAAGTGTTAAAAGAAACTAACACAATTTTTTAAAAAATGTAAAAATGTAAAGAGAGCAAGTGACGGGAATGGTACTCGTCTTAACTCCCCCTTGACGAGTCCATCCCTATTTAAGGGCGTCAAGGACATAACGTAGAATAAACTAATTGTGTTTGCAAATAAGTTTGCAAATGGTTCGTCTAAGTGACGAGAACGTGCTCCCCCTTGAATATTGCAATGTTGCAATGGGGTGTCATGAAGTGTAATCCAAAATTGGATTAAGTTGCAAATGATTTTTGCAATGTTGTTTGACACAAAGCTCCCCCTAGCTTTATGGTGTCAATATCTTCATGTGTATTTTGAATAACTACAAAACAAAGGTTAGAAAAACAAGAGTATAGTGCATAATTTCCTGCAAAAGAGACTCAAGTTAGTATAAATTTGTGCTCCTGTACCACGGATCCCACGGTTCCCTTCAAGGAGGGATCCGTCTAGTTATCTGGAAGGGATCCAGCTATCTGTTGACAGTATCTTCAGCAATGAAGAAATGTCAAGGAATGCTATTGAGAGAGTGAGATATATGTTCAATATATCAAGCACAACAAAGATAATCATAGCATATAAGTATTCATTCAATAAAACAAGAGATACACAACCAAATCTCTAAAAACTAAGAGAATGAACTTTAGCCATATAAGTACTACTAATGCTAATCTCATTACGAGACTTAGAATGTGACAATGTGCTTAAGTCTAGGGATGGGTGGACTTGTTGAATTGATCCAACTTTGCAAGAAGATGATTGAACATGAAATGTATCTCATTTCGTACTTCTTGAACAAGTCCTTGAGTATTTAGAAAGATTGAGCAAATATTGTCATGGTTTGGCCCGAAGGAAAGGGATATTTTGAGGGGGCTCAATGTGTGTTTGAGGGTCTTCATCTTGAGAAGTTGGGAGAGGTTCTAAAAATGAGGGTGGTAATGGAACTTCTTCCATATGATCAAGGTTGTTCCTTGTCTCCCATGATGGGCTAGTTGGTGTTGTAGGTGGTTCCCGATTTAATGAAAAGGTTGGTGAATGGGAGGTTCTTGGTGATGAATGGAACAATGAATATATGTTTGGATGAGGAAGAGGCTCATTCAAGGAGTGTAGTCCATTCTCAATGAATGAAGGTTTTGATGGCTTGCTAGAACTAGCCATGTTTGGTTTGGAACTAGATGACCCTTTTTCTAGTTGGAAAGGTTTGATGCTAATCCTTGCGGTTCTCTTAGCTTTTGTTGGATGGGTTTGATGAGGTGGGATTCTAGAGTCATTATCTCTAATGGGAGATGTTTCGGTGGATGAAATTTCATGGATCATTTGACCCTTTCTTTTGGATGATCCTATGTTTGAAGAGTTGTTGCTAAGAGCCTTAGTCATGGTGATGAAGGTGCTAATGTGAGCTTCTAATTTCTGATTTTTGAAAGGTAATTGAGGATGCTGCCATAAACCTAAGATTTTTTGGTTTATAAAGAGTAATTTGAATTTGGGAATTAAATTTTTGACCACTTAGAAGGCTAAGCATGCTCTTGAGATTTTGATCAGCTCTAGGAAGATAATTAATGTATGCTAAGAGTGGTTAGAGAACCAAGGTGACATGAGTTTGAATATAGGAGCTGATTTATGTTCTCTGTATCTACGGATCCCGCGGATCCCTCTCAGTAGGGATCCACCTGGTTAAAGAACAGGATCCGCCATCACAGTGGTCTAGGTGAAATCATTATGCTTTTGTAAGGTTAGTTATTAATGGATTTCGAGAGTTTAACTTAATTTTGAAGTCTTTAGCTGTTGGATATCTCAAACCCTTAACCATAACAAGTAATGGTGTTTAATGATGATTTTGGCCAAGAAAATTTGACTTTGGGTAGTCTAATTACATGTTTGACAATGATTCCATTTAATTTGATGTGGAGAAGTGGTAATAAAAATTCCTAGAGGTCAGATGATGTCCTAATAGGAATTTACTAAAATTCTTAAAAATAAAAAGAATTGAAAAAGCAATTTTTGGCCTTAATTTTGATTAAAAGGTGATTGAGATTAATTTGCTAAAATTGAAAGATATACCTAACTAAGTGCTATCAAGAGTGATAGAGAATGTGTGAGTGTTAGAGCGGAATTATGGTGAGTTTTGACTAGTAGAAAAATCAAAAATATTTCAAAGATGTATCCTAGAGAGGTCATGGATGAGAGTGAGATCTTCAACTATTTGAGAAAAACTTAGTTGGCTCTAGTATCTTATGTTTGACTTGTTGGAGATGATCTAATAGAATGTTTTGATGTACCTAAATATGTATTGCATATCAGATACCACAGATCCCATGGTTCCCTTCTGGGAGGGATCCGTCTAGTACAAATGCTGGGATCCGCCTACTGCAGATCGAAGGCTTTCAAAGAAATGTGCAATTTTGCATTTCTTAGTAAATCCTCTTCCTAGTGATTTCTATGGAAACTAAATGTACGGGCACAACTACTATGATGTATGGCAAAGTAGAGATAGCTAGAATTCCTAGAATGAGTGACGACGACCATTCAAAGGGTCGTAAAATCTCATTTTCCATGTACCTACGTTAGAATTGTTCAGTGCCATGATATGGCCATACCTACAAACTACAAGCATATTTTAAAATGTTTACAAACCATTGTTTGAAATTGTTCATCAAAGTTTGATTCTTTCAAACCTTACCTTTCTCCTTCTTCACTTCTTCACCCGTCCTTCACTCTTTATCAGACTATCTTCACTTCTTCTTCTTTAAGAAATTGGCGAAGCATTTGAAGATTCCCTTGGTTTGTTGCCATTCGGGTGATTCATTAGGGATGTTTGGCAATTGATTAATGTAGTCCAAGGGGTCAAGATCGATATTTGCGAGTGGGTTGCTACTACTCCTTTCACCTCCACCTTCTCCTTGCCTTTCCCTTTCGTCCGAGGAGTCCGTGGGTGGGTGTGGTCTCTTGCCTTCCACCATAAACCTTGTTGTTCTACCTTCGGCCAATGGTACCATAACCTTATTGCAAAAGCTATGATCAAGGGATTATGGAGAAGGATCTAAAGCAAAGATGAATTTGGCGAGACGGGTTAAAAGCATTGCGTACGGAAGCACCATCTTGTCCATGCTTCTAACACTTGCCATTATTTTTACCATGTAGTAGGCAAGGTTGAATTGAGTATTGGTCACTAGGCAATAGATCATGAAGCTTAGACATGCGTTGGGGTGGTCCTTGTTCCCTACTAGGCATACCACATTTTCTCTTATCACATCCTCCCACTTCCTATACAATGCATACATTTCTGATAGCTTCATTTGAAAAAGATCCCTATGGATCACTTTTGACTTCCTTGTGACTCTTGATGGTGAGGCTCTTGGCATGAACACGGTGTCCCTCACCGTGGTTGCTTCCGGGATCAAATTGTAGTAAATATCATGATGATCAACCATTGTGTGTAGTTGTTCCAAAGACTATTCATTCGAGTACATACAAATGCCTTGAAATGGAACTCCTATAATTCTCCCAAACTCTATAAGAGAAAGACTAAACTCTCGCTCATTGATGGTGAATTCAATTGAGATGGACTCGTCATCATTTCTAATTATCCCCATTGTCTTGTAAAACTCAAGCACAAAGACCGGGCAAATTTGTTCGTTTATATCCAATAAACAATCAAACCCAATAGTTGCAAAAACTTCCCTTATGTCAGTATTTGCAAGAAGTGATGGATCAACAACTCTACCTTCATGAAAGAGTCTCCTTTCGAGCATCTTAAAAGCTTTTCTATCGTCCGGACTTAAGCCATTTTTCCTATGATACATGGGTATGTAGTGGGCGGTGTCTTGGTAATCTTGTTGCTTGTTGCTAGGCATGATAATCCTAAACAATACAACCCAATGTGGTGTTAATGATGAATAGTAGCCTAGAGGGTTTGATCACAATTTTGCTCTCATCATCTTTGTTGAGTTCAAGAAATGTGTTTAATTTGTATTAACAATGTTAATTCTTTGATTTAGATTATCTTAGAAAACAATGTGGTGACAAATTATAATAAACCCATTTGAACCCAACTCTTAAAGATGAAGAAATTGTAATTCTAAGAATCAAGGAATTAAACTAACAATGTAGTGAAGATTATACTTACACAAGTGATTGTTAGACTTGAGAAGAATGATCAATTTGCTCCTATGAACAGTACTTGGGTTTTTGTTCGTGAGTCTTTGAGGTGAGTATTATTGTGGAACATCCACAGTGATCGTTCTTGATGATATATCGTCTTCGTTTGCACGGATCCCGCGAATCCCTCTCATTTGGGATCCGGCTAGTGTAAACCGAGGGATCCGGCATAACAACAAAAATCAGCTCAAACATTCCTTGATAACTAAGGTTTGGGAATTCTAAACAACCTAATGTTTTGGTGTTTAAGGTTCTAAAACTTGTGATTTGAGGTTTTTGAAGATTCAGAACTATTCCTATTAGACGAGGTTCCCTTTTTAAGAATTAGTCGTAATTTGGAAACTTTTCAAACATTATAATAAAATCCCATTTTATTATAACATAAGAATATTCACATGAAAATTTATAGACATAGATGAAGTGTCGATAAATTCTTTGTGATGAATGATGATAATGGTTATCAAATAACCAAAATGTCATTATTACGAAATCATAGTGTAGTTTCTACAAATAAGTCGAAGAATACTATTTTTGATAATGACTTTAATATAGAAAACTATTAGAACAATTACTAATAAATCATGCAACTATGATTTCAATAATAAAGTTAAAAGCAAGTGATTAGTAATGTCTAACCCTAACCTATCGACTCATCCGTTGAGCGTCTAATGTCTAACCCTAACCTATCGACTCGTCCATTGAACGTCCAATGTCTAACCCTAAGATATCGACTCATCCGTTGAAGGTCTAATGTGTAACCCTAACATATCGACTCATCCGTTGAACGTCTAATGTCCAACCTTAACATATCGACTCATCCGTTGAACGTCTAACGTTGAACGTCTAATGTCTAACCCTAATATATCGACTCATCCGTTGAACGTCTAATGTCCAACCCTAACATATCGACTCATCCGTTGAACGTCTAATGTCGAACCCTAACATATTGACTCATCCGTTGAACGTCTAATGTCGAACCCTAACATATCGAATCATCCCTTGAACGTCTAATGTCTAACCCTAACATATCGACTCATCCGTTGAACGTCTAATGTCTAACCCTAACATATCGACTCGTTCGTTGAACATCTAATGTGTAACCATAACATATCGACTCATCCGTTGAATGGCTAATGTCCAACCCTAACATATCGACTCATCCGTTGAACATCTAATGGGAATAATTTTTATGATTAATAAATACTACTCCCCCTCCGTCCCGTATTAAATGTCCACATTTGACTTTTGAGATGTCCCAATTTAAATGTCCACTTTGTATTTCAACCAATGAGAAAAGGCTTTAGCGGAAAGAGATGATATTTGACTGGTTGAGAGTGTAGTTAGTGGGATTTTTTTGAATTTTGTGCATAATAGAAGTGGACATTTAATATGGGACGGAGGGAGTATAAAATAAAATTAAGTTAATTTTTCCCTTGCGACATGTCGCCGGGGATACCCCCCCACCAAAAATTTCGTTATCGCGCCAATTAAGCGAAACGGGGGATGAAAATTTGGGCTTTAAGTTATGCAATTGGGCTTATGTTTTGGGCTTTCTTATTAAGGAAACTCGGCTTATGTTTTTATTGGATATTTTCCCCTGCGACATGTCGCCGGGGATTCAATTTGACTTCGTTGACTTTAACAAAAAATATTAATACGTTTTTAAGGTGATATCGTTATACATAAACACTATAATATAGTTATACATAAACATATCGATTCATTCGTTGAACGTCTAATGTGTAACCCTAATGTCTAACCATAACATATCGACGCATCCGTTGAACGTCTAATGTCTAACCCTAACCTATCGACTCATCCATTGAACGTCTAATGTCTAACCCTAACCTATCGACTCATCCGTTGAACGTCTAATGTCTAACCCTAACATATCGACTCATCCGTTGAACGTCTAATGTGTAACCCTAACATATCGACTCATCCGTTGAACGTCTAATGTCCAACCTAACATATCGACTCATCCGTTGAACGTCTAATGTCTAACCCTAACATATCGACTCATCCGTTGAACGTCTAATGTCTAACCCTAACATATCGACTCATCCGTTGAACGTCTAATGTCTAACCCTAACATATCGACTCATCCGTTGAACGTCTAATGTCTAACCATAACATATCGACTCATCCGTTGAACGTCTAATGTCTAACCCTAACATACCGACTCATCCGTTGAACGTCTAATGTGTAACCATAACATATCGACTCATCCGTTGAACGTCTAATGTGTAACCATAACATATCGACTCATCCATTGAACGTCTAATGTGTAACCATAAAATATCGACTCATCCGTTGAACGTCTAATGTCCAACCCTAACTTATCGACTCATCCGTTGAACGTCTAATGTCGAACCCTAACATATCAACTCATCCGTTGAACGTCTAATGTCTAACCCTAACATATCGACTCATCCGTTGAACGTCTAATGTCTAACCCTAACATATCGACTCATCCGTTGAACATCTAATGGGAATAATTTTTATGATAAATAAATACTACTCCCTCCGTCCCGTATTAAATGTCCACATTTGACTTTTGAGATGTCCCAAATTAAATGTCCACTTTGTATTTCAACCAATGAGAAGAGGCTTTAGTGGGAAGAGATGACATTTGATTGGTTGAGAGTGTAGTTAGTGGGATTTTTTTAAATTTTTGTGCATAATAGAAGTGGACATTTAATATGGGACGGATAATAAAATTAAATTAATCATGTCGCCGGGGATACCCCCCCACCAAAAATTTCGTTATCGCGCCAATTACGCTAAACGGGGGATGACAATTTGGGCTTTAAGTTATGCAATTGGGCTTATGTTTTGGGCTTTCTTATTAAGGAAACTCGGCTTATGTTTTTATTGGACATTTTCCCGTGCGACATGTCGCCGAGGATTCAATTTGACTTCGCTGACTTTAACAAAAATATTTATACGTTTTTAAGGTGATATCGTTATACATAAACACAATAATATAGTTATACACAAACGTATCGACTCATCCGTTGAACATCTAATGTGTAACCCTAATGTCTAACCATAACATATCGACTCATCCGTTGAACGTCTAATGTCTAACCCTAACCTATCGACTCATCCGTTGAACGTCTAATGTCTAACCCTAACCTATCGACTCATCCGTTGAACGTCTAATGTCTAACCCTAAGATATCGACTCATCCGTTGAACGTCTAATGTGTAACCCTAACATATCGACTCATCCGTTGAACGTCTAATGTCCAACCCTAACATATCGACTCATCCGTTGAACGTCTAACGTTGAACGTCTAATGTCTAACCCTAACATATCGACTCATCCGTTGAACGTCTAATGTCTAACCCTAACATATCGACTCATCCGTTGAACATCTAATGTCTAACCCTAACATATTGACTCATCCGTTGAACGTCTAATGTGTAACCCTAACATACCGACTCATCCGTTGAACGTCTAATGTGTAACCCTAACATATCGACTCATCCGTTGAACATCTAATGTGTAACCATAACAATTCGACTCATCCGTTGAACGTCTAATGTCCAACCCTAACATATCGACTCATCCGTTGAACATCTAATGGGAATAATTTTTATGATAAATATATACTACTCCCTCCGTCCCGAATTAAATGTCCAAATTTGACTTTTGAGATGTCACAAATTAAATGTCCACTTTGTATTTCAACCAATGAGAAGAGGCTTTAGTGGGAAGAGATGATATTTGATTGGTTGAGAGTGTAGTTAGTGGGATTTTTTAAAATTTTGTGCATAATAGAAGTGGATATTTAATATGGGACGGACGGAGTATAAAATAAAATTAAGTTAATTTGTCCTCGGCGACATGTCACCGGGGATACCCCCCACCAAAAATTTCGTTATCCCGCCAATTACGCTAAACGGGGGATGACAATTTGGGCTTTAAGTTATGCAATTTGGCTTATGTTTTGGGCTTTCTTATTAAGGAAACTCGGCTTATGTTTTTATTGGACATTTTCCCCTGCGACATGTCGACGGGGATTCAATTTGACTTTGTTGATTTTAACAAAAAATATATATACGTTTTTAAGGTGATATCGTTATACATAAACACAATAATATAGTTATACACAAACATATCGACTCATCCATTGAACGTCTAATGTGTAACCCTAATGTCTAACCATAACATATCGACTCATCCGTTGAACGTCTAATGTCTAACCCTAACCTATCGACTCATCCGTTGAACGTCTAATGTCTAACCCTAACCTATCGATTCATCCGTTGAACGTCTAATGTCTAACAATAAGATATCCAGTCATCCGTTGAACGTCTAATGTGTAACCCTAACATATCGACTCATCCGTTGAACCTCTAATGTCCAACCCTAACATATCGACTCATCCGTTGAACGTCTAACGTTGAACGTCTAATGTCTAACCATAACATATCGACTCATCCGTTGAACGTCTAATGTCTAATCCTGACATATCGACTCATCCGTTGAACGTCTAATGTCTAACCCTAACATATCGACTCATCCGTTGAACGTCTAATGTGTAACCCTAATGTCTAACCATAACATATCGACTCATCCGTTGAACGTATAATGTCTAACCCTAATCTATCGACTCATCCGTTGGACGTCTAATGTCTAACCCTCAGATATCGACTCATCCATTGAACGTCTAATGTGTAACCCTGTTAGCCTCGCGTTTTCTAAAGATAACGTCACTTACGTGAATTGGACTAGATGCGTAGTATACTTTGCTCTTAGGGACTAGTATCGTTTAATGACTCTCCATGAGGGGTGAGGTGAATCATTAGTTAGTGTGTTGTTTCTTGTTTCAATAAAAGTTATCCTTTTGTTTCTCCTCCCTCTCACTACTTTCTCTCTCTAGAAGATGAAGATATTCATCTTCTTCCACCAACCTAGACCTCCCAAAACCACATAAATCCATAGATAAACGATCCTAACAAGTGGTATCTTACGCATAATACTAAGCTTATTCTTAAGGATCTGGTTACGCCTAAGACCACTTCTACGCATAAGGAAAATGTAAATATTACGCGTAAATTTTTTTTTACGCTTAAGAACTGAAATGAAGATGAAAAGATCTTATGCGTAAAATTGTCTTGACCACAAAATACCATATACCAACAAGACTTGACCTCAGTATTCAAAATCATCAGTCCATTAATCCATACAACAGCAGCCACGAGACCATACAACATATCCTAATCCGTCTCTCCAACTCTAAACCTTACCAAGACTAAAAAAAAAAAATAAATAAATAAAAAAATAAAAAAAAATTTCAATCCAATAATCTCATATTTGATTCAATATTTTTTGCAACCTTTTAAAGATTGTTTTAATTGAACCTTGTCCTCATTGATAACTTTCGAAGCCAAACTTCAATGATATTCGAATCAACAAGTAATAAAACATAACAAGTATGTTACCTTTATTACTTTCGTTCGTTCAAATTGAAATCTCAAGACATAAACCTACCTTAGACCCAAGAAGGATATTGAAGAATTAACATCTTCTAACTTCCTCTGGTCGAGCAACTCATGAAGAAAGAGGTTCGGTATGTTTAAGTTTGTTTTGTTGATTCGGATTAGATACGATGAGATGAGACGAGTGATATAAGATTTGAGATTAGTTTGATGGGAGAGGCGTTATTTGTTCAGATCTATTTTTTGGTGAAAGCAGATATGTGATAAGGTGTAGGCGTGTGTATCTCAAGTATTTTAGGTTAAGTAAAGTGAAAAGAATGCAACGTTTTAAGTAACCGGATATGGAGAATTGTTTGGATGGGCTTTGGAGTTGTGGATAATGGATCGTGCACATTTAAATTGGGATGATGGAATTTATGTCTTGATGGGCCAATTTAAATGTCTACACTAATATGTCATCCGAATTGTCCTTTGAAAATTTTGGATACAACTTTTTGTTGTAAATTTAAAGTGTGGTATTTATTGGTGTGGTATATTATTCAAAGTTGGTATTTCATCTTCCGTGATTGGATTACAAAGGGATTTTTGCTTAAGACTGAAGAAGGAGAAGTAGTGTGATGTACATCGGGTCTTTTTACCAACTTGGATGCAATACTAAGTGAGTTATGTTGTTATGATGTTCCCGAAACGACAACCATTGTGCTTCAAGAGTTTATTTTCTCCGCTGCGTGTTGGAAGAGCGTTGTCGGTTCAAGAGGGAGCATAGAAAGAAAAAAGGCTCACCAGTTAGGAGGGAGTAATAACCTAACTAGACCGTTACAGTTGAAGTTCATAGCTACAAGAATTTGTGCCGTTAGCGCCAAAGATCAAATGCCGAGGTCGTCGGAAGAAGAGAACTTCAAGTTTGCCTAAGTATCTAGACTACAGAGACTTTGCGCTTCAAGAAAGTCAACATTGTTCATTACTATTGTAATTTACTTTGTTTTGTATTTATAGGTCTCATTGTAACCATTCACGTGTGACATTATCTTGGAGGGGATTAGCCGCTTTTATAAAGATAACTTCACTTACGTGAATTGGACTAGATGTGTAGTATACTTTGCCCTTAGGGACTAGTATTGTTTATGTGGCAAATTTAGAGCCTATAAATACCCCTCATGACTCTCCATGAGGGGTGAGGTGAAGCATTTGGCTAGGTGTAGTGTGTGTTTTATTTATAAAGTTATCCTTATCTTCTCCTCCCTCTCTCTAGTTTCTCTCACTAGAAGAGATGAATTCTTTCATCTTCTTCCACCAACCCCGACCTCCAAACCACATAAATCTTTAAGCTTTTCGATCCTGACAATTGGTATAACGAGCCAAGGTTATCTTGTGTTGATTTATGTTGGTTTTTACACATGTTATTAACTGTTTTTGTGCTTATTTGGTGGTCGGAAAATTTTTTTTCCCGATTTGTGGGTTAACAGTTAACAATATGTCTTGTATCTTTTGGTATCACAAAAAGTCCAAATCTTTCATGTTTTACAATATCTGTTTTGTGTCTTTACTGGTCCAAGACAGATTTTGGTCTTACTTTTTATGCTTTTTTTGTTCCAAATCTGTGAAAGTCAAAGTGGTCAACTGTCATCTTCATATGGTCAACATGGTAAAAAGAAGCAGTTTTATGCTTTTCTGGGTTTTTGCTTGAAGATGGACGGAAAAACATGGTCGAATACTGGCCGAAAAAGTCAACTGGGTCAAAACCTTAGTTTTCTACGCATAAAGGGAATCTACAGAGGTGTTACGCGTAGCTGTGAAGTTACGCCAGTATGAAACCTTTGACATGCTCTTACGCATAAGCCTAGGCTTACGCGTAAGAATGGGCTACGCATAAGATGTTACGCGTATGCCTACGCATAAGCAAATAGCTACGCGTAAGAATGTAATGAGCAGAAAAGAAAAAAGTTATGCGTAAAATTGACCATGACCACAACATACCAAATACCATTTACAACTCGACTTCAGGTTGTTACACCATCATCAGTCCATGTTAAACCAACACTAAAGCGAAATGACAGAAAAACTTTTAGCACCAAAACCTTAACATCACATCCAAACCAAATCCATCACTACCTATTTCCCATCCTCCTCATTTACCTGATAACACTACATATGTCCTCCTTATATCAAACACAAACGAAATGAATAACATAAACAATCTCAGTTCGACTAAAAAAAAAATTAATCTTCTAGAGATTTTTTATTTGAATCAACATCATCATCGATCTATTTTTTGAAGTGTTACTTCAATTATTTTTGACACAATAAGGAAACGATTCATAAATTTTTTGTTAAAACCCTTTCCTTGGTTCGTTGGTTCGATTAAACTCAAACGAAATACTCAAAACAATTAACCTACCCGAGACCTTATATCAAGATCTTGAAGTCAATCCTCTCTTCTTCGTGGGTTCTTCATCCGTGCTACATGAAAGAAGGGTGTTTATGAGTTTGATCGTGTGTTTTGTTGGTGTTGTGATGATGAAAACTGAGATGGGATACGTTTGATAATGATGCAGATGGAGGCAGTTAACATGGGTTGATGTGGAGAGCTGTTTGGTGAGGGGATAGAAAGTAGTAGGCGAATATTTGTGTAATGAATTTAGGTTTAGGTCACAAAGTGGAGTACTTGTTGATATAATACATCCGGGCAGTATTACACATTATGGATCTTTAGTGGGCCTCATCCTAAATCTCGTATGTGGGTTGTAACATAAATGGTTGGACTGGACTGGTCGGCAGGTCGCTTGCAATCAGTTACTAAGTTATAAGAGATTGTATTTTATGAAATTTCTTTTTCAAAAGATTTTTTTTGACACAATTTTTTAATATTGGAAAATCGAGTTGGTATATTTTGGTATGGTAAATTTTCACGGAGGATACAATATTCACGGCTTGAACGGTAATTTGAAAAAATTGACTACGGGGTTTTTGTACGGTATTATTGATGCGGAATTGAAGTGACATTTCAAGGGTGGACTTCTTTATCTTTGAGACGATGGTTGGTTGGATGCATGTCTCAAGATAACTTGTTGGAGCACATTATGAAATTTGAAAATCTGGTTATAACTGGAAAGGAGTTACGTTGTAGTGCCACGTGTGTAACCATCACTTTAACGAGTTACGTTGTTGTGCTCAGTGTCACACGAAGATGTGGATTGTTCAAACATTTAGAACAAGCAAGAAGTCACAAAGTTAGAATGGCTACTTTTTCAAGTTAGTCGTATCGGGCTATCTCTATATGTGGTCATTACATTTAGCCGGTGAATTCAAAGGAGGTTCGATTTAAGGTTGGGTTGAGAGAAGTATATTGAGAGTATTTTTGCGACATATTCTCACGGAAATTTGATCAAGCTATGATGTTAATACTGCATCAAAGAAGGTAATACGGCATGTATGCAACACTATGATGATTCCGAGCTGCAGAACCATCGGGAGGGAGAAGTTGGTATTTCATCTTCCGTGATTGGATTACGAAGAGATTTTTGCTTAAGACTGAAGAAGGAGAAGTAGTGTGGTGTACATCGGTCTTTTTACCAACTTGGATGCAATACTAAGTGAGTTATGTTGATGTTCCCAGAACGACAACCATTGTGCTTCAAGAGTTTACTTTCTCCGCTGCGGTTCAAGATTAAAAGCGTGTTGGAAGAGTGTTGTCGGTTCAGGAGGGAGCATAGAAAGAAAAAAGGCTCACTAGTTAGGAGGAAGTAATAACCTAACTAGACCGTACAAGAGAAGTTCAGAGCTACACGAAGATCATTTTCCGAGGTCATCGGAAGGGAGAACTTCAAGTTTGCCTCGTATCTAGACTACGAGACTCTACTTCAAGAAAGTCAAAATTGTTCATTACTATTGTAATTTACTTTGTTTTGTATTTATAGGTCTCATTGTAACCATTCACGCTGTGACACTATCTTGGAGGGAGATTGTTAGCCTCGCTTTTCTAAAGATAACGTCACCACGGAATTGGACTAGATGCATAGTATACTTTGCCCTTAGGGACTAGTATCGTTTAAGTGGCAAATATAGGGCCTATATATACCCCTCATGACTCTCCATGAGGGGTGAGGTGAATCATTAGTTAGTGTGTTGTTTCTTGTTTCAATAAAAGTTATCCTTTTGTTTCTCCTCCCTCTCACTACTTTCTCTCTCTAGAAGATGAAGATATTCATCTTCTTCCACCAACCTAGACCTCCCAAAACCACACAAATCCATAGATAAACGGTCCTAACAAACCCTAACGTATCGACTCATCCGTTGAACGTCTAATGTCCAACCCTAACATATCGACTCATCCGTTGAACGTCTAATCTCTAACCCTAACATATCGACTCATCCGTTGAACATCTAATGTGTAACGATAACATATCGACTCATCCGTTGAACGTCTAATGTCCAACCCTAACATATCGACTCATCCGTTGAACATCTAATGGGAATAATTTTCATGATAAATAAATACTACTCCCTCCGTCCCGTATTAAATGTCCACATTTGACTTTTGAGATGTCCCAAATTAAATGTCCACTTTGTATTTCAACCAATGAGAAGAGGCTTTAGTGGGAAGAGATGATATTTGATTGGTTGAGAGTGTAAGTAGTGGGATTTTTAAAAATTTTGTGCATAATAGAAGTGGACATTTAATATGGGACGGAGGGAGTATAAAATAAAATTAAGTTTATTTTCCCGGCGACATGTCAGGATACCCCCACCAAAATTTCAGTATCGCACGATTACGCTAAACGGGGGATGACAATTTGGGCTTTAAGTTATGCAATTGGGCTTATGTTTTGGGCTTTCTTATTAAGGAAACTCGGCTTATGTTTTTATTGGACATTTTCCCCTGCGACATGTCGACGGGGATTCAATTTGACTTTGTTGACTTTAACAATAAATATAAATACGTTTTTAAGGTGATATCGTTATACATAAACACAATAATATAGTTATACACAAACATATCGACTCATCCGTTGAACGTCTAATGTGTAACCCTAATGTCTAACCATAACATATCGACTCATCCGTTGAACGTCTAATGTCTAACCCTAACCTATCGACTCATTCGTTGAACGTCTAATGTCTAACCCTAACCTATCGACTCATCCGTTGAACGTCTAATGTCTAACCCTAAGATATCCACTCATCCGTTGAACGTCTAATGTGTAACCCTAACATATCGATTCATCCGTTGAACCTCTAATCTCCAACCCTAACATATCGACTCATCCGTTGAACGTCTAACGTCGAACGTCTAATGTCTAACCCTAACATATCGACTCATCCGTTGAACGTCTAATGTCTAACACTAACATATCGACTCATCCGTTGAACGTCTAATGTCTAACCATAACATATCGACTCATCCGTTGAACGTCTAATGTCTAACCCTAACATACCGACTCATCCGTTGAACGTCTAATGTGTAACCATAACATATCGACTCATCCGTTGAACGTCTAATGTGTAACTATAACATATCGACTCATCCATTGAACGTCTAATGTGTAACCATAACATATCGAATCATCCGTTGAACGTCTAATGTGTAACCATAACATATCGACTCATCCGTTGAACGTCTAATGTCGAACCCTAACATATCGACTCATCCGTTGAACGTCTAATGTCTAACCCTAACATATCGACTAATCCGTTGAACGTCTAATGTCCAACCCTAACATATCGACTCATCCGTTAAACGTCTAATGTATAACCCTAACATATCGACTCATCCGTTGAACATCTAATGTGTAACCATAACATATCGACTCATCCGTTGAACGTCTAATGTCCAACCCTAACATATCGACTCATCCGTTGAACATCTAATGGGAATAATTTTTATGATAAATAAATACTACTCCCCCCGTCCCGTATTAAATGTCCACATTTGACTTTTGAGATGTCCCAAATTAAATGTCCACTTTGAATTTCAACCAATGAGAAGAGGCTTTAGCGGGAAGAGATGATATTTGATTGGTAGAGAGTGTAAGTAGTGGGATTTTTTAAAATTTTGTGCATAATAGAAGTGGACATTTAATATGGGACGGAGGGAGTATAAAATAAAATTAATTTAATTTTTCCCCGGCGACATGTCGCCGGGGATACCCCCACCAAAAATTTAGTTATCGCGCCAATTACGCTAAACGGGGGATGACGATTTGGGCTTTAAGTTATGCAATTGGGCTTATGTTTTGGGCTTTCTTATTAAGGAAACTCGGCTAATGTTTTTATTGGACATTTTCCCTGCGACTTGTCACCGGCGATTCAATTTGACTTCGTTGACTTTAACAAAAAATATTTATACGTTTTTAAGGTGATATCGTTATACATAAACACAATAATATAGTTATACATAAGCATATCAACTCATCTGTTGAACGTCTAATGTGTAACCCTAATGTCTAACCGTAACATATCGACTCATCTGTTGAACGTCTAATATCTAACCCTAGCCTATCGACTCATCCGTTCAACGTCTAATGTCTAACCCTAACCTATCGACTCATCCGTTGAACGTCTAATGTCTAACCCTAAGATATCGACTCATCCGTTGAACGTCTAATGTGTAACCCTAACATATCGACTCATCCGTTGAACGTCTAATGTCCAACCCTAACATATCGACTCATCCGTTGAACGTCTAATGTCTAACCCTAACATATCAACTCATCCGTTGAACGTCTAATGTGTAACCATAACATATCGACTCATCCGTTGAACGTCTAATGTCCAACCCTAACATATCGACTCATCCGTTGAACGTTTATAATGTCGAACCCTAACATATCCTCTCATCCGTTGAACGTCTAATGTCTAACCCTAACATATCGACTCATCCGTTGAACGTCTAATGTCCAAACCTAACATATCGACTCATCCATTGAACGTCTATTGTCTAACCCTAACATATCGACTCATCCATTGAACATCTAATGTGTAACCATAACATATCGACTTATCCGTTGAATGTCTAATGTCCAACCCTAACATATCGACTCATCCGTTGAACATCTAATAGGAATAATTTTTATGATAAATAAATACTAGTCCCTCCGTCCCGTATTAAATGTCCACATTTGACTTTTGAGATGTCCTCAAATTAAATGTCCACTTTGTATTTCAACCAATGAGAGGAGGCTTTAGTGAGAAGAGATGATATTTGATTGGTTGAGAGTGTAGTGAGAGGGATTTTTTTAAATTTTGTGCATAATAGAAGTGGACATTTAATATTGGACGGAAGGAGTATAAAATAAAATTAAGTTAATTTTTCCCAAGCGACATGTCGCCGGGGATACCCCCCCACCAAAAATTTCTTGCTATCTACCGATTACGCTAAACGGGGGCTGACAATTTGGGCTTTAAGTTATGCAATTGGGCTTATGTTTTGGGCTTTCTTATTAAGGAAACTCGGCTTATGTCTTTATTGGATATTTTCCCCTGCGACATGTCGCCGGGGATTCAATTTGACTTCGTTGCCTTTAACAAAAAATATATATACGTTTTTAAGGTGATATCGTTATACATAAACACAATATTATAGTTATACATAAACATATCGACTCATCCGTTGAACGTCTAATGTGTAACCCTAATGTCTAACCATAACATATCGACTCATCCGTTAAATGTCTAATGTCTAACCCTAACCTATCAACTCATCCGTTGAACGTCTAACGTTGAACGTCTAATGTGTAACCCTAACATATCGACTCATCCGTTGAACGTCTAATGTCTAACCCAAACATATCGACTCATCCGTTGAACGTCTAATGTCTAACCATAACATATTGACTTATCCGTTGAACGTCTAATGTCTAACCCTAACATACTGACTCATCCGTTGAACATCTAATGTCTAACCCTAACATACCGACTCATCCGTTGAACGTCTAATGTGTAACCATAACATATCGACTCATCCGTTGAACGTCGAATGTGTAACCATAACATATCGACTCATCCGTTGAACGTCTAATGTCCAAACCTAACATATCGACTCATCCGTTGAACGTCTAATGTCCAACCCTAACATATCGACTCATCCGTTGAACGTCTAATGTCGAACCCTAACATATCGACTCATCCGTTGAACGTCTAATGTCCAACCCTAACATATCGACCATCCGTTGAACGTCTAATCTGTAACACCACCAAAATATCGCAGCGGAAGATTGTGTCATTGGGGTGCTACTTCATAATACAAAGTACAAGTTATAGAAAACGACCTCTAAATGAGACGTTTTGAAAAGTTACCATTCGATTAATGAAATCAGAGTTACAAACAATGAGGTCCCAAAGTATAATACATAAATGTTTACAAAATGTTGAATGGTAAATGATAAAAGTGTAAGTCTCTAAAATATGTCGTATGCACTCTAAGTTCCATGCAACAAACTATCGCCTTATTGACCTGAGATAAACATCCTAAAGTGTCAACACAATGGTTGTTGAGTTCATAGAGTTTGTTTTGAATAAGTTGAAAAGCCTTTAAAGAATGTTCACACAGCAAAGGCATTGTAAATCCACTCAGTTCCAAGTCCCGCCCATACAAAACTTGCAACGTACATTTTATAGTCAAGCACACATACAGTCATAATTGTTCACATTATTGCACTTAGTGTTGTTCGTCAATGGGAGACTTTCAAGTTGGATTGTCTCGTTTATGTTGGGAGACTTATCAAGTTTACGAGGGATGCCCTGTATGTTTGGAGACTTATCATCAACGAGGGACCGCTCCGTATGTTGGGAGACTTATCATCGACTTATCAAGTATAACGCAATCAAGTATAATGCAATCAAGTATAATGCAATCATGTATAATTCAATCAAGTATAATGTTTTGAGTATAAGTAAAAGCAAGTAGCTGAGCATGTATCTCCCCCAAAGAGTTTAAAACAAGTATTAAAATGAGTAAAAGTGGGGCTACGAACTCACGGTAATCCTTAAAAGTTTAGAGTACTTGTGAAAGTAAATGAAAATATTTGAGCATGTATCTCTCCCAAATGTAATTCAAAACGTATAAAAGTAGGGGCTATGAAACTCACCTTAATAAATGTGATATCCAATGTACAACGAATCGATGGATAAGCCGAGAAACCTTTAAGCGCAACCTAGAATATGTTTTGTGTCTTAGGTTCTAAAATAACGATGTGAATGTATATACATATCTTATATAGTTATTACATCAATTATGCTTGGATACTTAACATTTGTGAAGTTGTATAAGTGTTTACGTTTCTTATATTTAAGTTTTCCCCGTCTAAACCTACCCGTTACTTCTAAACCGTAAATGATCACGACTCGATTTTTATGTCCTCGGAAAGGTAATTGATAGTACTAAACAGATTAGTGGGTCCTACTGCCCCAGAAATTATATAACTAATGTGAAATTACCAATTTACCCTTGGATGTACTAATTATTTCAATCCTCAGCAAACTGTCTCACGGTTTTGGTCATAAGTCGAGTTCTACAACTCCGTTTAACGCACGGCTAGTGGCCACGTTCAAGTTAGGGTGTTAGCTACAACTTTTATTCTTTGACCAATAGTTGGTTATATGCAAGTTTTATGAGTTTTACCCGTTTGAAATCTGTTACTAAGATTTGGACACGTTTAGCCATTTTGGCTCTAGTTTATTCATCGGGATGAGTTACGGCACGAGCCACCCGGAAAAATGACCACAAGACATAGATCTATAATTCTATGTTATTACCTAAGTTTCTCAGTCCACGAATTTTACCCAGTAATTACGTTTATAGCCCCTGTTCAGTTTCTGTGTTGCAAATCTAGTCCTTTCGACGGTTTCTAGTGGTTTAGTCCATTTATCCAAGCACAATCAACCATAATAAGCATACAAAACATCTTATATACATGAAATACTAGTATTTACAGTAAGCAAATGATAACATAAGAGTTTGCTTACAATCCTTGTGATGAAACAAATCAAGAACCAAGAACTAGGACACTAAAACCTAAACCCTTTCAACCAAAGTCCCTAGCTTCCAACCTTTAATACACCTTGCTAACCCTTGATATAACCCTTGTGAAACCTAAAATGGTAAGATATTTAAGAAGAGAATTTCAATTTGACTTCTCTTAGTGAGATATTTTGTAAGATATTTAAATAGATATTATCTAAATAATATATAGTTGATGACTTAGGTATATGACTAGGCAAGGTAATTTAAAATATATCAGTAAAAAGGTGGTGCGGGTATTGGGAGTGAATAGTAAAATTGAATAGTAAATTCTCGAAAATGCGAATTGTTACAGTACCTACCCCTAAAAGGGAACTTCGTCCCGAAGTTCTGTTGATGTTCACTACTACAGTGTACATAGTCTATGAGATTTCGTTAATGCTCATGTATATGGGTTCCTCACCCAACTATGTACATTCTTGTGCTATCGTGACCATTTCCCATCCTAAAGACATGCTTTCTTATGGTTAGGTTTGATGAGGCAAGCTTTCCCATTTTCGAGCAAAACCCTCAAAAGACTTTTAGGTAACTGATTTTTACTTAATCCCACAACTCATCAAACAAGAACTGTCATACGATTAGGCTAAATCGGGTTAAGTAACAACTTGTTTTTAGCTTGATCTTTGCAACTCATCAAACAAGAACTGTCACTTGATCAAATGGAAACAAGTGGTTTGAAGAAAATCTTTGAAAATTTGGCTCGACATGAATTTCTTACACATATGAGACTACTCCCTTCATTGCATGATTCTTCCTAAATTAGACATAGGTGATCAGGCTATGTATAATTTAGGAGTAACTATGCAATGCTTGGACTAATCGACTCATATGATGTTCTAAGTTTCAGTTAGTTCATAGAAATCTCTTAGGTGCTAAAATTACGAAAAAGTCTAAAGTGTGCAAGGCGATAGGGAGGAAGGTAATGTATATAGTAGTTCTAGTCTAGGCTATAAATGCAACCTAGTTCTCTATAACCATTCTTCGATACTAATCAGAACACCCCAAAATATCGCAACGAAAGATTGTGTCATTGGGGTGCTACTTCATAATACAAAGTACAAGTTATAGAAAATGACCTCTAAATGAGACGTTTTGAAAAGTTACTATTCGATTAATGAAATCAGAGTTACAAACAATGAGGTCCCAAAGTATAATACATAAATATTTACAAAATGTTTCGAATGGTAAATGATAAAAGTGTAAGTCTCCAAAAAATATGTCGTATGACTCTAAGTTCCATGCAACAGCCTACTTTATTGACTGAGATAAACATGCTAAAGTGTCAACAAAATTGGTTGGTGAGTTCATAGAGTTTGTTTTGAATAAGTTGAAAAGCCTTTAAAGAATGTTCACAGCCAAGAAAGGCATTGTAAATCCACTCGTTACAAGTCCCGCCCATACAAAACTTGCAACCGTGTTTACAACCCTTGCTAAAATATAGTACATTTTATAGTCAAACACATACATCATAATAGTTCACATTATTTCACTTAGTGTTGCTTCACATAAGGGAGACTTTCAAGTTGACTCCGTTTATGTCGGGAGACTTATCAAGTTTATGAGGGGATCAAGCCCGTATGTTGGAGACTTATCATCGAGGACTCCGTGTATGTTGGGAGACTTATCATCGGCTTATCAAGTATAACGCAATCAAGTATAATGCAATCAAGTATAATGCAATCATGAATAATGCAATCAAGTATAATGTTTTGAGTATTTGTAAAAGTAAAAGCAAGTAGTTGAGCATTTATCTCCCCCCCAAAGAGTTTAAAACAAGTATTAAAATGAGTAAAAGTGGGGCTACGAACTCACGGTAATCCTTAAAAGTTTAGAGTACTTGTGAAAGTAAATGAAAATAGTTGACCATGTATCTCCCCCAAAATTAATTCAAAACGTATAAAAGTAGGGGCTACGAAACTCACCTTAATAAATGTGATATCCAATGTATAACGAATCGATGGATAAGCCGAGAAACCTTTAAGCGCAACCTAGAATATGTTTTGTGTCTTAGGTTCTAAAATAACGCTGTGAATGTATATACATACCTTATATAGTTATTACATCAATTATATTTGGATACTTAACATTTGTGAAGTTGTATAAGTGTTTACGTTTCTTATATTTAAGTTTTCCCCGTCTAAACTTCCAAATTACTTCTTAAACCAGAAATGATCAATGACTGATTTTTATGTCCTCGGAAAGGTAATTGATAGTACTAAACAGATTAGTGGGTCCTACTGCCCGAACAAGTGTTCTAGAAAAAGGATTTAGATAAGCAAAAAGCAGAGAATCTTGTTGTAACAAAACCCCCCTTTAGGAAAATGCTTCACGACCGTATCCTCCCAATACCCCAATGCATTTAGTTCCTAGGACTATTGCCACTAAAAGCAAGACCTTAATCAGCCAATATGTTATTTTTCAACTATTTGTTGATTTTGAGAAAACTTGTAAGAAAAGGATCACACCCAATCGTATAATCAAGGGGAAAGAGGTTTGAGCAAACGAAAGAATGTTATTTAATTGAAGTCATGCCTTTCTTTAAACAACTAAAAGATCAATTTGAAAGTCTTAAAAAGGGAATGAATTTAGAAATTAAAGAAATGGAAAAGGAATTTGATGCAATGATCGTTGAGGTTAGTGACTATGAGCGAGAATTAAAATATAATGAGATTGAGAGAAAGAATTGCACACTGTATGAGAATCGATTTAAATGTATTGCTGGAGATGTGTTTCACCGCTACAAATTGTTCCATTAATGCTTCTCAATTTCATGAATTATCTGTTGCTTTGAAAGTCTCACGAAAGTGTCATTGAGCTTGAAAAAACTAACTCTAAACTAAATGAGAAAATTGATCCGGATGATCACGATAATTTGGTAAAACACTTTTCTAAACTAGAAGTTGATCATTTTAATTTACAACTAAAATATCAACATCTTAAAGAAAATGTCAAAACCTCAAATATCAAGACATCCTCGATGCTCCCAGTTTGATGCGCTTTTTCAAATAAACAAACGTGATGAACAGATTCAAGCTCATTGTAACACGATCAGAAATTTGAAAGCCCAAATCTCTCAATTAAAGGGTGAAAAGAACAATGTGACTGGCTCCAAATGCCTCCTCCTTAGATTCTCGAATTCTCAAACGTTTCATCTTCAAACCTAGTAAATGCTTTACAAAAGGAAAACGAAAGTTTTCTAGAAGAAAATGAAAAGGTTAAACGTCATTTCAATGATTTATTTGAATCAATAAAGGTCACTAGAACAAAAAATAATGAACAAATAGCTTCATTGCAAAAGGAAATTGAGAATCAAGAGCTGTAAAGGGAAAATGTCAATGATCAATGGGGAGAATGATGGATCAAAGAAAATGTTTGTAATAAATATGTTATGTCTGTGAAATATGTTCCTCCTCATCTTAGGAACAATAAACTTGCAATTCAAACATATTTCTTATCCCTTAAGGATTGTCTAGAATGTCTCCGTGAGATTGTTGAAGAGGATAAGTTAGAGAAACCACTTGATAATGCAATTGGACATGCATGCTTATATGCCAAACGATCTCAAGAACTTCTAGAATGCTTAATCACAATATGCCCTAAGTCCTTAGGTGAGAGTGCAAACGATAAATGGGAAGAAATACATTCTAGTAGTTGTTGATAACTACTCTCGATTTACTTAGGTAAAGTTTTTGAGGACAAAGGATGAAACTCCAGATGTCATCATCAAACTAATCAAAAGACCAGTTTGACTCAACAATACAATAGAATTGTCGAACCAAAATGGCACGAGTTTGTTAACAAAGACTTAATTCGTTTATGAAAGTGTTGGAATCACATCAAAGAAGTGTTCCACGAACTCCTCAACGAAGTGTAGTTGAAAGACGAAATCGTACTCTTGTGGAAGCCGCAAGAACAATGCTAATTTATTCAAAGGTTCCAATGTTTCTATGGGTTGAAGCCATTGCCACCGCTGCTTCACCCAAAATCGCCTCTTATTCATACCTCTCATGGAAAAACTCCATATGAACTTGTTCAAACTAAAACTCGATCTCCTACCTTCATGTGTTTGGTGCTTTGTGCTATCCAACGAATGAAGGTCAAGACCTAGGTAAATTAAGAGCAAAGGCAGATATTGGAATTTTTGTTGGTTATGCACCAAACAAGAAGGGTTACCGAATCTACAATAAGAGAACTCGAAATATCATGGAAACAATGCACGTTACGCTCGATAAGTGACCGTCAAATGGCTCCTGGAAAATCCAGTTCTGGACCCGCACTTCAAGACAGTCCCATTGGTTCATCCCTTGTACCAAACTCATTTCCAGCAACTCCATATGTACCTCCAACTGAAGATGATTTAAAGAAATTGTTTGATCCAATGTTTGATGAACACTTTAAACCAAATGCTGATGAAATGTCAACTCCATCAACAGAGGTCGCTCCTATCCCTCAGAAATGAAGTGAACCCTTCAGCCTCAATATCATTAAGTCAAGAAGCTTTAGCGTCATCACTGTCTCATCAACAAATCATCAATCATCAAATGTACATCATGGAATTGTGCCCGCATCAATGATGAAGTCAATCCCTTTGCTACTCCCGAAGATGCTCCATTTGAAAATATCTTTGCTCCCGAATCATCATCGAACCTTCTTCATCGAGATATCGACTCGCTACTTCAGCCCACAACAACAACCAAATGAACACCTTAGAAAATGGACACATGATCACCCATTGGACAACATCATTGGAAACCTCTTCAAAGATCACATGGAAACAACTTGCAACCGATGCCTTATGGTGCTTCTTCAACTCCATACTCTCTAGGGTCGAACCAAAAGACATTAAAACTACCATGAATGAAGACTGCTGGTTCAATGACATGCAAGAAGAAATTCATGAGTTTGATCGACTTGATGTATGGGAGTTAGTACCGCTCCAGATTGCCATGATCATTGCTCTAAAATGGATCTTCAAAGTGAAACTTGATGAGCATGGTGATGTCCTAAAGAACAAGGCTCGAGTTGCAAAAGGATACCGCCAAGAAGAGGGTATTGACTTTGAAGAATCTGTTTGCTGTCGTGACGGGCTATCAAAATCTTCTTGGCTAATGCAGCTAGTAAGAACATGGTCGTATATCGGATGGATGTGAAACAGCCTTCTTAATGGTGATTTGAGGTGGTTTACGCCACCACCCGAGGGTTTTGTGAATACAGAGCATCCTACTCATGTCTATCGCTTGAAAAAGGCTCTTTACGGTTTAAAGCAAGCTCCTAGAGCATGGTATGATACTGTCAAAGTTTCTTCTATCCATGGATTCAAAGAAAGGATAGTTGATCCTACATTGTTCACCCGAAAGTGCAAACATTTAATTCACGAATTTATGTTGATGATATTATCTTTGCCTCGACTGACCCCAATGAATGTGATCGTTTTTAAATGAAATGGGTTCCAAATTTCAAATGTCAATGATGGGACAAATGTAATTTTTCTTGGGATTACAAATTTCACAAAGTCCCGGAGGCATTTTTATAAATCAATCTAAATATGCAAATGAGATTTTAAAGAAATTTGGATTTGTATCATGTGACACCCATGATTGAACGAACAAAGCTGGATGAGGACCACTCAGGGATCATGGTAGATCAAACGAAATATCGAAGCATGATTGGATCCTCGATGTACCTCGCTACCAGCGCACTGCATATCTTGTTCGCCTGGTGCATGTGTGCTAAATATCGCTAAGCCTACTAAAAAGAACCTTGAAGCGTTAAACGGGTCTTTCGGTATCTCCAAGGAACCATCAATATGGGACTATGGTACCCGAAGGACACCGGTATGTCACTAACAACCCTATGCCGATCATGCAGGATGTCAAGATACACGCCTAAGTACACGAGGTGCTCAGTTGGGTGATAAGCTTGTGAGTGGTCTTCAAAGAAGCAAATGAGTACTTCTATATCCTCTACAGAGGTTGAATACATAGCCATGTCATCTTGTTGTGCTCAAATCCTTTGGATGAGATCCAATTATCTGACTATGGCTTTGAATTCAACAAAATCCCTCTGCATCGCGTGATAATAAAAGTGCTATTGCTCTCTCATGCAACAACGCATCAACACTCAAGAGCAAAGCACTGACATCCGACATCATTTCATCAAGAGCAAGTGGAAAACTGGTGGAACTCTATTTTGTGAAGTCAATACCGTTAGCGTACATCTTCACCAAATCTCTTCCTAGAGAACGCTTTGAGTTTATTCTTCCGACTTGGTGAAAAGCCTTCAACCAAGAACACTCAAACGCCTTCAGGAGAAGACGAGGAGTAAAGGTCTTTCCTTCATCTATATCTTTGTATATATTTATCCAAAAAGAAAAATACAAAATTATAAAACCCTATAAAACCAAATAGAAAAATATAAAACTTTCTAAAATCCATAAAAATCAAAAATTGAAAAATCTCAAAAATATTGTCTTTTGTTTTTCTTTTCTGATTCGATATATATCTACGGTCTTTGTGTCAGTCAAAGAGTGACACGGACTTTAGATGTTGGTCGAATGTTAAATATATATATATATATATATATATATATTTTTGGGAGAAAGTAAAACAATGGTTTATTGTCATTTTCAGCAAGAATATCGCTTTTCAAAGAAAGAACAAAGCCATGCTTTATCTTGGTTTTCAAATCTCATGCTCTGATTCTTTAAACAAATTCTTACTATCTAATGAAAACTAGTTGATTTGAAAATAACTCGACTCTATTTTTGATAATCATCCTGACTTAAAAGTTTGTCAAGATATATATCTCTCAATCAACAACCTATGTCATTGATTGAGGGGGAGAATGATTTCAATTAAATTAAAAGGTTATTTGTCATTCAATTGTTTTCAAAAGATAATCATGCTTGTTTATTCAATGGAATTTAAAGTCTAAAAATCCGATCCTTATCAGTTAAAACGCTTTCATAATCAAGTCACAATTCTCCTTAAAAGCTTTCAAAATCAATTTAAATCTACAGAGATCACAAATCTCAAATGATTTGACAATTGTGATCGGGGGAGAATTTGTGATTTAAATTGAATTTAATCTGATAATTCGATAAATGGTTTTATAAGGATGTACAAGCTCTCCATCCCACATGTGCCAAACGATTTCAAATTTTCCATGCACATGTTGAGGGGGAGCATCTATCTTAAACCACAAAGATTTGAAACGTGATCAATATGCAGCTTCCCTCTTGTATGTGCAAAACTCTTTCAAACCTCAAGGCACATATTGAGGGGAGCAAGCTTATGAAAACCTCATCCTTCCCTAATATGCTTTATCTACTTGTTTTGATCAGGGAAGTGATGTTGATATCTTTTAGAAAATGGTAATCAAAGAAGTTAATTCTTTTCCCTCCTCCGGTGCAAAACGATTTCATACACTTGATGCACATGTTGAGGGGGAGCTCGTGTTCTAAAAATATCAAAACAATTCAGGTACAAAATGTTTTGATAATATATCTTAAGTATCTTGATTGATTTTCAAATGGTTTTCAATTGGTTCCAATGGCAGATGAACAATACCAAATAGACCCACCAACTTTACTTTATGTATGGTGATATAAGGATGATAAGGTTAGGTATTTGTTCCCATGATCCGCTGGAACCGGAGGGATCTACCCAGGGACAATCCACTAGATAGTGTAGAGTCCTTAGGTATATTGAAAAAAAAAGAGAAAAGTGAGATATGGGAAAAAGGACTGAGATCGAGCTAGTCTGAATAAACCCAACAAGGTTCTAGCCATGAAGTCTCGGTAAGCACTGAAGGGTTGAAGAATGAAAAGAATTGAATGAGAAAAGGGTGAAAACAAATAGCCCTCCAATTATTCAACCTTAGGCGTATACCGGTTCAATTCATATTTTACTAGTGGTTACCAAGGTAACATCGGTATTGAAGACAAGACGTCATGGACCCAAGTGACGACCGCACTACAACTTCCCAAGCTACTCAAGTTCCTCTTAAAAGGGCTTGTTTCATTCTCAATGGGAACCTACATTATCTATCGACTTTCTCTTAGAGATTGTTGATATTGAAGAAGGAGACCCTCCTAGTCTCCCATATAGGATCCAAATATGCACAAATTGAGTCTAGAGCAACGAGATCATCAATAAATCTCATTAGGACACTTTCAATGAAGACTCTCTCTTTCACACAATGTGGAAAGAGAGATTATATCTTGAGTCCTACGCATTATCCTTGTGGTATTGCGTAACATCCGAAAGGATATGCTAACATATTTACAATGAAGATGGAAAGCCTTCTGGAGCCAACATCAAACAAGCTCCCGGTAGGTGGCATGTGAGATCTATCCAATAGATCAACCATGTGACAACCGACGTAAACAATGGAGCGATTCAATCTTATGAATCAATCCCGGTTCAAAGTTATGGATTGACGGATATCTTTGAAAAACCGGTCGTTGTGCTTAAAAACTCTTTTCTTTAGCACATCGATCGAGTAATTATTTCAAAATAAAAAAAGGTGTTTATGATTGATAATTGATTTTCATTAAAACCTTCGTTGTATTGCAAAAACAATTTCTATTGAGCAATAGACGATTGTTTTTCAAATCTCTTTCATCAATCAGTGAATCTCATTTCGTTGGTTCACTCACTCCGTGTTGTCTTCTTTGAGACGCCCGGTTTGAGAACAAGCTAGAGTAGCCGAAACCCTATCAAGGAAATTCTTCGAATTATACCTCGATCACGTGCGCATACTTGTACTAATCAGCGGGGAACCGTGGGCCGTGTACCTCAATTCAACGAAAGTGATCAAAGACATTTTCGCGCGATTTTGCTAACCGTTGTATGCGTGCACGCCCGACGCTTGCGTTGATCGTAATGAAGCGGTCAATCCATAGCCGCATGCTCACTCAACACATTCATCTCTAAAGAAATCATGCTTAATGCATCAATGACTCTGATATTTTCACTCCATGCTTCTCGCTACGCCGCCAATATCATGAATCAGCTTCGCTACTCGATAAGAATAAATCATGATCCAGAATGTGAGCATGTCGGTCCAAAAATCACAACATCACATTATACCAACACCACAATGGATGAGTCAAAGATTAATGTGACCGATGATCTCAAAGCCGCTCAAAACTCATTATCATGTAGATCGCTTAAAGACCTCCACTCAGATTATCCAAACATGCCAAAATGAAGAATCTAAGACTACGAGCTACAGAACAAGAATCCAAGAACAATATCAATGTTATATCTGTTTGTTTTCTATGTAATTTAATGTGTTTGTGCCTCCTTAGAGGGAGATTGTTAGGATTTGGAAAATCCAGTAGTTAAAGTGTTGGCCACCTCAAGTATAAGTAATCGTTAGAAAGCTCGTAGTCGTAGTTATTTTATGTTAAGTAGTATTTAGTTTTGTAACACCGTGGAGGACGGACGGGTCTTTACCCACTGTATGCCTGATCCACACCGATAGGTGGCATTTTATGTAATGACTATAAATACTCTCTACCTCCCAAGGTAGGGAGTTGGAGCTCATAATAATATTTTTCTTTCTTTCACTAAAAGTTCCCAAACCTCTAACTTTCTCTCTCTAGAATCATCTTGTACGCCTTCTTGTGCTTATGGTTTAGTGTATTTGTGAAATCTAATATGTCACAAGAAACTTATCAAAGGAGATTTCCAAAAGAAAATGGAGAAGACGGCAAGAGAATATACTTACAAGTTTCTTCTAGACACTGTCCCTGGTGTGACAAGGGAGGTATTTTCGCACAACTTACTCCAAATAACGTCGCATTGGTTAAACATACAATGGCCAAAGAACCTGATCTCTCTGAAGCTGAGTTAATTGCAAAATTGGTGATGCAAATGTCAAAATGATCTGCAACTTTTACTTTGGATGAAGCCAAATTCTTTGAGGGTCTACTAGCTTATCAACTCAAGTCTTCATGCAAAGAGTCAAGAAGTCAACCTAACGACCAACAAAGATGACGATGATGACAAGGACAAGATTCCGCACCAAAACGCCCAAAGCAACCTGGAGAATCCTCCTCCATGCCACCACCACCCCAAAGGACTCCAACCAAAAGAAGATCTCCACAAGTTCGCTGCCGCTGATAAACCTCGTGACTGAAGTTACCACCATCCACAGAGAAAACCGATGATCATTTTGAATACACTGGTGGTGACGATGAAGAGTTCCATGAGCCCCAACAACAACCCACCTCTCCCACCACAACATAGAAACCAGAATCCTCATCTTAGCCAAAGAAGAAGAAGAAAAAGACGAAGACAGATGTTCTCTCATGGCTAGATGACGATACAACTGAAGAATATGACTGGTTTTCCATACTTTGTGATGCTACCCTCACTACCGTAAGGTCAAGAAATGGTAGAAGGCATATGGAGCATGTGAAGTTGATTCAAGAACAATTCAGAGTGAAGAAGATGACTAAGGCTGAGCTAAGGTGAATTAAGAATGATGCCTTCCAACTGCTTAAAGACAGCTCGAAAGTGCAATCGGTTGAATTCGTACCATCTCGAAACATTGCACGAGCCATGTCGAACAATATCGATTGGCTCAACCTGAAACTAACATCGACTTCACACGAAAAGACAAAGCTCCATACTACACAGACTGGACAAGACCTCTACCTATAATTGGCCAACCGGATCAACCTAAGATTCCATTCCGTTATTTCTTCAACAACAACCTAGAATTTCTTCTACACGGTAGCGATGTCTCCAAGAAATACGCTACATCACTCACACTTCCTTTCCCTGTAGCTATATACTCCAACATCATAGCCATCGAGGAAAATGCTACTCACATGTTTGCCAACAGAGTGGAAAAGTATGACCTTGATGCAATGTATGGGATTCACCATTGGCCTGAACACCGAAGAATCTTATACAAAAGTTGCCAGGTTCAAACGTCGAAACACGAAGTGTTTAGTGACAAGCGGATCGTTGCTATTAAGCATGTTACTCTCTCGTCAAAGTGGGATTACACTTTCCTCAAGAAAATTGCTTAATGGCATACAGAGAGCTTCATAAGTTTGGGGATCATACACTGAAGAGCGTCAGGGATGGTTTAGCTTATCGGTTAAAGGAGATACATGAAGGCATAGGGTCGAAGAAGAGATGGAATTCGAAAGAGAAAAGGGATGTTAAGAGGATCATCACTCGCATCGATGAAAGGTTGTTCAGAAGGGACCAGTTCAGAACGTTGGAGAGTTTTGTAGGTGGTCGTCCCATCATTTATCTCACAGGCTATCAACGTCCAGAACGCATTCCTGGTGTTATTGCTGGACTACCAGATTCTCCTTGTAACCCTTGATTTGTTTCATTATCATTACTTGGTTGTGTGATTTTTATTTAACTATGGCTTGTGCACACATAACAGTGTACAACCCGTACTTGTATTGAAAGGACCCTGTGGTACGCTTCAGTGCCACAATCCTTATAAAAGGAGCGAAAGGTTCTTACTTTTGAGTAAAACTAATCAAAAACTTTCATTTTCAAAGTTTTGCTCAAAAGAACAAGTACTTTCCCTTATGATTTTTTAAAACCTCAAAAGTTAATATCACTGGTTGAGGGGGAGTATTTGATTAAAAACTTTGTTCACAAATTGTTCTTTGTGTTAATCTTCCTGCAAAACTCGAAATGGACATATTTGATATCAAAATTTCGTCAAAAATAACATTTATATGCCATTTTTGAGGGGGAGAAAAATTATGTGATAAGAAATATGTTGTAACTTGCAAGAGAATCATCGTGTTAATAGAAATAACCAACGAATTGACGTACTCTGAAATGCTAGTAAATCGAAAAGACTTGTCTGGGACGGGTAATAATTTCAAGCTAATTCGCTAGTGATGTAAACGTGTCTCGCAAAGGACTTGTCCGAGTAGAATGTACCATTCGAGAAACTCTTGGTAGACATGAACTTTGACGGGTTTGACAACCTTTTGAGGTTGTCCACACCTTCAAGGTAGTTATTAGAGCTAGTTGTCACCTAAAAGCTGACAATGTATCTCTTTAACTATGCAACGTAACCGTGTCTCGCGGGGGATTGTCTATCATGAGTTGATCAATTCAAAAGTACGCGCTCTTCTCTCACCGTGTAGATTTCGGTCAATACTCTTAAGCACGTGTGGAGGGGGAGTATTTTTGCAAAAATATAAAACTCTCGAAGTATTACAAAATGTTTCTTACTTATAAATACTTTGAGAGATTTTCATGCAAATTGGTTTTGTGGCTATGGAGTTATAAGGTGATTAAGATTAGGAATAACCGTCTTATGATCCGCCAGAGCCGGAGGGATCTACCCAAGGACACCACCTATAGTTAGAATTAGAAGTCCTTAGGTATGATTATAAAAAGGAGAAAATGAGAATCGGAAAAAGAAGGAGTTGAAGAATTAAAAAGAAATGCAAAGAAAAGGGTGAAAAGAAATAGCCCTCCAGATTATTCAACTTAGGGCAGACACCAGGTTCAATTCATATGCTACTGGTTGTCACTTGATGACACCGGTATTGAAGATCAAAGTCGTCATGGACCCAGTGACGCATGCACTAAACCTTCTTAGCCACTCAAGTTTCTCTCAACAAAAGCTTGCTTGATTCTCACAGGGAACCCTACATAAACTATCGGCTTTCTTTTAGAGATTGCTGGTATTGAAGCAAGGAGACCCTCTCCCTAGTCTCCGCTTAGGAAAACCAAAGCGCACTATTGAGTCTAGAGCCATGAGATTCATCAAAAGATCTCTTAGGTACACTTGACATTTCATCACTTGTCGTTCAACAATAAGGACGCAAGTGATACAATATCGAGTCCTACACAGATCTTAGCAATCTTTCAAGAACATTTATGAGAGGTTCACACATGTGATCCTCAGTGATTGAATGGAAACTCCTGCCAGGATCAACATCAAACAGCCCTGACAGCAGGTCGCTTTGGTAACTCCCCGTGGATTACGCTTAGTGTGTCTCAAAAGGTCTACAGTCGTGGGGTGATGCTTCGGTGTACCTCAGCGACTTATTTGAACTGTAGGTGTACTTCGGTACATCGCGTTATCTCACTTGTGGGACTCCAGTTCAAGAACAGCCTTTGTGAGAATTAGAGTTGTGTTTTCACACTATGCTGTTAACACTCTCGAAGTTCAAACTTGTAAGCGCTGGATTATTTCCAACCCATGTTTTATGTTTTCTTCTTATGGATGCTTGCGGGTGTAAAAGATCGTGCAGATTCTCCACATGCTCATATCAACTACAACACTAATTGAAGTTCTCTCAAAAGGCAACACAAAGTCAGAATGATTCTTCGTCTAAGTCAAAGAATCTACAAAGTCTAAAGACTAAGAGAACTACATCAGTATTAAAATCCAACGTTAAAGAGCATGTGAACTTGTTGGAGAAAGACATGGAGACACTGGAGCAACGAAGCGGACCTGATGCAGACAACAACAACATACTATCACTTCCATCACAAAGAACAAAGATCAAAGAACAAAGAAAATGATGACGTCAAAATAGAATACTTCAAAGGAAACCAGTTCCCTACACTGGGGAGATTGTTCGAATCAAGGCACTTCTTCTCGAAAGAAAGAAGAATGTCAGAAGACGTCAAAGCTACTATTACATCAGCACCTACAAAGTTTATATCATCAAACACTAACACTTAGGGGGAGATTGTTGGAATCACTCCTAAACTAGAATTTAAATGTTAGTCATTAATATGTAATAGTTAGCTTAATTATGGCTTTTATGTTAGTAATCAAGGTTAGGCTCATGTAGAAAGCCCATGAGCCTATCCAAAGCCCAATAAAGAAAGGATGGGAACTTGGAGTGTTGCCCTAGTTCCCTCCTATCAATAATCATGTAATCCCTCACTTGAGGGTTGGTTGTTTAATTTACACATTTCACTTTATGCATAACTCTTCATATATTTCATACGCGTGTGTGTGTGTGTGTTTGTTCATCCGATCTCTTCTTCCTTATTTCTTCATATTGATGCTTGTGTTATAAACATGGTGACCTAAAATTTCCTAAAGCTCAAGTCATCCATACGCTCATGAAGGATGGACTCGAAAACACCACTGGTTGGGTTCTCCGGCGAACACTCATGGCCCCTGGGAGAAGTACCGTTGGAAATCACCATAGGCGTAGGCCCCTTATCCCAGCACGAAACCCTCACCTTCGTTATAGTCAGGTCAGATTCTCCTTATAACTTGTTAATAGGGAGAACAGCTATGCAAAAGATGGGCATTGTTGTTTCCACCATACATGCTGCTATTAAGTTCCAAACTCCCTTCGGAGTAGGAACTGTTCATTCTAATTATGGGGCAGATAAGGGTGTATATGGTGTCAAAAAGATCAAAGAAGAATTGGAGGAGCCTCCGATAGCCATTCTAAGCTGCACAGATGCTGAGGAGCGAGTTGTAGTTAACCCTAGATAACCTGAACAGACAGTGGTGATAGGAAAACAACTCTCGACGAATTTCAAGGCGAGGCTCACAGAACTGTTGCGGACTAACCTTGATATTTTTGCTTGGAAATATTCTGACATGACAGGGGTACCAAGAACATTGCTGATAGACGAACAGTCCTTCGGAACAGAGCATAAAATCAATGAGTACAAACACATTGAGCCAATAAAGCGAAGGAGAGCCTGCCCGCGAAAGAAAGCGCAGCCTGCAAAGAAGTTTACTGAACTAACACAAGCGGCATCCTACGGAAGTTAAATACCAAACTTGCGTAGCCAACCCAAAGAATGGTCAAAAAGAGCGAATGAGGGTGGCGCATGTGCGTTGACTTCACTGACATCAACAAAGCATGCCCAAAGGATTGCTACCCCCACCAAAAATTGACTGGAAGGTAGAATCCTTGGCAGGCTTCCGGATAAAATGCTTCTTAGACGCCTACAAAGGGTATCACCAGATCCAGATGGCAAAGGAGGACGAAGAAAAAACAGCCTTCTACACAAGCAAAGGTGTCTACTGTTACAGAAAGATGCCCTTCGGATTAAAGAACGCAGGGGCAACTTACCAACGTCTCGTAGGTAAAGCCTTCAACAAACAAATAGGCAGAAATCTTGAAGCATACGTTGATGATATGGTTATCAAAATCAAGATGGAGGAGGACCTACTCCTCGATGTACAGGAAACTTTTGACCAGCTTCGGGCGATTAACATGAAGCTGAACCCTAAGAAATACTCCTTCAGTGTCGAAGAGGGGCAATTACTAGGACATTTGATTACTAAGCAATGGATAAAGGCTAATCTCTCCAAGGTCAAGGAGATTACAGATCTCCAAGCCCCTAAGTGTCTGAAAGATGTGCAGAGCCTGAATGGGAAGCTGGCGGCTCTAAGTCAATTTTTGTAGAAGGGGGCTGACAGATCCCTACCATTCTTCAAAACTCTCAAGGAATGCGTGGATAAGAAGACTTTTCAGTGGAGTCAGGATGCAGAAGCTGCCTTTCAGAAGATGAAGGAGTTCATCGAAATCCTTCCAACACTTACAGCCCCAATCAAAGGTGAAGTGTTGTTCATGTACTTAGCATCCTCAATGGAGAGTATTAGCGCAGTTCTTATGGCAGAACGAGACAAACGACATATCCCCATTTACTTTGTTAGCAGGGTCTTACAAGGGGCGGAAATCAACTACCCAACATTGGAAAAGTTAATACTAGCCCTAATCTACGCAGCAAGGAGGCTCCGGCGCTATTTCCAAGCCCATCCGATCACAATCTTAACCGACAAGCCACTCAAACAGATCTTGTTGAAGCCCGAAAAGTCTGGGAGGGTGGCTAAATGGGCTATTGAACTTGGAGAGCATGAAATAGAGTTTAAGGGTCGAAACTCTATTAAAGGGCAAATTCTCGCAGACTTCTTGGCAGAAACACCTTTCGAGCCAGACGCAGAAAAGGAAGGACCCAAAGCTAAGCTCACTCAAGTACAGGATGACTGGAAACTTTATACAAACGGAGCATCCAGCTCCGATGGTTCTGGTGCAGGTCTAATGCTGGTCAGCCCTGACGGGAAGGAGCATACATATGCTCTTCGTTTTGAGTTCGAAGCCACAAATAATGAAGCGGAGTACGAAGCCCTATTAGCAGGCCTCCGATTAGCTAAAGATATGGAAGTCAAAGCCCTCGCTATTTTCGTAGACTCCTAATTGGTAGCAAACCAAGTGACAGGCTCCTATGAAGCAAGGCAGCCCGTCATCAAACAGTACTTGGAAAAAAAAAAGGAGATGCTAGAGAGCTCCGATTCCTACACCATTCAACATGTTCGTAGGAATCAGAACAAGAAGGCAGATGCGCTGAGCAAACTCGCCTCTATGGCCTTCGCTCATCTCACTAAAGAAGTACTAGTCGAAGTCTTTCCTCAAAGGTCCATCATTCGCAAGGAAGTTGCAGACGTGGTTCACGAAGAAGGAGAGACATGGATGACCCACATCAAGGGAATATTTGATAAGTGGTATTCTCCCTGAAGATCCCAAGCTAGCAAGGAAAATTCGGGTTAAGTACCCACAATACCGGCTAATAGGGGAAACCCTATATAGAAGGTCATTTCTATCACCTTGGCTAAGATGTGTGGGACCCTAACAGGCTACAAGCATTATCGCTGAAGTCCACGAAGGATCCTGCGGCCTCCATGCAGGACCCCGCTCAGTTGTCTCAAAAATAATAAAGTTGGGCTATTATTGGCCTTCGATGCACAGGGATGCGGCGGAAATCATTCTCAAATGTGAAGCCTGTCAGATACACTCAAACGTTTCCAAGATGCCGAAGCAAGACATGACAAATGTTACATCCGCATGGCCCTTTTCTCAGTGGGGAATTGACATCATAAAACCTATGCCTATGGCTCCCGGAGGAATCAAATTCTTGCTGGTGGCGATTGATTACTTCACTAAGTGGGTAGAGGCTAAACCTTTAGCCTCCGTTACGGGGAGACAGATCGAGAATTTTGTGTGGGAACACATTGTATGCAGATTATAAGTTCCACACATCATCATATCTGACAATGGAAAGTAGTTTGTCGAAGGAGTCTTCTACGACTTTTGTTAAGGGCTTAACATAAAACAGTCCTGGACATCCGTTTATCATCTACAAGGTAACGGAATGGTGGAGGTTACAAACAGAGACATCGTCAAAGGGATTGAGAAAAGGCTAGGACGAACTCACCATGGATGGGTGGACGAACTCCCTCAGGTACTATGGGCTCATCGTATACACCCTAAGTCAAGCAATGGTGAAACTCTCTTTAGCCTAACATACGGAACAGAGGCGGTCATCCCTTTGGAGCTAAGTGTACATACGGAGCGTGTGGCAACCTATGATGCCTCCCAAAATGACGAAAGGATCAGGGAAAACCTTGATCTGTTAGAAGAAAGAAGAGAGATAGCCTCCATCCGAGAAGCCATACACAAGCATAAGATCGAAGGCTGCTATAACGAAAGGGTCAGGCCTTCCACCTTCAAGCCTGGGGAATATGTGCTACGCCTCAACAGTGCAAGCAAAGCAGAATACCAGGGAAAGCTGGGACTAACTTGGGAAGGACCTTACATGGTAGCTGAGGCCTACGGCAACGGAGCCTACAAATTGGCCACTCTTCTCGGAGAACCCATCGACAGAACATGGAATGGTATGAACCTTCGAAAGTTCTATGTTTAAGAAGTACTTTTACTTTTTAATTCTTGTAATTAGAAGCTTCTCAAGGGAAAGAAAACATTATTGGTAGTTGTCTTCGTTTTCATTTCAAGAATGATGCAATCCTCTCTACCAATTCAATGATAAATAAGACATTTCTCGTAAATCTCTTACTTCGTTTTTTTAACACAAAGATTTGTTCAACAAAGTCATTTATGAGTTTCAATGTCGAATAAAATGGCTCAAGGTGTAATAAATGCCTTGTCATTTACGCCTACTTAAAACATTCATATTAACTCTCCTAGTAGTTTATGGCACTTGTAAAAATATGTACAAAGTCATACTACTTAAAGGATTTGAGATAGAGTTGGTCGCGACCCTCTGTCAATGATCAAATTTGGTCATTATATTCTTGGTGTTGAAATTTACACACAATGAGGTTGTTTAACCTTAGGATGTAAAACTTAAGCGTCGGAAAAATGGCGTACGAGAACTTCACAAGACAAACACAAATAATAACCAAGTGTGTAGAGGTATTCCCCCAAACTATACCATTCAAAATGAGGGCTAGTGCCCTTGTACCTGCACGAGGAGCCTAAGCCCCAATTAAATTGTCTTTGGCCCAGGGCCATACATCACAAGCATTCAAATTGTTTAGAGAACAAGACAAGCATTTTCAAATAAGATAAATTGTCTTAAAGGGTACATGCCACACTTGAAACCGAATTACTGCCAACACGGCAACCTTCATTCCTTCTTTTGTGGGGAGGGGGTCGGAGATGGTTGAATTAAGGTAGGCTTGGCAGACACTGTTTTCTTGGTAGGAGTCGTAGGCTTCAGCTTGCGAGGCTTCTTGGAAAGGAGGTCTTCAAGAGGTGCCATAGGATCTTTGGTAGCTTCAGTTAGGAAGGAGTACTCTGCAGTTGCAAATGCATTTCCTGCCTCATCGTATTCAGCTTTAGATGTGGGACGGTAGCATTCAATCTTGGAGAGGTCCACGGGCTTACCTGTTTTGGCAGCCTCCTCCAATGCCAAGCACCGTCCATGAAAAATAGCTGATTTGATGACCTTCCACATCTGTGCTCCCAACTCATCACTGTGGTAGTTCCATGGCTATATATGGCACCACTTTAGACACAACCTCCGCACGATCCTTTTGCAGCATCTTGTATCTCATCTGCAAGCCATCAATCTCCTCCCTTAGTTTCACTTCTACTTCTCCAAGCCTAGATCTTTCACTCTCCAAACCATCACACTTCGCTTCAAGCACAACATTTTGACCAATGAGAGTCACTATCCTACCCTCCTCTACCTTGAGTTTTACAACTTCAGTTGTCAACTCTGCAACCTTTTGGCGGAGGTCCTGAACGAGAGGATTCTTCTCAAGATCCTTCTCAATCTCATCACACTTGGCCTCCAACTTTGCATACTCCTTATCCCTATGTTTCTCCCTTTCCAACATGACATTCATTTCCTGTCTTGACTTGGTAACAACCCTGAGTAACTCTCTGGTTCTGCCATTTAGATGATTGTCCAAAACTGCCTGCCTTGCTACACCATTGTCATGCATGTCACAAACCCTTTCAATGGACATATTGTCCAGCAAACCTTTCCATTGAGGAGGGGTGACATGATCCACAATCTGGTGGCAAGCCAAAGCATTGGGAAGCTCCTTCGTTTCGGGAAGGCCTGCAATACGATGTATAAGGACTAAGTTAATTATGACAATTATCACTTGATATGTTTTATTAGGGAAAACTGCTTACCATGAACCTCCACGGATTCATCTGGTAACTCAAAGGCTGGCTTCACAAACTTTTTGCCTTCAGCACTCTTCTGCTTCACAGACCTCGATCCGGAGGTGGGAAGGGGATTCTTCCTCTTGTTGGTAGACTTAACAGCCTTAGCTGCTGTTCCCTTTCTGCTTTTCAACCTGTCAGCTATCCCGGTGGACCCTACAATCAGGACATCCTCCTCCGCAGGATCGTCCGAGTCAGCAATATTCTCAACAAGTTGAGAAGGACCCTCCAATGCAAGTTGCGGGGGTGCTGATGCAATAGGCTCCGGCTTTGGAGTATCTACCTCATTGTTGTTGACGGAAGTGGAAGGAGAGCCAACACCGTAAGACTCTTCGGCCTTCTTCGCAGGCATGAAGCTCAAGTCTTCATCCAAATCTTGGTACATAAAATTCCTGAATGACATCTCTGCAAAAAAGAAACAAAAAAATTGGCTCGGGGAACACTTTGTTCATGGTACATGATAACAGGCTTCTTGGGAGACCCCTCCCAGCTCTGGGCAATCCCAGCCATGAATAAAATTGGCTCGGGGAACACTTGCACATCAACAGGGTATCTAGCCAAACGCTGATAGCAGGGATCCCTTCGCACCTCATATGGCAAGGGGTCATTGTACCGTTTTTCATTAAACATATTTTCCTTATTCAGCAACTCTGGATAGTTGGGGGGGGGGATAAAAGTGTTTTGCACATAAAAGAAACTGCCTTTCCAAGTTGTTATGTTGGTGTATACTCTCCCAAACAGGTTCGGCACATCTGCCTCAGGCCTTTTAGCCAAGGTTAACCAATTGCCTCCAGGATACACGTTCAAAAAACCTCTTAAAAAGTTCAATGTTGGTTCATAGCCGTATGCTTTACACATCACTATTAATGTGGTTAGTTTGGCTAAACCAAAGGGGTTGAACCTAGAGATATGAACCTTGTAGTATTGCATAAACTCTAATATCAGTGGGTGCAGTGGAATCCTAAGGTTGGAATGGCTAAATTCATGTGTGTATAGCCCTACGAAACTTGGAGGAGCATCAAAAATACCCTGATTAGATTTGGGTAACATCACTTTGTGCTCTAGTGGGATTGGGTAATCAGCTAAGTGATCATGTAAATCTTTTGCAGACAATGTACATTTTTGCAGTTTTATGATAAACTTGGAATCCATTTTTAACAAAACAAACAAGCTACAAGTTAGAATGAGGGTTTACCTTTTGATTTCGGAGTGGTAGCGATAAAAATGTTACTGCGTGTAGAAAGTGGCGGAGAGAGTAAAATGTTTTAGGGTTTCAACAACCCCTCCTTAAATACTGTTTTTTACCGCTTTCCTAGCCGCACACGTGTCCTGGATAATTACTCTTATCCGAGTTAAACTTTTTAAATTTTAAAAGTAAGTCTTTTGGTCTCCGGGTAATATGGGAAATTGTGATTCCTGTAGTGGGCAACCGAAAGGTTTAATTAGCATTAAATGCGCTGAGTTAGGTATATAGTTATCTTTCAACTAATGCGATTAGCAGCAGGATGGTATTTTTTTGAAGCATGAAGTCGAAAGCAATGCCTCTTCGCTCATATACATCACTTTCGACTAGGGGGCTTGATGATGTACCCTCCGAGTAGCTCGAAGGACACTCCTCCGAGACATGTCGAAGCCCTTCCGTTCGAAGGCCCAAGTTAGGATTCCAAAATATCCACAGGCGTCAAACCATTCGTTATCACGAAGGTTACCTCAGGGGAATTCGCCATTCGAAGCCCTAAGCCCTTCGGGGTATGGCTGACGAAGAAGCATTGGATAGGGGAACCTCCTGACTTGGTCAAACCCATGATCTCCCTCTCTCTCTTGGCTTCCCCGTCAAGTCTGAGAATGTGGGTCACTAAACCCTAGCGGTTACCCACAATCATGGGACGCCCCCATGATCTCCGAAATTCATGCAAGAGTGCCTCTAATCCTATTTCTTCCACTATAAATAGGTTGGACGGGCAATGGATTATGGTATGCTCATTTCACACTCATGTCTTTACTTACACACACTTATACAACCATAACTCATACATACTCTCACGCCGGAGGTGGTTCACATGGTCCTACCCCTGCGTAATCGCTTAACGTAGTGTTTCGTATTTCTTATTCTCAGGTGAAAGGCAAGTCTTGGCTGGAACATACACCCCTCATACCTTTGATCATCATCGAAGCCTGGTAGTACAATCTTTTGTACAATCACTTAGGTAATATGAAACTTAGTTATTGAATATTGATTGGTTGTCTCTTATCTTAATTGTGATTGACCTAGTATTGCGATAGGTAATCCGTTGTGTTTTTAATGCTTGATTAATCTTTGTTGAACCTTAGTTTATAATCACCTAGTGTAATTGTAGGCTATACATCCAAAGAATACCTTAGAGTTAAAGTTTATAAATCCTATAGATTTTGTAGTCATTAACCTTTGGTAGCTTCAAAGAGTTAGGGATAAACGCATACCCTACGACTTTAGAGACACAACGCGATTAAGAATAAGGACGTGACAATTCAACCATCAATAGGAGATATCTATGGAGTAATAAAGCGTAAGCAAATACATTTTTAATCATCATACGAGCACACAACAATAGACATAGACTCACCTTAGTTAATTAGATAATTATATAAGTAAAGGTAATCCGTAGAAATACCAACCCCCAAATCCAAACCCCGAGATTCGTACCTTTCCATTTCCTAAAAAACATAAAAAGATAAAAAATAATCTTCCTCAACCCCAACCTTAGCGTAGTAACTTCTCACTAGCATTCCTATTCCCCTAGAGAATGATATCAATTCCCGTGGCTTAACCTAATACTACACTACAACGATTAGGTTCACTGCCTAGGGTGTTGAAAAACTTGCTCGGCGAAAAGGAAGTTCCTTTGACCCCAAACGCGCTGTGTAAGCGTATCAGGTTTTTGGCGCCGCTGCCGGGGAATAGAATAGCTAGTTAGGAGTTCACCTCGTTTAGGTTTCCTTGCTTGATTCCTATCAAGCAAGATTTTTTTCCATTTTTAGCTTCCTCGTAGTCTATCCCCCTTCTTCGTGACCTTTGTTCGTAAACCCCATCACTTTTCATCATGGAAGGTGATAACCCACCACCATTCATCAACCTACCACCAAATGACCCGCCAAGAGCCCGTACTCTTGGTGAATACTCGAGACCAAGCCACCTAGGATATAGAAACACCATTGAGCTTCCCGACCAAGCCCAAACTACGGCCCTGCGATCCGACACCATCCGGTTGGTGCAAAATGGATGTGCATTCCATGGACTTCATTCCGAAGATCCTAATCAGCATCTTAAGGATTTCCTTAAAATTGTCGATTCCATCGACCTCGATGCTACTACTCAGGAGACCACGCATCTGCGTCTTTTCCAATTCTCTCTACGGGACCAAGCTAGTAACTGGCTTGAGCGACTTCCCACCGGCTCCATCTCAAGTTGGGATGATCTCACCTCTCGTTTCCTTGCCCAATTTTTCCCACCGGGGAGAACCACTAAGCTTAGGAATGAAATCTTGATGTTCCAACAACATCAAGGTGAATCTCTCTACGAAGCATGGACTCGATTCAAGGACTTACTCCATAGAGTCCCTCATTACGGCATTGATCTTTGGCTTCAAGTACAAATCTTCTACGATCATGTCAATTTCCCCACTAAGCGGTCCATTGACCAAGCGGCCGGTGGAAAACTTAGTGATCTCACCGCGGAAGAATCGTGGGGTATAATAGAGGACCTTGCTCTCTATGACAACGAAAGTTGGAATGACCCCCGTGAGTTGCCCAAAACCGTAAAGGCAATCTCCTTGCCTTCCTTTGACTCACAACCTTCCGACCGTAGGATGCTCGAGCTTGAAGATCAAGTCAAATTCCTAATGAGCTCCTACGAAAATCCTAAGTCTTCACGCCTAGTGAATAAAGTTTCTTCCTCGTGTGAGCTATGTGGTGGTCCTCATAACACTCATGCTTGCACAAGATTCCCCGAACAAGCTTCCGTGGACTACGCATACTCGCGTACCAATGGAACGAGAGGAAGATTCCCTACAACATCAGGACCTAGGACTTTTAATGACGCCCGAGAAGCATGGAAGGGTTAACCCGACTTCTATTGGGGACAAACCAAATAATTCACATCCAATGATTTCTCATGGCCCCCATCTCATGGCCCTACCCAACAAAACATAGAAGGGATGTTGCAACACATAGTCGCATCCCAAGAAGCTCAAATAGCTAAGCTCTCGGACCATTTTAACCAACAACAAGCCGATATGGATAGGAAGATAGATAACCTTTTGAAAGCCATAACCAATAGTGATAGGAAGGTTAATGCTATCTCAACTCCCAAAGCCCCCGGTGTAGAAATTAAGGACCCAAGCAAGTTAGCTAAGCATGTTCAGTTCGTCAATACCATCGCCTTAGTGAAACCCAATAGAACAAATGACGAAGCAAACCATGAGACGGTGCTTGAGGATAGTGAAACTCCTAGGAATGAAACAACCGAGGAAGTAGATGAAGTAGGCAATGACTATTTCAATAAGTTTCCTACGGAAGAAGAACTCTCTCGCCACCCACACTTAGTACGAGACCTCCGTCACATGTACGTTAGGAGAAGCCCTAGGATCAAGTTTGGGAACCCTTGGAATCTTAACATACCATGTTGCATAGGACACTTTTTCATGGCAAAGGCCTACATTGACCGCAAGTCCCCAATAAATATAATGACTAGCACCTACTATAATTGGGTAATGAAGAAGCTTATCCCAACTAGGCAAGATCCCGATAATCCTAGGGTTAGTTGCAATTTTCTTGGTAGAGTTAAGGGATTGCCCGTTTATGTAGGTAGTTTCATGTTTCCTACGGATTTCATAATAGTAAATGATATTAGTACGGCCATAGATCCTAGCTTTTCCCACGTTATTCTAGGAAAGCCTTTCATTGAAAACATCGGGATGACTTATGATCCATTGTTAGGGTTAGTGAGATTCAAAGATGAGACCGATGATGTAGCTTACCAAATGCCGTTTAAGATTGAAAAGTTTTCATCACTCTCCGATGATGAAAAGGAACTTAAACTATCGGTCAATTATAGGAATGAGGAGGATAAGGAGATGGGAGTAGATTATGTAATGGCCAAGATTCTAGGTTTCTATAAGGATTGCTTGAAACTAGGACCGGAATATAGGACCGATTGGGGAGAAGATGACCTCTTAGAAAAGTGCATCATAGGGCACTTCTACAACATGGAACCCCCCAATGGAGACCGTCATGAGGAAGAAGGTGACGGTAATGAAGTTACGTAGGGGCACGACTTCGAGTCTAGCTACAAGACTCATAAATAAAGAAAAGTGCTTCATGGGAGGCAACCCATGCTTAATTGTTTGCTTGTTTGTGTGTCGTGTATCTTTTATTTATTGTTTATTCTCATGTTTAAATTTGTAAAAATGCTTTATTTTGTCTTTAACCTCGTCTTAATTACATATAAAGGTATTTTACATAAGGGATAAGTGTAGGGAGGATTACACACGTTTTCAAAAGAAACGTAAACATGAGAATTACAATTAATTAAAAGATATACATGTGTGTTTGTTCGAGTCAAATGCTTGTATCGAGTCATAATGGATGTTTTTGCAGGACTTTTTCCAGATTCTAAAGATATAAATTTTCTAGAATTTTTTTCAGAAAATCGCATACCAGTTTCTGTCAGGATAACCTGATGGCGTCAGGGTCGCAACCTGACGGCGTCAGGAGGAGCATAAACAACTGATAACTTTTTCTCGTTTTTTGTGCTATTTATAAAAATTTTGGAATTTTCCAGGTCTTAATTTTCCATAAAATCTGTAAACATCCATTCCACAAGCATTATATCCTAGTTTAGTAGAATCTTGTATATATATTGTTACCGCCGATTTTACGCGAAGGTTTCGTTTATTTTCTTCAAGTGTGCAAGTTTAATTTACCAAGAAGAAGATACAGAAGATTGGAAGGAACTTTTTCACGCATAACATTCTTCTTGAAGAAAGATGTAACTACTTCACACACGGATCCTACCGAGCTAATCAGGGGAGTATTAGTTTCTTTCATTTTTAATTACCTTCTAGTATCATAACTTTAATACTTTCGGGGAACATTGGGGACAATGTTCGGTTTAAGTGTAGGGAGGGAAAATAAAACGGGAACTTTGAAACTATGCTTATCCTTGACTATTTGCTTTGTCCAATTTCATTTGTGTAATAAACCATGAGAAAATGTCTGTTAGGGTAATTTTGGCACCAAATTTAAAAAATTTCATGACATGTAGGAGTGGGCCATTAGTCTTAATAAAGAGTCTCATGGATAGGAAGTTGCATGACTAGCACAAAAACCCTTTACCACCTAAATTCCACCCAAAATGTGAGGATCGCCCTTAGATTAGTAGGAATTAAAGCATTCATCTTTAATGCTTAGAGTGTGAACCGGTAGTATAATAGATTCTAGAACTTGTTTTGTGATGCATTCCGAGATCGCTAGTAAGACTACACTTGTGTAGTTAGGAATAACTAAATGATAAGAGGCATTACGATAACCCTTGTTTGATACCTGTAATATAATTACTTCTTTCACATCGGTTGAGTAATTCCCCCACACCCTTGTGTTGTACTCATCTTTAGTACACGATACCCCTAGTTAATCCCTCTGAGCCTGTCCTTTTCGCGGTTCTCGTGATGTTTCGGTTTTCCGGAATATCAATGAAGAGCATTGTTTACACCCCACCCCCAAATGTACACCCAAATCGCCTTAGCCTACCTTGTATGCACTCACTTTTAGTGCATTATTGTTATCATACTAAACCCTTAGTTCAATTATCTAGTTGCTTGCATAAGTTGCTAAGTCGAGTCATATCCTTTGTACACAGTTTTGGGACGATTGGGACTCATGAGAGAAGTTAAACTTTATGAAATGACGGGAAGGGAACATTAAATTCAAATTCCCTTTATTTCCATAATAATGTACTCCAAGTGTTTTGATCTTTTCAATTCGGGTCAAATTAGTGTTAGAATAATAAAAACTCAAGTGTAGGGATGTGCCTATAAATCCCTATCATTTTGATGTTATCGTAGAGGATGGTAGAGTAAAAGTGTATGAAAAAAAAATAGAAAAAAAAGAGAAAAAGAAAGAAATAGAGTGTGAAAAAAAAGGGGGGGGGGGCTACCATCCTACATCTGTCTTTAAATTTATGTTTGTTTATTTCAGTTATCTATAGTTTAGAGTGTCGAGTCTTGGCTTTGCAACGCCATTCTTCGCATGCTTGTAACATATAGATTTTTGACTTGCCACCACTAAATCGCCTATCCCACCAAACCCTTTGTTTTCCTACCGTAAGCCTAACATTACAACCTTTTAAAAGACCTCTTGGATAGTCTTTCCTAGGTGCTTACGCCAAAGCGATGGAGGTTTGATCTAGTCTCAAGCCTATGGTAATCTATGTACTAAGACCGTTTAATGAGTGTTTATCTTTCATTTCCAATTTGTTATATTTCATATGCACCCGAGAGATGTGAGTATCCAAACACCCCTTGTGAGGTGCTAGTATGTAATTTCTGTGCTTGTCATGACTTTTGCGAGGCTTATATGTGTTGTGGATTGTTCTAAACCAATGCTTCATGACCCCTAACTTATAAATTAATTGGCTAAAAGCACATTTGCTTGAGGACAAGCAAATACCAAGTGTAGGGATATTTGATAAGGTTTTAAAATGTACCTTTTTGAGGGGTCGTTTAAGCCCTTATTTGATCAGTTTTGTATCCGTTATTAGTCAATATCGTTCCCTTTCACTTTTTAGGTCTCTTGAAGGCAAATTACTGGAATGCCACTTATTCGAACGAAAAGGCGCGAATATACGAAGAAAATGGCCAAAGTCAAGAATCGAGACACTCAGGCTGCTGGAACTGAAGGGGACGACGTCACAACTTAAAAGGGGACGGCGTCACTACCAGAATGGCAACGCCGTCGTTCATTTTTTGTTACGGCACAGTAGTGAAATTGCTAATTATCAAGTGACGGCATCAGGTTTTGAAAGAGTAGGGCGTCGCAGCTCAGACGGCCTAGATTTGATCCAAACGGCGTCAGAGACTGAAGGCGACGTCGTCACAGGCATAAGGTGACGCCGTCACAATGTTAACGTGGCCAAGACGAAAACTTATTGACGGCGACCCTACGGCGTTACAATTAAAGGGTGACGCCGTCGCGATTGTAACACTATATATAGACATCGAATTTTTTAGTTTTCAAGGTGTAGTTTTGTGGAGTAAGAACCTAAACCGAACCAAGGCTATCTTGTACAGTATTTTAGGGTTCCATACCCTATCTTACATCAAGATAAGTGTTTTACTTCATTAATTTAATTATGTCTTCAATTGATTGTGTGTATGCTTGCATGTTCCCCATGTCCGGCTAATTTACTTGTGTGTTTGGTTAGGTAATATGAAACTTAGTTATTGAATATTGATTGGTTGTCTCTTATCTTAATTGTGATTGACCTAGTATTGCGATAGGTCATCCGTTGTGTTGTTAATGCTTGATTAATCTTTGTTGAACCTTAGTTTATAATCACCTAGAGTAATTGTAGGCTATACATCCAAAGAATACCTTAGAGTTAAAGTTTATAAATCCTAGAGATTTTGTAGTCATTAACCTTTGGTAGCTTCAAAGAGTTAGGGATAAACGCATACCCTACGACTTTAGAGACACAACGCGATTAAGAATAAGGACGTGACAATTCAACCATCAATAGGAGATAACTAGGGAGTAATAAAGCCTAAGCAAATACATTTTTAATCATCATACGAGCACACAACAATAGACATAGACTCACCTTAGTTAATTAGATAATTAGATAAGTAGAAGTAATCGGTAGAAATACCAACCCCAAATCCAAACCCCGAGATTCGTACCTTTCCATTTCCTAAAAAACATAAAAAGATAAAAAATAATCTTCCTCAACCCCAACCTTAGCGTAGTAACTTCTCACTAGCATTCCTATTCCCCTAGAGAACGATATCAATTCCCGTGGATTACCCTAATACTGCACTACAACGATTAGGTTCACTTCCTAGGGTGTTGAAAAACTTGCTCGACGAAAAGGAAATTCCTTTGACCCCAAACGCGCTGTGTAAGTGTATCATCACCCCAAGAATTTTGTAAAATATTGTAAACAAGTAAAACGGGGCTATGAAACTCACCTTAGCAAATGAAATCTGAATAATGTAAAATCAAGTAGTGGAAGCACGTAGTTCTGTCACGCGACCTATAATTAGTATAACAATACTTTAATTATTACGTTTGTGTTTGACTCGATAGCGTTTAAATATATCAAAAGTTTAAGTTGTTGATGCTTGTGTGGCGATTTTTAAGTTTAGATAATGTACAAAAAGATGTGATCGATATTGACTCTAAGGAATGGGTAGATAGATACATGTCGGGACGATTAGGGCGAGGACTTATGAATAACTATACGACCTTGTATGAAGGTCTCTTTATGGTAATATTATCCTTAAAATGTGTATGAGCAAGAACGCGAGTGTGTGTACGATAATATATTCATAAGTAGAACGGTGTTATATTTTTAAGAAAAATCAGCATGGTTCCATTTATATGTTTTAATATATGGTTTTTGAAAATAAGACATCATCGTAAAAATAACCTTTTTTATACATATGTGTATGTAAGCGTCAAAATCCCTTTTGTTCTATGTATGTTGATTATTGTTAGTTTTTGTTTATAAAATTGTTGTTTTTAAAAAAAAAATAGAGATTCTTTATTACTTATAAAAGAAATAAAGTTATCGTTAAATATTAAAAGAAAATTTAGTCTTTATGACTATTAGTTTGGTAACCTATTCATAAAATAGCCGTTTTGAAATTAGTAAACGAGGGGTTTTTCGCGAGAAGAAATGTTGGACAAAGTATGAAATTTTGAGGTATCCGATACGAGACGACTCGTGATCGAGTGACATGCGAAGGAACTTCTAACAATAACCAGGGTATGCGGGCTGCGGTCCAAAGGACTGTCAAGAGATGGGCTTCGTCCCAATTCTCAAATAACCGAATGGATTCTCAATCGTGGGCTGGGCTGTGGCCCAGATTCAACTACCAAACGCACCCTTATGTAGAGAATAAACAACATACAGTATTTGAATGGTTTTGACAAAATAAAACATGCTACCCAGGTACATTCCAAACGCATTCAACAAATCAAGAAATAAGGGTAGTAGTATTTTGCTTGGGTAGTCGAGTAACAAAACAAGTAGGATGCATAGTTTTGGCAACATAACGGAAGCAAAAGATACGATACCTAGACCTAACGACCATACAACGATACATGGACCATAAGATGAGTAGGCTTTCGAGCCAAAGGTTTGACACCAAAAATACATAGTACTTGGTCATATAAATGAGGTGCCTTGAGTAGGAAAAGAGGGGGTTAAGACCTTGCACCTCGAGGAGTATTCGGACTTAGTCATGACTCGATCGAGTACTTGCAGCAGGCATACTTAGGCCTCGACTACTCTACTAGCGTCTCGGGGAGGTGGTTGTCGTGTAACAAGAGAAAACTACTTAAGTGTGCTAAGGGTGAGGTGATGAGCCCGACGTGGTTCTAACGGGATTGGTAACTGTTGATACAAAAGATGAGCGTTCCTTGTTTGGGCTCCGGCTCTCGTACCAATTGATGATTGTTGCTTGAGACCTGCGCACTAAGAGACAGAAAACACCGTTAGGCTTATCGTGGGATTGTCTCCCACGATTATCCTCTGGCGTGAGAGTAAGTAATCGGTTTAGGGTTAAAGGAGAATTACGGTTTGTAAGTCGTACCTTTAACGAGGGATTGGGTTCCCTTTATATACACACGGAATCCTTGTTGGTTCCGTGTTCCTCAACCTTCGGCGTATCCCGCCTAAGTCGGTTGGGAAATGATTATCTCCCTCATTAGGAGATAACCGATATCTATTCCGTAAATAGATTTGGGTTTGAGCCTTTGCATCCCCAAACACTTATCAGTTTGGCCCAGTTCGTGCTGGGCTCGTTACTATTGGACTTTAGTTGGGTTCGTGACCCCAATATAGACTATACGTCATCATGCCCCCCAGTCTAGTATGCGCAGTGTCTGACTGCGGATGCTAGACTAATAACCGTAGTGGAGTAAAAAACCGCGAAGCATAGCAGAGAAGCCAAAGAGGTTCCCGCGTTGAAAGATATACATTGTATCTAGACAGTAATTAGAAAATGAACGCCTCGTAAGTCGGGGGAAAGTAACTGTGCCTACGTCATGTCAGGCAATCTGAGCTACAAATTGGTGATAGTGGGATCCACGTGTCGCTCATCTTGTGGATGAGAAAACTTATATAACCGAATGCCTCATTTTGACTGTGTTTCTCACAGTGAAAAACACAATCCGCCATTGTTAATAAACCTTGCATTTGCAAAAACAGAAAACTGCCTATTCCCAAGGTAACCACGCGTGCGCCTTTCAAAAGAAAAAGAATACCATGGTCAAACAGTTATCTGATTTCACCTCCGATATTTTATACCGCTTGACGTGCATCCGGTTGTTCCGGATGCGCGAGCATCTATTGCAGATTTCCCCGAAGGGAAAGTAGGGGTATACACACGTTTTTTCGAGTTCGCGAATCAGCGTGTGCCCATATCCCTATTTCTGTATGATGTGTTAAATTATTACCAGCTGCACCTATCCCAGCTGCACTGCATTGGTGCAACGAAGATTACCAACTTCGAGGTTAATTGCCGATTACTGGCGATTAACCCGACTATCCATCTATTCCGTGCGTTCTACCACACAACATGGGCGCACGGGTGGGTCTCATTTGCTAGCATACGCCGGCGCCTGTTATCTGACAAACCGGATGCGCTCAGAACTGGAGAGAGACGTTCTTCTGGGTAGACGACGCGTGCTTCCCACCGCGTTTTGAATTTTATACCCAGGGGACATTGCCGAGGGATGAGCGCCCCCTGCCTGGATCATATGTCGTGGAGGATGCGGAACTGATAAACGCCAACCGCATCCCCATTAGTGCCTATCCTGAGGAATTCCTAGTGCATATGGGCATTAGCCGTAATTACTTTGGTATGTCGGATGAGATGCCAATCTTCTTAGGCGCTGATGGCCAGGGTGGGTGCTCGCTCCTCCGCATTCCCATGTTTAATTAATGTAAGAGCTTTCTTTTCCTTTTTCCTCATTATGTAACCTGTTTTTTTCTGTTGCACAGAGATGGATCTGTTCACAGTTGTTCAACTAGCGAAGCTAACCCAAGTGAAGATAGGGGCGTACTGGATGCCACCGTAGGGCGTACCTTGGAGATGAATCTAGGAGAAACAGGGACCAGCTCATCGGTCGCAGTGGAAGCGACGCTGCTGCAAAGCATGCCCAGTCCTGGGGTGCCATCCTCCATAGCGCAGCCACCACCCGTAGCAGTGGCGCAGCCTATGGAAGAAGAAGAAGAACAACAAGAATCCGGGCTGAAGCGCAAAAGATCACTTGGAGAGGATGGCGCGAGCTCATCAAGGAAAAGGCGTCCGGTGGTCTTCACTGTGGAATCATCCTCTAGTGATGCTGCGTCACCTCACCCCTCTGCGAATGTCGCAGGCCCACAGTAAGTAATGTCTTCAGTAGTATTTTTTTATTTTTTTTGTCATCCCCTGTTAATATGGGAAACTGATAATTCTCTGTCCATATATGCAGGTTTGAACAGCCAAGTCGCCCCGGATAGTCGGTCAGTGGCGCCTGAATCCTCGGGGCCAAAGGGCCAAAGCACCAAGCCGTTGGTCTCGGGGGATGTGCCAATAGATAAGTTGGTTGAAGATCTGGAGCTGTCAACTGCACATCAAGCGAAGCTGGTTGCGCAACTAAGGGCTAAATATTCAGCGGAGAGTAGTCAAAGCGCTGAGAAAGACCAGCATATTGCGGAGCTGGAGGCTCGTTTAGCTAGTGCCCAGACAAAGATAGAAGCGGCAAATGCGTATTCGGGGAAGCTTGCCGGCGAGAAAATGGCATTGCTCTCCCAAATAACCCAGGAGCGTGCTGAGGCAGTAAAGTACAAGGCGTTGTGTAATTGGGCCCTCAAATATCTGGAACAGGGTAAGGGAGAGTTGCTCGCGCAGTTAGGAGACCTTGGCGCTACTGTGAGCAGTGCTCTGGAAACACAACAGATGAAGCTGCATAAGCTTAGTTTGGAGTATGATGAGGAATTATATCCTCATCTAATGTCCGCCATATCCGAGCGCAGTGGCTTATCGCCATGGCCTGCATCTTCTTTCTGAGTACCCTTGAGTCCAAGGAGGTAGTGGACAAATTTGGTGGGGTAGTCCAATGTGCCTTGGCGAGAGGAAAATCAGAGGCTATAGAGGCGCTGCAAGAAGCTGACCTGCTGAAAAGGTTCCTGAGTATGATGCACAGTCCTATGATAACCTGGTTGCTGCTATGAATAGGATGAAGGCCTTAGAGCTTCCCATGATCGCTGAAATGGAATGCGACCAGGATTATCCTATAACTGTTATTATGGAAGGGTTGACCTTAGCGCCATCGTCGATGATGCGAAGCACAGCCGGACTATTTCTTAAAGCCCGATGTCTCTTCCGGCAGTGCTGTTTTGCTCGCCCCAGGGACATTCTGAATCCCTTTGCTTTAGAGAAAGAAATGTCTTTGAAGGAAGTGTTGGAAGCGCATGCTACCAGACTTGCTAAAAAGGAAGGTATTAAGGGTAAAGCAATTTTGTGCGGGGTTGGTGCGGCTCATCTTCCAAGGTCTGACGGGGTGCCAGTGAGTGTTGCCACTGTGTCTCGCCAAGACTCGGACTTGTTGAAGAGGCTTAGCGAGAGTGGAGATTCTGCAAGCCGCGTAGGGACCTCATCACTGGAGCGATCTAAGAGTATATAGGATCTTATGTTTATGAACATCCTTTGTAATAACGTAGTCATTAATAAAAATCTCCTTTTGCCAAGTGTGTGTTAATATTTGTTGCAGCTTGTAATGTGCGTACTTGTCTGTCTATCTTTGCGTAAAAGATGTATTTGTCTTAGTATCCAATTTGTACACAAGCGCAAATAATATGAGAAATTCATAGTCATGTATGAAGATCATAGTATACTTAAACATAGTTTCTAAGTAATAGTGTCATAATCGTGTATGATGTGATATGCAGCGTACTGTAAATATCATCTCAAAGAACCAAGCGTGTTGATTCCTTATGTTGTTAAACGCGCACCATATGCATAGTTGTGCGTCCGTCGTGGGATGCGCACCATACTTATTCCAACGTCTTGTGAATAAGGTGTTTAACAAGGATACATGATCCGATGTTGATAGGTTTGCAACCCTCTTACTCAACGAGTCATTTAGTAGGTTTACTCATCCTTTTACCATCGTGGGTTTTGTAAGTGCATGCACGCCATGTAAGCAAGAAAGGATAAAAAATGTTAAGACATAAAGTATATGGAAATAACAAATTGAAATGTGTCGCGGAGTTAGCTAGAAACCGCGATGTTTTATTAATACTTGCAAGTTTTTATGAGAAATAAGTAAGACATTAGACTAAGGAAAATAAAAAAAAAATACATAGATGTCTGTTGGGCACTTCAATAAAGTGTAGGAGCGTCTGTGCGCTGGGCCGTAGCCATTACTATAGGTAGCACCTCTTGAGGTTGCAGATGTTCCATGTGCGTGGCAGTTCCCGCCCATCCAAGCCTCGTAGCTTGTACGCGCCGGTTCCTAATGCTTCAGTAACCTCATAGGGTCCTTCCCACTTTGGTCCAAGCTTACCTGTGTCTTCTGCGTGGCTCGCATCATTGGCGCGGTAAACGAAGTCACCTGGTCTGAATGAAACACTACGCACTTTAGCATAATAGTATCCCTTCATCCTTGACTTTGATTTTCCTTCACGTATAGCTGCGCGTTCGCGCCTTTCTTCTAGCAGGTCTAAGTCGATACGTCGCTCATCTTCGTTGGTTGCCACATTGATTTCGGCAGTGCGGATAGTTGGCATTCCAATTTCGGCTGGTATGACTGCTTCTGTCCCATAGACTAGAGAGAAGGGGGTATCCCCTGTGCTGGTTTTGATTGAAGTGCGGTGCGCCCACAGAACATGCGATAGTTCTTCCACCCACCTTCCTTTGTGTTTGTCCAGGTGTGCCTTAATTCCTTCACCCAGGCTTCGATTCGCCCGTTCTACTAAGCCGTTGGTTTGTGGGTGTTTGACTGACGCGAAGTGCTGTGTGATTTTCAATTTCTCGCACCAGTCCTTGAAAGGATTCTCGCATAATTGTTTCCCGTTGTCCGAGATGATTTCTCCAGGTACACCGAAGTGGCATACAATATTTTCCCAAACAAAGCGTTTCATCTGGTTGCCAGTGATTGTTACTACTGCCTTTGCTTCGATCCATTTGGTGAAGTAGTCTATGGCGACTATGAGGAATTTTAACCCTCCGGCTGCGACAGGGAAAGGGCCTGCAATGTCGATACCCCACTTGTAGAATGGCCATGGTGCTGTAATTGGTGTTAGATCGTGCTGTGGTCGGCGCGGGACGGGTCTATGAACTTGGCAATCGTTGCACTTCCTTATTAAGTCCCGCGCATCGCGGTGCATGGTTGGCCAGTAGTATCCTGACCTCAAGGCGCGTACCACCACGGACCGTTGTCCTGAGTGCATGCTGCATGAACCTTCGTGGATTTCTTGCAGTACGTAATTTGCTTGTAGGGGACCAACGCAGCGGAGCCATGGTTGCAGGAAGGAGCATCGGTATAGTATGTTGTCTCGAAGTTCGAACCTTTGTGCTGTGCGCCGTATCCTACGGGCTTCCTTCTGATTTTGGGGTAACGCTCCTTTGCTTAGAAATTCCGCTATCGGTGTCATCCATGTAGGACCTTCCTCTTCCATTACCGTGGAGACTTCCATTTCTGAGATGGATTTGCTTTTTAGCGTTTCCACCAGCACTTGTTTTGACAGGTGTGCAAAGCTTGTCGATGCGATCTTGCTCAGTGCATCTGCCTTTCGATTTTCCCCTCTAGGGACTTGCTTGATGGTGAACCTGTCAAAGCCTTTGATTAGTGCCCTGGTCTTGTCAAGATACTGAATCATATTTTCTTCTTTAGCCACGTACTCGCCCAACACGTGGTTGGCTACTAGCCGGGAATCCACATTCGCTTCCAGGTTACGTACACCCATTCGAGCTGCAATGCGTAGTCCGGCGATTAGAGCTTCATACTCTGCCTCATTGTTTGTCGCTATAAATTTGAAACGCAGTGCGTAAGTGAATTCCATTCCTTCTGGATTTGTGAGAATAAGGCCTGCTCCTGACCAATCAACGCATGAGGATCCATCTGTGAATAAGATCCATGGATCTGGAAATTCCTTCTTGCTTGGTGCGGGTGCATCATCAGTGTTTGGTTTTTCGATGATGAAGTCTGCTAGTACCTGTCCTTTTACTGCAGTACGTGGTCTGTAGGAGATGTTGTGCTCACCTAGCAGTACACTCCATTTTTGCATCGTCCGATCGCGTCGGGCTTGGAGATGATTTGCTTGATCGGTTGGTCTGTGATCACCGCTATCGGGTGCGCTTGGAAGTACCTGCGCAGCCGTTTGGCGGCGAATACTAATGCTAGGACCAACTTTTCCATTGCGCTATAGTTCATCTCTGTTTTCTTGAGTGCTTTACTTAAAAAGTACACTGGAGTTTGTACTGAGTTCCTATCCGTGAGTAGCATTGCACTGACTGCTCCATGAGTTGCAGATAAGTACATGATCAACTCTTCCCTTGGTCGGGGTGCTACAAGTGTAGGGAGTGTCACCAGGTGTTGTTTAAGCTGTGCGAAGGCTTCTTCTGCCTCCGTAGTCCAACGCAAATCTCCCTTTTTTATACACTTCTTGAGTGTTTTGAAGAGAGGTAGAGACTTGTCTGCTGACTTGGACAGGAACCTATTAAGACCGGCTAGCTTTCCATTGAGAGATTGGACCTCCTTCAACGTGCGCAGTGAAGGAAGTTCGATGACAGCCTTGGTCTTTTCTGGACATGGCTTTATGCCATCGGTTCTATCGTATCCGAGAAACATGCCTTCAGTGCGCCGAAGGTGTATTTTTTAGGATTGAGCTTCATATTTATCTCTTTGAGTGTCCTAAATGCTTCTTCCATGTCGCGCACTAACTCATCTTCAGTATGGCTCTTTATGACCAGGTCATCAACATAGACCTCTAGGTTGCGGCCCACCTGTTTGTCGAATGCGGTATCTACTAACCGCTGGTAGGTGGCGCCTGCATTCTTCAAGCCAAAGGGCATTTTTGTGTAGCAGTAGACTCCTTGGCTTGTGTGAAAGGCCGTTTTTTCCTCGTCGTCCTTAGCCATTTGGATTTGATGATATCCTTTGTATGCGTCGAGAAAGCACTTTAACGGATATCCACACAAAGACTCTACTTTCCGTCTATCTCGGTAGTGGATAGCGTCTTGTGGACATGCTTTGTTTAGGTCTGTGAAGTCCACGCACATTCGCCAGCTACCGTCGCTCTTTTGACCATTACTTGGGTTAGAAAGCCGTCATGGTAATAGACTTCACGCATAATCCCCGCATCCACAAGTTTGTGCACCTCTTCCAGAATCGCTTGAGCGCGCTCTGGAGCTTGGCCGCGCTTCTTCTGGCGTATTGGTGAGTACCCTTGTCGGATTCTCAGCTTATGTTCTGTGATTGAGCGTGGCACCCCGGTCATGTGTTTTGGCTCCCATGCAAAAATGTCCCAGTTCTTTTGCAAGAGTGTGCACACAGCTGCTTTGCCGTTGTCTGACAGCGATCCTCCTATCAATATTTCCTGTTCGGGGTAATCGGGATGAATTGCTACCTTCAGATTTGGAGTTTTGGCTACGCACTGTTCTGGGATAGGTTCCGTCTCGCCTGCAACCGTGTTACATTCTCTGTGTGGCACAGTAGCGTTGTAGAGAGTGACAATGCCACCTTCCACTGGGAATTTAAGCATCCCATGTAATGTAGACGATGCGCGAATGGTCGATATCCCGGTCATCCGATAATGCCATTGTATGGCAAAGGGGATTTGATCACCATAAATTCCATCCAGGCCGTCGCGGAGTGTTCTTCATTACCAACGCTGACTAGTAATCGTATTTGCCCCATAGGCCATATCTTTTCACCCGTAAAACCAGTCCGCGCCGTTTTGACTGGGCCTACAGATGCGTATTTCAGGCCGCTTGAAGCGATGCTCATACATGATGTCCGCAGATGCTCCACCATCAACGTACATGCGGTGGATGTCGTGACCCCCGCACTAATCTCAATGGTGAGTGGTTCTACTACTGCGTTGTCCGCGATTAAGGTGGGGAAAGAGATTTCCTTCCACGAGAAAACTCCTGGTGACCTTCGCCTAGTGACCGCTGCCATGATTGTATCATGTAGATGGTGTCGGCCTTGTCCTTGGGTGTCTCTTTCTTGTTCCCACTATTCTGCCTATCCTTTCCTTCCTTAATGTTTTGACCAAATGGTCCAATCTGCCCTCTTTAACCATTTTGTCAATGAGCTGGCGCAGTTGGACACATTCGTTAGTAGTGTGGCCCTTCTGTGCGTGGTAGTCACAGTATCCACTCCCGGTGCGCCGATCCTCTGGAGTGCGCATTTGTGGCGGTCTTGGAAAGTTCGCACCTTCTGTTGCGAGTATTTCCTTTGGAGTCTTGGTCAGTGGGGTATATCTGTCATAGTCCCTTCCGCTCCGTTTACTGCGATAGCTCTTATTACGGTTGCTACCCCGGTCAGTGGCTTGTCTCCCAGGTTTTTCCTATGACCGATAGTTTGAGTAGTTTCTTTTGCTATCCGCCGCGGCGGCTTCTCCTTGGACGAAGGACCGAGAGCGTTTCATGAGTTCATCAAAGGTTTCGGGAATCTTATCGTTCAACCTCTTGATGAGTTCTGGGTTATTAATCCCATTCATGAAACCTGAGATCTTTAGCACTTCAGGACATGCTTTAACTTGCATGCATTCATCTTTGAAGCGTTCCATGAATGCGCTTATAGATTCTCCCTGGCGCTGTTTACCCTGGCGAGTTCGACAGGATTTTTAGTGCACTTCTTCCGCTGAGTAAAGTTTAGGCGAAACGCCTTTCTCAATTCCTCAAAACCATTGATGCTTCTGCGTGGAAGCTTGCTGAACCAGTTCCGCGCATTTCCCACTAGTGTGGAGTTGAACATGTGGCACCATACAGGCTGTGGCCAGTTTTCAATTGTAGCGGCTGATTCGAAAATTTTTAGGTGATCATTAGGATCACCTGTTCCGTCATAGGTTTCACGTTGGCGGCATGCGCCTCCTTTTGTTTTATGAGAAATCACTGATGCGTCGAGTGAACGCATCCACCTTTTGACGGCGCCATGGGAGAGATATATCGTCATCCTCCTGGTCATTATATCTGTTTCGGACTTCCAGTGTCCGTTTCACTATCCTCGTTGTCCGAGGAATTTCCAGAGGATCAATTTTCCCTCATTCGACGTTTCGCCGACCGTCCTCGAAATTTGCACTTGAAGTGCTTTCACTTGGGGAGTATCGTCGCCTAAGTCTGTCCTGTATTCTGCGGCTACCAAGTCTGGTGTGGATACTGGTACGCCGTTCATCCTCCTTACTTCCTTCCAGATGTTGTGAGTTGGATGTTTCATCATCCTCAACTCTTTTCCTAATTCTGTTAAAAACTAGGGGTCGGCGACTATCCCTCCCGCGCTTTTCCTTCTGACAGCGCGATGGAGATGTCTCAAACTCCGGGCCGAAATCGAGTCGAGCATGCAGATTCCGACCTGACCTTTTCTTTGCCTCCTTTTGCATGAGAGCATCCAAGGTTTCGTAGTTTTGTGATACGAACTCGTTTGGCGCTAGTTCTGACACAACCCCTTCTAGAGTAGGAGTATCAGTTTCCACCACTATACTCTTATTTTTTATCGGGCGCATCAGGTGCTTTTGTGAAGTTTGTCTCCACTACGGTTTGGAATGGGGTGGCAAAAGGAGTGCGCAGTGGATCTCCTGCGTTAACGGTGGTTGCCGTGGCCTGGGTTGTCCCCGAGCGTGGTTCCACCAGAGGGAAAACCAAATCCTGGCCTGATCCCTGGTTTTTAGCAACACTGGTTGTCCCAGAAGTTTGCTTGGAAGCAGATCCGACGTGCGGCTTCTTTCCTGTAAGGTTTGTTTGCGATCGCTGATTTCCATGCTTCGTAATTCTAGTTCTTAGTTCTTAGTGAATGGTCCCACGGATGGCGCCACTTGTTGATACAAAAGATGGGCGTTCCTTGTTTGGGCTCCGGCTCTCTTACCAATTGATGATTGTTGCTTGAGACCTGCGCACTAAGAGACAGAAAACACCGTTAGGCTTATCGTGGGATTGTCTCCCACGATTATCCTCCGGCGTGAGAGTAAGTAATCGGTTTAGGGTTAAAGGAGAATTAGGGTTTGTAAGTCATACCTTTAACGAGGGATTGGATTCCCTTTATATACACACGGAATCCTTGTTAGTTCCATGTTCCTCAACCTTCGGCGTATCCCGCCTAAGTCGGCTGGGGAATGATTATCTCCCTCATTAGGAGATAACCGATATCTATTCCGTAAATAGATTTGGGTTTGAGCCTTCGCATCCCCAAACACTTATCAGTTTAGCCCAGTTCGTGCTGGGCTCGTTAGTATTGGACTTTAGATAGGTTCGTGACCCCAATATAGACTATACGTCATCAGTAACAAACGAGTCAAAGATTTTACCCGTAGCCACATAACTATGATTCAATATTTCCATGACCCATTTACCACACAATGCTTCACAACTTAACAGATTTACTTTTAACCAATTCATGAACAATTAACTTAAACATTGCTAACAATTTCAAAATCAAATAAAATTCTTGTAACAATATTCAATAGAAAAACTTGTACAATGATACACTAATAACACTAATCGACCAAGAGAACTATTTTTATGAGACTATTATAAACCTTACAGGAAGAAACGAGTAGACCACTTCTGCTCTTGCCCAACGAGTCCACACCAACGGGATTGACCAGGAGCACAAAAGCTTTTGTGATGTATTTGAAGGGGAAAAAGTGTGGACTTGCTGGAGCATCGAGGGTCTTTAAATAGAATCGGCTGTGGAAGGTTTCCAAAAGTGCTTATGATTATAGAAGACGGAGTAGGAATTTTACAGGAAAGATCTCTTTCTTCTTTCAACTCCAATGTAACCTTGTGACTTCTTCTAGGAATGGGAACTGAGATAGAGATGGATCGACGTTGGCGTTTTCTTCTTGCCCTTTTCGAGTTGACCATGGATTGGATAGACAGTGTGGTGATATTATCACTAGAAGGAGGTTGAGGTGGATTTCTAGATGGGAAAGTGGAGTTTGGTATTACCAGAAGAAGGAGATGGGGGAGAGACGAGGCATAGGGAACAGAAACAAAAAGAAAGGTTGTGTTGGGGAGAAAAAGGAGGCGTGAACTTATTATCAGAAAAGAAAGATGAACTAGGGAAGAAGATAAAGTGAGAAGGGGGGAGGGTAGGCTGCGTTTTGTGTGGGTAGATTAGGATAGGATTTTTAATATTAGTAATAGACTAATAGTATTAGTATTATTATTATCAGTATTATTAACAGTATTTAGTGTACGCCGTGTTTCTCTGTATTAAACTGTAAACGTAGCATCCCGGCTAAGTACAACATAAGAATTTTATTTTTGGACACGTTTTCGAAAGACTGATATAAAGATAGTGTCGTTGATTTTTATAGTATGTTTTTATGTTTAAGTTGTAACTGGAGAGTTACCGGTACGCGTGCGGACTTGTTTCTTAGGAAAACCATTGTAACTTCTTGTTTTTCGATTATAATCATTTGTAAAATCTGGAAAAATAAATAACTCGCGTTTTCCTAACGAAATGGCATAGTGACGTCAAAAAAATAGACCGAGAATTTGTCGGTTGCTACAATAAATATGTTATATACAACCAAGTGTATAGACGATGCAATATGAGTGCTTAAAGGATATTCCCCCTCGTTCAAGGGTGTCAAGAAGCACATAAAATAAGAAAAATAATTGATGCAAACTTCATCCTTAGACGAGTAAGTTATATACAATTGAGTGTATATGATGATAACCTACAATGAAAAAATTAGTGCACTATATTTCATCTTTTTGACAAAGAAAAATAAGATGTATATATGTCATATATAAATGATATAATCAAAGATCTCATGAAGTGTAGTCTCCTAATAAGAATTACAATCATAAGAAAAGCGAGAATATAATATGATAAGAGCCTACAAAATAGAGCCTAGAAAGAAGGTATGAAGTGAAGTTGGAATATAAAGAGTTAAAGCTAGTGGTGCTAGTGTTGGTGTCGGTTTACTAGTAGGATTCATGTGGTGATAACTCGGTAGATGACTCAAGATTTATAAAAGTAAGTTTTCGCTAATCCATGGTGGTGATTATTAGTGAACGTGGTGATGGAAGGTGGTGGTGATAACATAGAAAACTATTAAGGAGTTAGAAACTCGTATGTATAGCAAATTCTATAAAAATAGAAAATATGGACTCATGCAATCCTTGTATAAAATTTACAACTTGGGGAATAAACAAAGGATTATGACTTTCGTAATGTCAAGTGACCAAGACGAAGAAGAAGAAAAAAAATATAAATAGACATTGCAATTCAGTGATGCATAAGGGTTACGATTTGAATGATTTATTAATGCTAACAACCTATTGTTTTGAACAAGTTCTTATATGCTTCAAGCCAAGAGTAATCAATAATGCGTTCTATCTAAGAATGTTATAATGAAGATACCAAAGAAAATGCGTAAATACAAAAGTGATAACATGAAGAAAAATTAGTTCATTGGTTGGCACGAATTATAAAAATGACCTATTCTAGGTGACAATGGGAAAGATAGTATTAGCATGTTTTTGACCGACATGGACAATTATGACATTAAAAAGAAGTGAAGACAATATGTACCCAAAATAATAATAATAATAATAAGTACCTATATGAGGATGAGGATGAAATCATATGAGAGAGAGTTAAATAGACCAACGTGTTGAGAAAGTGTTAGGAATGACGATTTTGATTAATATATCGTTTGCACTGACAATGATATGTATGATATGTGTCAAGCGAGAAAAAGATAAGATCCTATGATGGTGTTCTAGACAGTGAAGTTGTAAGGTGCTACTTAAAGAAAAATCCTAGATTTGTTGATTGTGGAGATGACGAAGTTTGTAAAACAAATGATGCGTTTTTCACTTAATGATGTATTGGTGCAAACTTGTGATATAAGGTTAAAAAGGTTGAACTAGTTGTGGTTTTGTGAACCGGTTTTAGCTAAGTGGTGTTTACCTATATGTTGGTATTTTTGGGTGTAAGAGACATAAATTTTTGACAAAAGACAATTATTTAAATGGATTTCTCTCCCCCTTAATTGGTGGACATCCAACATAATGTGTAATGTATCAAATAAAGAATGACAACAAAGTGTTTAGGAGGTTATTCGGGTTAACAAAAGAGTGATGTTTTTTTTATGGATGATGGTTAGCATACGATGAACTTCATCCTTAAAGTCACATGCCTCTTCTTGATTAATACGAGATGATCGGATGACGAGGCATGTGGTTTCCTCATAAGAGGTGGAGAAGATGATGTAATTAAAGTATTTTTGTAGCTAAATAGTGGTGGAGGCAATTTTTGTAAAGCGGAAGCAATAATGAGATTTGAAAAGAGGTCGGTTGAATGATATGAAGATGTAATTCCAAATCACTAAATTTTATATGTTCTAGAACTATATGCAAGTTTAAAGGGTCCCATAAAACTAATCTACGTAGCAATGAAGGGATTATGTGAAATGAGCATATAAAAGTTAGAACGAAGTGAGATAACTAATAATTTGTTATCAACCTACAAAACAAATTTGTTAGTGACAGAAGTGTTAACATGATAGAAATCAAATGATAACATCTTATATAAGCAAAAACAACACATTCCACTTAGTAGACAATAAATCACCACACAACAAGGTAGCATCAAGACAAACAATCATATTATGCAAGAATGCGATATTATTCAAGACATTTTATTTTTAGATTGTTTTGTCGTTAGTGTTAGACATTTAAGTATACTTAGCTATAAGTAAGTATGACAATTTGTGTGATTAATTTGTAGGGTAAAAAGACTTCTAAAAGTTTATCATACAAAAACCATTTTGACAAATTATAAGTGCACACGTCGCAAACAAATAGAGTGACAAAGATGCAAAAGAAGCAAGACGAGAGATTCATGCAAGCTATGTTTAAATTATAACATTTATGAGCATGTATCATTTAGACCATCCTATGCATAGATTTAAGGAATGTCAACAAAAGACAATAGCTTTCAAACATGGATACATAAATAACAAAATGACATATTATGAGTTCACAAGTAACACGTTAATCATGTGAAACATCATACAAAGGGCATAATTGCTTCAACTATAAATATCATGAAAATCATGTTTACGCTTAAAGTAGCATAAAGCATCATAAAGACAAAACTTTTCAAGGGTTTATACATTTGACAATTAATCAAGTTGATATCAAACACCAAGAAAATGTCACGGCGTGTGAACAATTTAAACGAGAATATGTAATTAACACATGTATGTGTAATGCAAGTGGTTTTAAAATAAAATTCCTATCTACTACTTGTTTGATTAGTATTCCTAAGGCGAAGCAAACTATCACTATTATAACACTTTAGGTAAGTATATAAGAGATAATAGTTTACCAATACTTGGCTTAATGTGATTCAACTAATATGCAATATAACTAAGGTGATGAAGATGTCATAATATAAACACAAAAAAAATTAACTATGGTGTGTTGATTTTTAGAAAACAAACAATAAATTTGGAATCTAAGGTTGCTCAAATTAGATAGCTTAATGGCTGACTTGTTTTGATCATTTATGACCAAGAGATGTGTTTGTGTGTGATAATGAAATAAGAGTGTTCTAGAGAATTCTTCTTAGAGTGTTTTCCAACAAGAATATTAGTAAGGTTACTAACTTCAATAGATCTTGTGTATACTCTAGAGATATGTATGTTATAACCTTAGATGTGTTTAAGGCTTGAGCAAGGTTTGATGATGATGTATGCTTGAAAGAAAATAGATACAAATTATATCTTTCTACAAGTAAGATTATTCAATGTGATAAAGTTATCATGCTTATGAAAGCACGAATGACGAGATGAAGGAGTTACACTAGTTCATAGAATGTTTTATAGGCTTGTTTAAAACTATTTAGCCAATGATGTGTAATGAAATTTCTTGTAACGCAACCGTTCATGTCACAAGGAGAAAATGATGCATAGGATATACAATATCCTTTATTACCCTTTTGACGAGAAAAATACTTAACACATGATTTATTAAGTATGGTGTCGTCCAAAACATCATGTTGTCCTAAATGAAGATTTGAAGCTAGAATGTTTGAAATGAGAATTTCAACACGTGCTTGAAGTGGAAGTGGGTATAGAAAATAAACTAGTGAGGTTGAGTAAGATCTAAGGAATCCATAGAAATGTTGGTTGAGTTGGATGGTCCTAATATACCATGTCTCAAGATGATTACATTGACTAGATGATGAAAAAAAGAGATCCACTCTAGTTTTCTTATGTATACTTCTCAAGGGATATTGTCACTTGGGGAGCATATCTTGCAAGATTTAGCTTTGAGGTTGCATTTCAACATATGTTGTTAAAATATTTCGGTGTTGATTTTTGGGATATGACATTTAATGACTACAATCGTAAGTCACATATACTTAAATATTTCGGATGAAATACTTAAGTTGCCAATTCTACCTTGTTGAGATTATAGAGCTTAGATTGCACTCAAGGATAGCAAGACTTGATAATACATCTTTAACATACGTGTGAGTTATGAATCGATGTAAATCCTTATCATCTTGGAGGATGACACATCATTTTCATGTTAACCAAGTGAGGCAAAACATGTAGAAACAAAACAATATTTATAGTCATATGTTAGACTTGTGTATGATATCTTTGCAAATAATGAGTCCGGATTTGTTAGTCTAGGTGGCAAGTCATCTAAGTCATCCGCATGAGGAGATGTTGGTGGTGTTGCACAAAGTTTGATAGGTACAAGTTTTGGAGACTTTGGTAGTGAATGTGTTTTGGATGGTTGCAAAGTAGTCATAATAGTGGGTGATTTTGGTGGTGGAGTTGAAGTACTTAAGTTTAGAAAGTTCTCATCTCAAATGGGTGATGAGATGTTGAGAGGTGACGAGTCTGAGGATGAAGAGTTCAAGTTGACGAAGCAACAAGATCGAACGCTAATCCTAGCGGTTTTCTTAAGTAGCTTGTTTGAGGTTGAGGATTTAATTATTTTGACTTTGCTTTAAGAAATGCTAAGCTTAAGGAGAAGTAATAGTGAATGTATGAAAATGACCATCCTGAATGTGTTAATTTATGGAACTAAGGATTCATGGAGAAATGTGTTTGATTTGATGTTAATCCATATAAAGATGGTGGTTTCTAATGAGATTGAAGTGTTTAAGAGCATTTCTAACATCCTAAGTCAATCCATTGAAAGATATGTAGTAAAAGAACTTCAATCAATGCAAAATATTAGAAGTCAAACACCCACGGATTGCAAGGAACCAAATTTAGGGTTCCTTCCTTTATAGGAAAAGGTTCCTTGGGTGGATTTTGAGATTTTTTAAATTTTGGTGAGAAATGCATATCCTAATGCTCTAAGAGATCAAAAGTTATCCTAATGTGAGTGAATAACAGTGAAAAGTATTCTAGTAACAAAAAGTGGACTAGAGTGCGGGATTAAACGAAATTTGAAAACATACCTGTAGGTCACTACGGAACCAAATTTTTACAAAGACGGAACCCAGTTTTTGGTTTCGTCTGGTCCTCCGTGTTGAATTTTCCGACACCAAATTTTTCTACAGACGGAACCAAAATTTTGGGTCCGTCAAATCCGTGGTGATCAGTTTTGTTCACAGAGGCATTTTTTAACCCTCGTGAACTTTTTCGAATCCTGAAATTTTTCTTAAAACATATGGAGATAATTATTTCTGGTTAGGAACAAGCAATAACACATATATAAACACATGGGAGCATGTATTTCAAATAGGGGCTAGTGATTTTCACTAAAAAGTGAAAACGGTGAAAATTTGATAACATCAAAATTTATCCCCCTGCAAGGAAAAGTTAGTTCACATGATTGTTTAAAGTTTAGTTATCATCATAGAAAGTAAAAATACATAAAATACATCATACATCATACATCATTGTTTTTGTTCTTGTACCAAACACTCCTTAAAACTTCATTTTAACACTTGAACTTATATGCGAGAGATTATGCAAAACAACATTTTTTAAGGTACTTGACTAATTTACTTAGTATTCATTCCTTAGTGAGTTACAAAATTTCATAAGTTATGCGAGATGTTAGTATAACCTATGCAAAGAAAGTGATCTAAGTCTATAAGTGATGGTAAAACAATTTTCCAACTTAGTGCACAAAATCTAGCAAATGTCCTATTGTGCATAAACAAGAAATCGACAAACAAGTGAATAAATGACATGGCAAGATTGACACTTATGTTATACAAACAAACAAGTGTAAACAACAATTTGAAAATAATTAAGCAACATATATGCAAACAACATAAACAAGTAGTTATTTAGCATAACATAAAAAGAGAAACACTTTTCGTCATTTTAAATATGACGATGTATGCCAAGCTTGATTAGTTTTCTTTAAACATATTACCAAATTATTTAGTTTCAAAAGAAATTGTATCAATATTCTAAGAATACCAAGTTAAATTGCTTGACTCAAAATTTTGAGTTTTTATGTTAAAGCGAAACTTAATATCTTGAACATACTGTAGTATTTGGTCTATTTCACTTATTTAAAATTATACTAATGCCATGAGAGTATTTTTAAATTAAAGTAGACTTAATTCTCTTTAAAATGATAGGTGGCTCAAATCGTACGGACTTACGGTTAATTAGTTATGATTTTTTGAAGTTGGCAAAAAAACTGCATACTGTGCAGACCAAGGAACCAAAATTTTATAAGAGCGTACCCCTTTTTTTGGTTCCGCCCAATCCGTGATCTGCTGTGGAAAAATGTCACAGAATGAACGAAAAATGTACTTACGCATAGCGAGAAAGTGTAGGACTTACTAGATTTGATAGAAAAATATAATACACATATTTTATTATCATTTTTCCTAATGTGACTTATCTAAATATTTACGGATATGATTTTTCAGCTAAATTTATAGTTATGCCAAACACTCCTTTTAAAACCGTATTTTTCGTAAATTTGCTCTAACCACATAACTATATACTTACAAATTTTTAAAAAATCTTTTCTTTTATTTTTCAAGGAAACCTTCAAGCTTGTATACAAAGTTATATTTAACAACAAAACTTCTAAGTATAATTAGCGAAACATTTTTCATATTATATTCCGTTTCATTGGTAATTTGATACATGGATAGTGCTCCATTTTAAAAACCATTTGTTTTGAAAATAAGAGCTATGAGGCTCTGGTATCAATTGTGAATACGTTACCGTTTAAAAACTTTACATCTTTTGTATCAAATCGCTTATGAAGTTTTGAAAGTGTCACTTCTCGTTTGTGACTAATATAAAGCATACTAAACCAAGTTGTCACACAAGCATGAACATCAAACCACGCCACAATAGTATAATGCAATAATAAAAGTAAAGAGATAAAGAAAGGAAAGTGCAAACCGAACACGAGGATTTATAGTGGTTCGGTCATGGATCTCCTCTCCGCCCTACTCCACTCCCGAGTACCCAACTCGAGAGTTACTTCACTAAATCAACAAGCTCCCTTTTTGGCGAAGAAAACCTTACAATCGTCGCTTCCACTTTTTCCGGTACAAAGCTAAATACCGGGTTCTAGTTTGAGGTAGAACCAACCTAATGTCGCCTATACATTATTTCCGACACTAAGCTAGATGTCGAGTTCTTTCCGGGTACAACCACTCCCATTATGTTTTAAGGCCCAACAGAACAAACCTTGTGTTTTTTGTGACAAACACAAAAACCATCTATTCTAGTTTGGTGAAGGTGTTGTGATGATGCAATAATGTTTACAATGATGATCCATGACATAAGTGTCTAATGGATATGAATGACTACTTCTAAATGAACTTCCATTGAAAGGAAGCTTTCAAATGATGAAGATCACAAATTCTCAAAGCTTGATGTGATAGATCTTCATGTGTGTATGCTTGTGATGGATGAGGATGGCTAGATCTCCAAGCTTTCCTTGGTTGATCAAAATGTAAAGTATGCATACAACAAAGATGAATGTTAGAAGCATTATGATCATGTGATGATGAAGGTGATTAATATATGTTAATGCATGATTATCTATAGATCTAAATGATGCAAGAATGATAGAGAGAATGTGTGTTGAAAGGGATGAAGATATGAGAAAACAATGGGTTGGTATTTATAGCCAAAGTGGTAATCAAAAAAATCTTTATCAAATCTTTCCAAGATCTTTTAATAGATTTGATATCCTAGAATATCTTACAAAATCTTGCAAATCTAGTTCATATCTTTCCAAAATATTTTCTATGATTTAATTAGATTTGATATCTTAGATATTGTAAATGCAATTTCATTTTGATTAAAATGTTTTATCAAAGTAAACTTGTAAAATGTATTATGTAACTAGTTAGTAAAATGTCTAGTTGCCTTTTGTAAAATAAAATATCTAGTTGAATGTTTGTCAAAATAAAATGTATTTTGTCAAGTGTAATTTAGTACTTGTATAAATATTATGGTTAGTTTACTTGTACAAATAAAAGTATATATTTGTTAGACATTTTACAAAAGATGTATTTTTTATAAAATACTTGTGAATGCAAAATGTAAAATGAGGTTCGAAATAGAATGGTTAAACCTATTAAAATACTTAGTGACTCTAAATGTATTTTAAACATTCTAAATGATTTGTTCAGGGGTTTGATCATAATGCCACATAACAAACATGTACGAACCTGTGTTGTAACATACGAAGACTTGAGACATCGAGAGGTGTTGAATGTATGTTGAGACAAAATGTGATTACAAGTAATTTGTACATTTTACGTTATGTATTACAAGTTACATGTTTGTCATCAATCAAAACAAACGAGACTGTAAAGATTAAATATCGTAATATTTGCACTAACAGTATTTACAATGGTTTATCGTTTATGAAAAAAATGGTATGTTGTTAGTGTTGACAAGGTGACTGAACAACCCAATAGGACAAATTTGTAACTTCTTGATTTTTGATTTCCCTAAATCAAACATATTTAGCAAATGCCACAAATTGTAACTTCTTAATATTTGACTTCCCTATGTCAAACCTATTTAGCATTGCACAACCAAACACTATCAGTTACAATAACAACCCAGTTTTATATTCAGAGTATGCCAATATTAAAAAGTAAATGCTTTTATTGATCGATTTTAGTTAAAATATGTTTGACTTCCCTAAGTCAAACACTATGATTTAAAATATGTTTGACTTCCCTAAGTCAAACATATTTACCAACGTACAACCAAACACTATCAGTTAAAATAACAACCCAATTTTTTATTGCTCGATTTCATATTGACAACCGTTACAAACTTCTCTATCATCTAAACATACAATTAGCTATACCCACAACTTTCTCTATCATCCTTTTCCTTTCTTTCCTTTCCTTTAGATATTTAACACAGCTTCAAGATTTTAATCATTGTTTCCAAATCATTAACAATATAACCCGATGTCGGCAGCCTCTTGCTCGTCCTTCTTAACACCCAAATGCTCATCATTGGAACAATCTACTTTCCTCAACCCACTGTACAAAGACCTTCCCTTATCGTTTTGTGTCATTGTTTGTGATTTGTGTGGAATGTGTGTTGCTGGTAATTAGTGTTGAATGTGTGTTGCTGGTAATTAGTTGAATGTATGTTGCTGGTAATAATAGGTTAAAAGGTTGGGTTAGATTTAACTAAGGTATAGTGAAAATGTGAGTTGTCTATTATGCCCTTGAAAATATTAGGCAAAACGGACCGAGGAAAAATAGGTCAAGGGACGTCATTGACACCAAAACCATAAGATTTGGACTCCTAGCGACGAAAATCCCAAGTTTTGTCCCCCGTGATGGTTTCTGGCAAATTTAAGGTCCAACGGTGTATTTTATCCTTGGATTAAATTTCACTGTTTGGTAAAGAGAAATAAAAAAGCGGATAATTGAAGAGAAACTGATGGAGAAATATAGAGATATGGGTAATGTAATTTTGTTAGCCTCATTTCAATCATTTTCATGGAGAATTTGGAGAAATTAAGTTTTTTGTTTCTTTTTATTTTTGTAATTTTTACTCTTTTCGTAATCGTTGATCTGTGCTAAACCGTCAAGTCTAACAGACTTAAAACAGCTTAAGCACAAATGCAATGAAGATCAGAGAATACAATGGATTCCCGGGTCGTTAAGTCCCACGGAGACTCAATGGTGTGCAAACACTGATTCAGACGATAGAATGATCACTAATGATAGTGATCGGAAAAGATTAGGATTTGAATATTACACTACTGAAAAAGGAAATAAATAAAAGCGACTTAAATGCAAATTAAGAAAATTAAAAGATAAAAGATATTAAATAAACGCTATCACTATATTTAAAGTGATGAACGTTTAAAACTTAAAACGTACGTTAAAATAAAAATAACGTAAACGTACAAAATAAAAAGTGAAACTAAAGAAGGAAAATACCTACGGATATGAAAAATACATTTTACAATCCTAAATATAAAAGAAAATTATTAGAAAAGGAAAACTATTTTATAACTATTTAATTAATTATTATCAATTAAAAACTAATTGAAACTATTTAATAATACTCTAAAATAAAAGAAAATATGAACTAAGACTTAGAAAAATAAAATTAAGACTTAGAAAAATCTAAAATATGATAAAACTTATTTTAAGACTGAAAATATATTTTTTAGACTTATTATATATTTATTATTAATTTAAAACTATTTAAAACTAATTAAAATGCTAGAAAATACTATTTAAACCAAGAAAATTATGGAAAAATACTTTTTATGACTTTTACATTTATCTTAACCTAAGAAAAATGAAAACTTATTTTTTTGAACTTTTTCTTAATTTTTTGTATTAAAAGCTAATTAAAAATGCTTAAAACTAATTTAAATTAAGAAAAATAGCAAAACAACTTAGAAAAATCTGAAAATTTCAGGAAAACTCTAAAATAATATAAGAAATAAAGGAAAAATATAAAAACAAGGTTCTATGTGTGAGAAATAGGAACTGATGTGGAAGAGCTTATGAAATAAGCACTTTGAATAAGCTAGATGAGCACAACAAGCACCAAACTGAAACAGAAGGTCTAATAAGCTGAAAGTGACCAAATACAACACAAAACAACAAGCTTAACACTCTAATAAACCAACTGCAAGGATTTGATGAAATAAGATATAAGCACAAAAACAGTAAGAGGGTACAGGTTTGAGCTTATGCACGGGCTGCTAAATAAGCTGAAATGGAAATCCAATACTTGGGACTTGGAGAAGACCTGGTTGGGACCTAGTAAACCAAAGAAGAGACCTAGAGGAGCTCTTGGGAGTTTTGTGGAAGGGTTTAATGACCGAGAAAACTCAACTTATGCCGAGTTTCGAACAGGGCATCTCGAGACCCCAAAGATGAGCTTGTTTGAGCTTATAGAAAAAATTACAAAAATATACTAAAATAGCCATAAGAAATTAGACCATGATGACTTTTAAAAACAACAAGTTTTATAGATAAAGACTCAGAAATGAGTTCAACAAAAATCACTCTAGTTGGCCCAAAAACTCACTTTGCAAATTTTGACTTTTTCACAAAACCAAAATGTTGACTAAGTTGAGCTTTGATCTTGAATTGTGAACTGAAAATGGTATATTATGATGAAATAAGACTAGAACAAGCTATCCTAATGATATCTAAACATGAAACAAAAGTTTAATCTTGCAAAAAACTCAACAAAGGAGTCGCTAAATCACATGAATTGGAATTTTGACTTTTGAGCTTCAAAGGCACATGTTATTGACAGATTTGAGTTAATTTAACCCAAACAAACTAAAGGCAACAAGAGTACACCACTAATTAGCCCTCTAAGACAGATAGCACAGTAACACCAAACACCCCTATTATCAACTGTTTTGATGAATTTCAAAGCAACTCAAAGATTAAGGCTATAAACTTGATTAAGGAACTTATAATATCAAATATTAAAGCTAAATAGGCAAGAACAACAACACTTATCACCATAAAACTAAGAAGTTATTCTTATGCTATGTTGATGTGGAAAATAAGACTTTTATTAACTATAAATTAAAATGATCAAGCTAACGTTATAATGCTTTAATTATACTTAACTATATCAAAGAAACATGAACTAATAGAAATTTAAGCTAATTAATGGCTTAAACAGTGAAACACCAAAATGGATACAAAGGGCTTACAAGATTGATTTGGCTGAAAACCAAGAACAAGGACCAACCATCACCCCTATTAGCTTACCACTAAGCTTCTACACCAGATTCAATCCAAAATCAACACCGCTCAACCTCTTGCACCATTTTCCATAGATTTTTAATTTTAGAACTAATTTATTGGTATTTTTGAGAATTTTCCTTTTTTGAAACTAAACTGAATTTTAAATGTTTCTAACAACTCATAAGCTTTCTCAAGAGCTTATATAAGCTTAAGAAGCAATAACAACCACTGATAACAACAATTGAGTGTTTTGAGATTTTGAACTAAGAAATAAACATAAACTGGATTTGTAAACTTTAACTGAAATTAACACTGAAAATAAGTGTTTATTACAATGAGATAACTTAACAAGGAGCTTGGAAACTTTAACATAAACTGGAAAACTTAAAAAATTAAAACGACATAAGGAAAATCATAAAAACTAACTACTATTCTATCTTGCTTCTCTCTTCCACTTTTTATACATCAATACGCTTCCCCACTTGTCTCAACTATTCCCACCTTCTTTTTAGACCCTTGGATGATTTAGAGTCAATATTGGCCGTTTGATCATTTTGGCGCCAAAATTGGTTTAACAGTGGAAGGATTGAGGTGGGAGTAGGTATGTAATTAATGATTCTTGTTTTGTGTAGAGGTGGAGGGGACAAGGAAAATGATATGTTGAGGAGGGGGATGGTTTCTCCGTGAGCAGTGATAGCAGTTGGGAAAAAGGACTTTGGCGGCAAAAAGGTGGTTTGACTGGATTGGTTGACCAGATATTAGTTATAGGCAGGGGTTCAAATTGGGTTGTGGCAGGGGTCACTTGGGGTTCAAGGGTCCAAAATGGTTTGAAAGGGCTTAATAATAAACAAGGACCATTAGTGTAAATTCTAAAACTTCAAGGACCTAGGCTGCCAATTCTGAAAAGTTTCTCCAAGGACTAAAACTGACAATCTTAAAAAGTACAAGGACTAGACTTGCCATTTTCCAATTTCCAGGGGCCATTTTTGCCAATTTTGAAACTTGGAGGACCAAACTTGTAATTTTCTCAAACTTTTGATATTTTTCACCAAAGGACTAAATTTGACAAGTTATGATTTAAAAAGGACCTTTGGTGATTTTACTTTTGAAATTATGTGCTCAGGGACTGTTTTTGACAACTTTTGAAACTTGGGGGACTAAAACTGCAATTTTTGCAAATTTGATATGTTTTTCATCTGATTTTGATATTTTTGCATTTAAAACACATAAAACACTGATTTGTGATATTTTGATCATTTTGATGTGTTTCTGAGTGTTTTCAGATGATTTTGCAGTCTAAATGGTATAAAAATGATGAGTATTTAGACACTCATCAATCCCCCACACTAAGATATTGCTAGTCCCTAGCAATGATTTGAGAAAACTTTAATGGATTTTAAAAACTCTTTACCAAAAGCCATCACTTCTGGAGTAGCCAAATGTTTCAGTTCAAGTAAGAACCTTGGTACAACGATAACCAAATGATTTTGAGCAAATCATAAGTCAGAAACGGATTTGATGTGTCTTTACCGAAGCCGTACCTTCTGGACTAGCCAACTCTTAGATAGTTTATCAATATTATCTTTGGTGAGCTGATTACCAATTATGGTTTTTCCATGCGCCTTTACCACAAGCCATAACCTTGCGGGCTAGCCAACTCTTCACTTTTAGGATATGGTGAGTTGAGAACCATACAATTTTGGGCAAATTGCAAGCCATATAAACGGATTTGAGAAATCTTTACCAAGAGCCGTTTGCTCTAGGATTAGCCAATCCTTTTGTCTTATAGACATGGCGGACTGATAACCAAATGAGTAAGTGTAAAACACTTACTCCAAAAAAAAAATTTTGGCCAAAAACGGGGGAATTGGGTAAATAATATATGAAATTCGTGAGAATTCCCCCACACTTAGAAATGAATATTGCCCTCAATATTCAAAGTACCGGCGGTTATGCCGAAACAAAGAACGTAAAAAGGAAATATTACGGCCATTATTTGGAAAGAAGATTTTTTTGTAACACTTATATACAACATGGGCAACCCCCACACACTAGGGTGGTAGAAAATAGAAAGAAGTCAGAAATATGGGTGAAAACCCATATGGCATGCTATGTTTTTGGTTCCGAGTCGCTAGCTTGACTCGACCCCGAATTCATTGGTTCATGGGGAAGCAAAGTGGAAGAAACAATCTCCATCGGACTTTCATTCAAGATGTTTGTAAAAACATTTGAAGCACGCGAAAGTTCCACACCGATGAGATATAGAGAGAACCGGCTCAAAATGATAATGAAAATGCCGGATCAAAGATAGTGTCCTCACTCCGAAGGAGTGAAGAAGAGAGAAGTCACCCAGTAGGTGAAGAAAAGAAGGAAAATCATGATAACAATCATGACTAGATCTTCTTCCTCGATTAAGTGCAGTTCACTTATTTGGATTTTATTGGTTGAGCTCTTTGGGTTGGAAGGCATCTCGTTTGGGAGGGTGGGAGGATTTGTCATAACTATGCAAATTGAGATTCTCTCCCCCATCATGATTTTGCCATCCAAGCAATCATACTCCAGCGGAGATATGATATGAGAAAGTTCACCGGAGAACTCCTCATGAAGAGAATCATTCACATGATGTGAATGTGTGAACTCTTGTTCCATTGTGGACTCATCACTATCCTCGGTCTGAGTATCAAAGAGTGGATTCTCAGAAATTGAAGTGAATTCAGAGTAGAATTCAAATAGAGGATTGGTGAAAGTAGCTTTGAATGTTTCGGGAACAAAGTGATCAACATTCTCTATTGAACTGTTGGGATAAGAAGTGAGTGAACGATCATTATCAAGAGACTTTCGCCCCAGATCGCTTCAAATCAAAGAGTGGATTGATGTGAGTGAATCACCGGAGAACTCCTCGAAGGATCGCATCGATTGTGGAAGTGATGCCTCAATGTACTCGATGTTTCCAAAGGAAGCACAATCGTCGCTAAGATCGGAGAAAGTTTCAAAATGATCATGAGAACACTCAAGAGGGAAAGGGATATCACACAGATGCTCGAGAATTCCCTGTGACTCTCTTGGATTGAGACAAGGTCCTCAACACTAGACGATTCCATTTCTGGAATAGTGCTAAGAAGCTCATCCCCCATGTTTAGAGAGGAGTGGAGTTTCGGGTGTGATAGCAACAGACTGAGGGAGTTTAGAAGGACTAGCATACATATATTTAATACTTTCCATTTGTTCTTCTGCTAGTAATTCCATCATAGTCTTTTCTCCCTGACTTTTCATGGAAGGAGTTTCAACTGATGAACTTGATGAACCGTTATAAAATTGTAGGATATCAAGGATATCTTCATCATCATCGTCATCGGGATGAACGAATCGAGAGCTAGATCTGGCTGATTTTCTTGCAATAGATTCCCTAACGATTTTTCAAAGGCAACTGAGAATCTAATTTAGCAAGCTCTGCTAACAAAACTTCCATGGATTTTTCATTTGGATTATTTTGGGAGTGTTTAGATTCCTTCAAATCTTTCACTAAATCTAAAAGATCAAGGAGAAGATTTTGAGGAAGGATCAGCTGGTACGGTAGAGGTTGGTCTTGATATGAAGAGTCGTAATTGTTACAAGGAAATGGGTTCCCTGTTTGACAATCCGAGCTAGAGTGAGGACCTCCACAATACTCACAACAGAAAACTGATGTGGCTGTGAGTGGTTGTGAGTGTAGTCATAATTGTTATCGGAACCGCCTAGACAAGCGCGGTTTCCTGATTGACAATCGAATCGGAATGTGAACCACCACAATACTCACAAAAAAGAAAACTGCTGAAGTCTCACAGTGGTAGCTGATGGAATAAATCAGCCGTGTCATGGTAGGAATAGGGATCTTGTTATAGACAGCACCGTTTCCCGATTCCACCACGCTACAAATGGGCAATTGCCACCATAATAAGGACCACCACACCATTGACAACCAAGAGGGTGAGGATAAGACATAGAAAGAATCAAAGGTTATCAGAGGGTAAGAAATGAAGAATCAAAAAGGTAAGAGGGTAAAGAGGAATATTTTTGGTATTTTGAAAACATGATGATAAAACAAAGGATGATAAAAACTTTTACAAATGGTGGTATATATGTGCAAGAATGGGTCTGAAAAAGGTCAACACACGCTAAAGCCTCCCCGCAGCGGCGCCAATTTGATCACAGGCTAAAACCGTCAAGTCTAACAGACTTAAAACAACTTAAGCACAAATGCAATGAAGATCAGAGAATACAATGGATTCCCGGGTCGTTAAGTCCCACGGAGACTCAATGGTGTGCAAAACACTTGATCAGACGATAGAATGATCACTAATGATAGTGATCAGAAAAGATTAGGATTTGAATATTACACTACTGAAAAAGGAAATAATTAAAAGCGACTTAAATGCAAATTAAGAAAATTAAAAAGATAAAAGATATTAAATAAACGCTGTCACTATATTTAAATTGATGAACATTTAAAACTTAAAACGTACGTTAAAATAAAAATAACGTAAACGTACAAAATAAAAAGTGAAACTAAAGAAGGAAAATACCTACGGATATGAAAAATACATTTTACAATCCTAAATATAAAAGAAAATTATTAGAAAAGGAAAATTATTTTTATAACTATTTAATTAATTATTATCAATTAAAAACTAATTGAAACTATTTAATAATACTCTAAAATAAAAGAAAATATGAACTAAGACTTAGAAAAATAAAATTAAGACTTAGAAAAATCTAAAATATGATAAAACTTATTTTAAGACTGAAAATATATTTTTTAGACTTATTATATATTTATTATTAATTTAAAACTATTTAAAACTAATTAAAATGCTAGAAAATACTATTTAAACCAAGAAAATTATGGAAAAATACTTTTTATGACTTTTACATTTATCTTAACCTAAGAAAAATGAAAACTTATTTTTTTGAACTTTTTCTTAATTATTTGTATTAAAAGCTAATTAAAAATGATTAAAAACTAATTTAAATTAAGAAAAATAGCAAAACAACTTAGAAAAATCTGAAAATTTCAGGAAAACTCTAAAATAATATAAGAAATAAAGGAAAATATAAAAACAAGGTGCTATGTGTGAGAAATAGGAACTGATGTGGAAGAGCTTATGAAATAAGCACTTTGAATAAGCTAGATGAGCACAACAAGCACCAAATGAAAAGAAGGTCTAATAAGCTGAAAGTGACCAAATGCAACACAAAACAACAAGCTTAACACTCTAATAAACCAACTGCAAGGATTTGATGAAATAAGATATAAGCACAAAAAACAGTTAAGAGGGTACAGTGTTTGAGCTATGCACAAGCTGCTAAATAAGTGAAATGGAAATCCAATACTTGGGACTTGGAGAAGACCTGGTTGGGACCTAGTAAACCAAAGAAGAGACCTAGAGGAGCTCTTGGGAGTTCTCAAGGGAAGGGTCAGCATGACTGAAAAAACTCAACTTATGCCGAGTTTCTCAACAGGCATCTCGACCCAAAGATGAGCTTGTTTGGCTTATATAGAAAAATTACAAAAATATACTAAAATAGCCATAAGAAATTAGACCAGGATGACTTTTAAAAACAACAAGTTTTATAGATAAAGACTCAGAAATGAGTTCAACAAAAATCACTCTAGTTGGCCCAAAATCACTGCAAATTTTGACTTTTCACAAAACCAAATGTTGACTAAGTTGAGCTTTGATCTTGAATTGTGAACCAAAATGGTATATTATGATGAAATAAGACTAGAACAAGCTATCCTAATGATATCTAAACATGAAACAAAAGTTTAATCTTGCAAAAACTCAACAAAGGAGTGCTAAATCACATGAATTGGAATTTTGACTTTTGAGCTTCAAAGGCACATGTTATTGACAGATTTGAGTTAATTTAACCCAAACAAACTAAAGGCAACAAGAGTACACCACTAATTAGCCCTCTAACACAGATAGCACAAGAACACCAAACACCCCTATTATCAACTGTTTTGATGAATTTCAAAGCAACTCAAAGATTAAGGCTATAAACTTGATTAAGGAACTTATAATATCAAATATTAAAGCTAAATAGCAAAGAACAACAACACTTATCACCATAAAACTAAGAAGTTATTCTTATGCTATGTTGACTGGAAAATAAGACTTTATTAACTATAAATTAAAATGATCAAGCTAACTGTTATACTGTTTAATTATACTTAACTATATCAAAGAAACATGAACTAATAGAAATTTAAGCTAATTAATGGCTTAAACGTTGAAACACCAAAATGGATACAAAGGGCTTACAAGATTGATTTGGCTGAAAACCAAGAACAAGGACCAACCATCACCCCTATTAGCTTACCACTAAGCTTCTACACCATATTCAATCCAAAATCAACACTGCTTCAACCTCTTGCACCATTTTCCATAGATTTTTAATTTTAGAACTAATTTATTGGTATTTTTGAGAATTTTCCTTTTTGAAACTAAATGAATTTTAAATGTTTCTAACAACTCATAAGCTTTCTCAAGAGCTTATATAAGCTTAAGAAGCAATAACAACCACTGATAACAACAATTGAGTGTTTTGAGATTTTGAACTAAGAAATAAACATAAACTGGATTTGTAAACTTTAACTGAAATTAACACTGAAAATAAGTGTTTATTACAATGAGATAACTTAACAAGGAGCTTGGAAACTTTAACATAAACTGGAAAACTTAAAAAATTAAAACGACATAAGGAAAAATCATAAAACTAACTACTACTCTATCTTGCTTCTCTTCCACTTTTATACATCAATACAGCTTCCCCCACTTGCTCAACTATTCCCACCTTCTTTTTAGACCCTTGGATGATTTAGAGTCAATATTGGCCGTTTGATCATTTTGGCGCCAAAATTGGTTTAACAGTGGAAGATTGAGTGTGGGAGTAGGTATGTAATTAATGATTCTGTTTTGTGTGTGTGAGGTGGAGGGACAAGGAAAATGATATGTGGGAGGGGGATGGTTTCTCCGGGTGAGCAGTGATAGCAGTTGGGAAGAAGGGGACTTTGGCAAAAAAGGTGGTTTGACCGGATTGGTTGACCAGATATTAGTTATATAGGCGGGGTTCAAATTGGGTTGTAAGGGGGTCACTTGGGGTTCAAGGGTCCAAAATGGTTTGAAAGGGCTTAATAATAAACAACAAGGACCATAGTGTAAATTCAAAACTTCAAGGACCTAGGCTCCAATTCCGATAAGTTTCCAAGGACTAAAACTGACAATCTTAAAAAGTACAAGGACTAGACTTGCCACATTTCCACCAGGGGCCATTTTTGCCAATTTTGAAACTTGGAGGACCAAATTTGTAATTTTCTCAAACTTTTGATATTTTTCACCAAAGGACTAAATTTGACAAGTTATGATTTAAAAAGGACCTTTGGTGATTTTACTTTTGAAATTATGTGCTCAGGGACTGTTTTTGACAAATTTTGAAACTTGGGGGACTAAAACTGTAATTTTTGCAAATTTGATATGTTTTTCATCTGATTTTGATATTTTTGCATTTAAAACACATAAAACACTGATTTGTGATATTTTTTCATTTTGATGTGTTTCTGAGTGTTTTC
>OU343222.1:110863620-110971220 GCA_910596185.1 Chrysanthemum makinoi | reverse complement strand
TGTGATAAGAAATATGTTGTGAATTGCCACATGAATCGTCATGCTAAAAAATACTTAACCAATGAATTGACGAGATCTAATGTTAGTAACTCGAAAGACTTGTCCGGGACGGTAATAATTTCAAGCTAGCTCGCTAGTGATGTAAACGTGTCTCGCAAAGGACTGTCTTGTATAATGTACCACTCGAGAAACTCTTGATAGACTGAACTATTGACGGGTTTGACAACCTTCGGGTTTGTCCACACCTTCAAGGTAGTTATTAGAGCTAGTTGTCACCTAAAAGCTGACAATGCAACTCTTTAACTATGCATCGTAACCGTGTCTCGCGGGGAATTGTCTATCTAGAGTCGATCAATTCAAAAGTGCGCGCTCTTCTCTCACCGTGCAGATTTCTATCCAAATACTTAAGCACGTGTGGAGGGGGAGTATTTCTGCAAAATCCCAAACTCTCAACAGTGGTACTAAAAGCTTTTATTCATAACCACTTTGAGAGATTTTCAAGAAAAATTGGTTTTATGGCAACATAGGTTAGTCATGGCGTTATAAGGTGACTAAGGTTAGGAATAACCATCCTATGATCCTCCAGAGCCGAAGGGATCTACCCAAGGACACCTCCAATTGAAGATTAAAGTCCTATTGAAGATTAAAGTCGTCATGGACCCAGTGACGCATGCACTAAACCTTCTTAGCCACTCAAGTTTCTCTCAACAGAAGCTTGTTTCATTCTCACAGGGAAACCTTCGTAAACTATCGGCTTTCTCTTAGAGATTGTTGACATTGAAGAAGGAGACCCTCTCCCTAGTCTCCGCTCAGGAAAACCAAAACGCACTATTGAGTCTAAAGCCACGAGATTCATCAAAAGATCTCTTAGGTACACTTGACATTTCATCACTTGTCGTTCAACAATAAGGACGCAAGTGATACATTATCGAGTCCTTCACAAATCTTAGCAACTGGCGTCGAGAACATTTATGAGAGGTTCACACATGTGATCCTCAGTGATTGAATGGAAACTCCTGACAGGGTCAACATCAAACAGCCCTGACAGCAGGTCACTTCGGTAACTCCTTGTGGGTTACGCTTAGTGTGTCTCAAACGGTCTACAGTCGTGGGGTGATGCTTCGGTGTACCTCAGCTACTCACCTGAACTGTAGGTGTACCTCGTACTCGCATTATCTCACTTGTGGGACTCCATTCAGGAACAACCTTAGTGAGAATTAGAGACTGTTTCACACTATGCTGTTAACACACTCGAAATTCAAACTTGTAAGCGTTGGATTATTTCTAACCCATGTTTTATGTTTTTTCTTCTTATGGATCTGCGCACGGGAGGAAAAGATCGTGCAGATTCTCCACATGCTCATACCAACAACAACACTAATTGAAGTTCTCTCAAAAGGCAACACAAAGTCAGATTGATTCTTCGTCAAAGTCAAAGAATCTACAAAGTTTAAAGACTAAGAGAACTACATCAGTATTGAAATTCAACGGTAAAGAGCGTGTGAGCATGTTGGAGAAAGACGTGGAGACACTAGAGCAACGAAGTGGACCTAATGCAGATAACAACAACATACTATCACTACCACCACAAAGAACAAAGATCAAAGAACAAAGATAATGAAGACGTCAAAGCTGAAAAACTTCAAAGTAAACAAGATCCCTACACTGGGGAGATTGTTGGAATCAAGACATTTCTTTTCACAAGAAGAAGAATGTCTAAGACGTCAAAGCTACTATTACATCACACCTACAACTTATCACTCAAATCATTAATCACCAACACTTAGGGGGAGATTGTTGGAATCACTCCTAAACTAGATTACAAATGTTAGTAATTAATATGTAATAGTTAGCTTAATTATGGCTTTTATGTTAGTATTAAAGGCAAGGCTCTTGTAGAAAGCCCATAAGCCTTGGCCCATATCCAATAAGGAAAGGAAGGGACTAGGAGTGTTGCCCTAGCTCCCTCTCCTATAAATAGCCTTGTAAACCTTCTTTTGAAGGTTGGTTGTTCACATTCACATTTATCCTAAGCTTATCATTTCACATAGTCATTCGTATAAGTGTGTGTGTGTTCATCCGATCCTTCTTAACCTCATTTTTTCATATTGATGCTTGTGTTACATAAATGGGAACCTAACAGGAGTGTCATCAAGTTTCTTTCCAAATATCATGCTTAACGTAACCAAAGTGGAAGTTATGGGCGTTGGATGAAAATGATTGAGGTGGAGGGACCAAAGTTGTCAAAATCTTTATCTAGTTTCAACAAAACTACTCCACCAACTTTTCTAACTCATTAAATTCAAAACATTAAATTATTCAACTACCCATCCCACGTATAAGATTCATTCTGCAAATCTGTGCTTTAAACTCCTAATTTGTAAGTGTTTTAATGATCTTTGTGTTATTATAAACAATGGTTTTGATTTTTATACAAATCCAACTGCTAGATTTTGAGTTAGGTGTGATTTTGTGTTCTACGCGTATGCGTATGAACACAAGATCATCATTGGGTGTTTATAATGATTGTTATTGTGTCAAAATGCTTAAAATCAAGTGTTATAAACATTTCCAACTTCAAAATCCACCCAGAAAACGTTTTAATCGTGTTTCAAAAATTAGGGTTTATGCGTGGATTTAGGGCTTTTCATATGAGAGTGTTTCTGGATAATTAGTTGTTCATACGATTTTGTATACATGTTTAATTGACCAAAACCATGCTTGAATCATACCCAAAAACAAGAAATCTTAAGTCATTTAAAACTAGGGTTTATACTCGTAGGAATTGGGTAATAATGATTCATGAGGCTATTGATGTTAAAACTTGTTTAAATCAACTCATTAGGCTTCTAAGGTATCTCAAAAAACGTTTGGTGCAATTCCTATGGCTAAATCTCTTATTCGTAAAATTGAAAACTTAGGGTTTAAACTTACGCATAAGAGCAACTTACGCATAAACTGTTTTGGGCTATTAGTTCATATGAAAACTGAAAAGGATTGAATAATATGTTAATGAATGTGTCATGATGAATTTGTTTCAGGTTATTACGCGTGAAATATTCAGAATCAAGGTTAACCATAGATTTCTACGCATAAGGATTACCTTACGCGTAGAAAGTTATTCGTAAGAGTATCTTACGCTAAGGTTCTACATGGGACTACGCGTATCCTCGTGAAGGATATGCGTAACTTGAGTCTTACGCATAAGGTTCACTCTTACGAGTAACCCACGCATAAGCTCCAACATACGCTTACGCGTAAGCCTTATGCTAAGGGCTCTTTTCCTACGCGTAACATTTCTTACGCGTAAGTTAGGTTCCTACGCATAAGCTCATGCCTACGCGTATGGTCTACTGTTTACGCATAAGCTTGCAATTCCTACGCTTAAGCCTAATTTTTAACCATAATTATGAATTGTTACGCGTACAAACTTGTAAATAAATAAATCATAATGTCACGAAACCAAAATGTCACTAATAAGCTTCAATGGTATATATGTTGTGTAAATGAGTGAAGATTTGGAGTTTAAAATTCAAAATTAATAAACTCACGAAACTTATCACGACTACTTTGGACGATTAGACAAACAAGTGACGTTGGACTCGTAACAATCATTAACATAATATATTCAATAATTGATCAATAAAATCAACTATTGACTAACGTAATGTCTTTCGATATGTTGGTTCTTTTGGCTCAATATCTTTCAGATCGCAATATGGACGTCCAAATGGAATACATTGATGCACCAAATGTTCTGACAATAGAAGACATCTTCCCCACCGGTTACCAGATGAAGATTGGGAAGAACAATCTAAGATTCTATTTTGATAACTTCACATGTTCTGAGTCTTCTCGTCAAATTGTTGTGGATATTCTAAAGACTCATCCTTACAAGACCATGCTCACCAATTCTGCAACGATGCCGGTAATTTATGTTCACCAATTCTGGCATACCATGCAGAAGGTCAAAGGTCAAGAGGATGTAACAGTGACACTCAACGAGAAACAAGTCATCATCACTCCAGCAGACTTAAAGGCTATTCTTCTTCTTCCAAACATCCAGCCTGCTGAATACACTGCTACTCCTACAGAAGAAGTCACTCTCCAGTTCATGGTCGACATCGGCTATGATGAAGCTGCTGGGATCATCACAAAACACTCATCAGTTGATCTTAAGAACATTCCCCAGCCATGGAGAACCCTCTACATTATGATTGCCAAATCAGTTTCTGGACGTGACAGTGGTTTTAAGCATCTGAAGCTCATGGAACTACAAATCTTTTGGGGCATTGTCAACATGAAACACATCGAATTTGCAGCTTTGATACGGGACGACATGATGTCTTATCTTAAAAAGCCTGGCACCAAGATCCCTTATATCAGATACACAAAACTGTTGATCCAAAGGATTCTAGGGAATAATCCAGATATTCCCTTGAGACTTGATGACCCCAACCATCACTCCGTGTTGCTTGAGCCCACACTCAATGTTTTCAGATTTAAGGACTCCACACACGAAGAAACAAGGTGCGGTATTACCAGATTGCCTTCTTACTACTGCTATCAAAAGACTTCAATCGTACAAACGATATCTGGAAGCAGTTGAATCAGGCAAAGTGGGATTCATAGATGAAAAATCTTCTGTACACCCTGTAGAAGACCATGAGAGGCAGTGCTGGAATATTATGCGCACACGAGTACGAGAAAGTATCCAAAGAGGACTCACACACTCAAAAAGAGAATTCCATTAAAGGATGCCATCCCTATTCCCAAACCAGAACCAAAACTGATGGACAAGGACTCGGAGGACACTGAAACAGATGAAGAGGTTATTTACTCAGAATCTGCAACAGATGATACACTAACAATTGCAAAACCTCTCAGTCCCAAGTCTGATAAAGGGAAAACTCCAGTGCAAGAGCAGGAAGAAGAGAGCTCCGATGAAGAGCCACTGGATGAAGACAAGGATTACAGAAAGAAATTGAAGAATCTCGTGACTTCAACATGTTGCTAAAGAATTCAACCTACAACAAACTCTGTGCCCTGGAGGGTCAGTGGTGGTGAACTAACCACACTAGTTTCCGATGCGGTTAATCAACCCGATAAGGGAAGTGGTACCACCACCCACGAATCAGACCAAAAGCAACTAGAGGATGAGATGGTCTTTGACTTTGAGGAACCTGATAAGAAGAGGGAGAAGACTGAGAAAATTACTGATGAAGATGTAGAGGCTGCAGCTAAATAAAAAGCAGAAAAAGAAGCTCAAGCTCAAGCAGATGAAGAGGCAAGGATCAAGGCTGAAGAAAAGGCTCAAGCGGAAAAGGAATCTAATGATTACATTCTAGACAGTCCCGCACGTAGCAAGGAACAAACTTCTGAGCTACCAAAGGACCCTGAGCCTCCTCATGAATCATCATTGTCAGACTCATTTTCTCACTCATCTCCACCACCATCCAAAGACGCTACCACCAGATCCGCATCCAGATCAATAAAGAAACCAATCGACACTTGGATATCACGTGCAAAGACAAAGATTGTCAAAGCTGTCAGGCAAGTAAGGAAGAAAGACGTGGTCAACAAGAAACTGAATCAACTGGCTGACAGAGTTAACATTCTTCAGGACGTGATAAACGAGTTTTCAGATGAAAGAGAACAGATGCAACAGTTTCTAAACAGAGATATTCAAGGGGAAATGGACAAGACGATCAGAGAATATACTCACAAGTTTCTCATCGAAATCGTCCCTGGAGTGACAAGAGAGATGTTCACCAGACAACTTTATCCGAATCTCATGCAATTGGTCAAGCAAACAATGCAATCTACTCCGGTAGCAATGCAAATCAACCCAATTGAGCCTAAGGTTATCTCTGATGCAGAGTTGATCTCCAATCTTGTGCTACAAATGTCTAAACGATCTTCAACGTTTACTTCTGATGAAGCTAAACTTTTTGAGGCATTGCTGGAATATCAACTAAAAACTTCTTGCAAAGCGGCAGCTGAAAGATCTAAACGTTCAAGGGACGATGATGATGCGGATAAGGACTCTGAGGCGAAACGAAAGAAGAAAAATGATGATTCATCTTCAATGCCTCCACCACCCGAAAGACCTCCACAGCTAAAAGATCTCCACCACGCTCTCCTCCGCAAAAGACAACCCTCAGGACTTTGAGTCACCACCACAAACAGAGAAAACCGGTGATCACTTTGAATACACTGGTGGTGACGATGAAGAAATTCTTGACCCCCAACAACAACCTACTTCTTTTACATCAACAAAGAAACCAACATCATTAACAAAGCCTAAGAAGAAGAAAAAGACCAATGTTGTGTCATGGCTAGATGATGATGACACTGAAGAGTATGACTGGTTCTCTAAACTTGTTCATGCCACACCTCGTACCACGACAAGAAATGGTAGATGGAGATCGCACAATGGAGCATGTGAAGCTTATACAGAAAAGTTCAAAGTGAAGAAAAGGACCAAAGCGAAATTGAGGCGAATCAAGAATGATGCATTTCAACGCTTAAAAAAGACAGCCGACAGTGCAATCGAAGTCGAATATCATCTCGACAACATTGCATGAGCCATGTCTAACAACATTGATTGGCTCAATCCTGAATCAATCATTGACTTCACCAGACAAGATAAAGCTCCATACTACACTTACTGGACCAAACCACTACCTACCATTGGCCGACCGGATCAACCCAAGATTCCATACCGCTATTTCTTCAACAACGACCTAGAGTTTCTTCTACACGGCAGCGATGTTACCAGAAAATAAGCTACATCACTTACCTTCCCTTTCCCAGCAGCAATATACTCCAACAACATAGCCATCGAGGAAGAAGCCACAAGAATGTTTGCTGACAATGTGGAAAAATACGACCTCGATGCACTATATGGGATTCATCATTGGCCAGAACTACGAAGAATCTACTACAAAAGCTGCCAGGTTCTTAAGTCGAAAAAGGAAGTGTTCAGTGACAAACGGATCGTTGCAATATAGCATGTTACCCTGTCGTCGAAGTGGGACTACACATTCCTAAAGAAAATAGTGGTCAACCGACAAGACGAAGAGGAATATGACTTTTGTGAAGCGGATTTTCCGAGATTGTCGCTAAATAACATTGAAGATATGTATCTTGCCAAGGTACAAGGACGAATGCGACATTTCTCTACAACTATCCAACGCGAATACATCAAGTCATTGCTCATATTCATCCGAAGCATCGTGATCCAAGAACGTGTAGAAGATATTCAACTTGCCGTGGAATCGTATGAGGAGCGTGTTAATCTCACAAAACCACAGCTTTACCTTCCCGACATAAACCAACTTGCTCAGTACACCCTTATCTGGAAACCATTTGGGGTAGTCTACCGAAGTGAACTACACCACAATTGCTTCATGGCGTGCAAAGAGCTTCATAAGTTTGGGGATCACACATTGAAGAAGGTTCGGGATGGGTTAGCATACAGGTTAAAGGAGATTCATGACGGCATAGGGTCACCGAAGAGATGGAATTCAAGGGATAACAGGGATGTGAAGAAGATCATCACTCGTATTGATGAAAGGTTGTTCAGACGAGATCAGATAAGAACGTTGGAGAGTTTCGTAGGAGGTCGTCCAAGCATATCTCTCACAGGCTACCAACGTCCAGAACGCATTCCTGGAGTTATTGCTGGAATACCTGATACTCCTGGTACCCCTTGATTTGTTTCTCTTTTCATTATTTAGATGTGTGATTTTTTATCTGACAATGGCTTGTGGACACATAACAGTGTACAACTCGTACTTGTCATGAAAAGACCATGTGGTACGCTTCAGTGCCACAATCCTTATAAAAGGAGCGAAAGCTTCTTACTTTTGAGTAAAACTAATCAAAACTTTCACTTTCAAAGTTTTGCTCAAAAGAACAAGTACTTCCCCTTATGATTTTCAAAACCTCAAAAGTTAATATCACTTATTGAGGGGGAGTATTTGATTTAAACTTTGTTCATAAATTGTTCCTCATGATAATCTTCCCACAAAACTCGAAATGGACATATTCGATATCAAAATTTCATCAAAAATACCTTTTATATGCCATTTTTGAGGGGGAGAAAAATTATGTGATAAGAAATATGTTGTAAATTGCTATTGAATCTTCGTGATAAAGGCTTAACCAATGAATTGACGAGCTCTTAAATGTTAGTAACTCGAAAAGACTTGTCTGGGACGGGTAATAATTTCAAGCTAGTTCGCTAGTGATATAAACGTGTCTCGCAAAGGACTTGTCCTAGTAGAATGTACCATTCGATAAACTCTTGGTAGACATGAATCTTGACGGGTCAAACCTCCTCAACAAGGAGTGTTTACAACTTCAAGCTGACCTAGTCAGTGATGTAAACGTGTCTCGCAGAGAATTGTCTGTCTTGAGTTGACCAATTCAAAAGTGCGCGCTCTTCTCTCACCGTGCAGATTTCTGTCAAAATACTTAAGCACGTGTGGAGGGGGAGTATTTATGCAACATTTAAAACTCTTTCAGTGGTACAAAATGTTTTTACTCATAACCACTTTGAGAGATTCTTCATGTAAACGATTTTATGGCAACATAGGTTAGTCATGGAGTTATAAGGCGACTAAGGTTAGGAATAACTGTCCTATGATCCGCCAGAGCCGGAGGGATCTATCCAAGGACATCACCAATAGTTAGAATATAGAAGTCCTTAGGTATGATTATAAAAAGGAGAAAATGAGAATCGGAGAAAGAAGGAGTTGAAGAATTAAAAAGAAAAGTAAAGAAAAGGGTGAAAAGAAATAGCCTCCAAATTATTCAACTTAGGGCAGACACCGGGTTCAATACATATGCTACTGGATGTCACTTGATGACACCGGTATTGAAGATTAAAATCGTCATGGACCCAGTGACGCATGCACTAAACCTTCTTAGCCACTCAAGTTTCTCTCAACAGAAGCTTGTTTCATTCTCACAGGGAACCCTACGTAAACTATCGACTTTCTCTTGGAGATTACTGGTATTGAAGAAGGAGACCCTCTCCCTAGTCTCCGCTCAGGAAAACCAAAGCGCACTATTGAGACTAGAGTCACGAGATTCATCAAAAGATCTCTTAGGTACACTTGACAATTCATCGCTTGTCGTTCAACAATAAGAAAACAAGAGATACATTATCGAGTCCTTCACAGATCTTAGCAATCTGTCGAGAACATTTATGAGGGGTTCACAACTGTGATCCTCAGTAATTGAATGGAAACTCTTGCCAGGGTGTTAGGAATTAGAAATTCCATGTTAAAGTGTCGGTCACCTCAATTATAGTCTAGCATATGTTAGCTCGTAGATTTGTAGTTATTTACGTTGTTTAGTAGTTTATTAGTTATTTAGTAGCGTAGATTAGTTTAGTGTAACACCGTGGAGGAAGGACGGGTCTTTACCCACTGTATGCCTGATCCACAGTCCGATAGGAGGTCGTATTGTTTGTAAGTATAAATACCGCTTCCATCCATGGAAGGGGTGTGGCTTGGCAATCAAACCTTTTACATTTTATTGAACCAACTCTCTACTAAGAACACCATCTCTCTACTTTCTCTCTCTAAAATATCTAACATGTATTTTGATCATCCTAGACCACCCGAATCATCAAACACAATAATATTACGATCCTACAAATGGTATCAGAGCCAAGGTTTTTTGTGTTTTGATGATTTATTGTTGCTTTGATACATGTTTCTAAACTTTTTTTGTGTACTGTTTTTATGGTCAGAATTATTATCTTTTGATAAACAGTTTTTCAACAGCTGTGTATTGCTTTTGGTCAAATCAGATTGGTACTCAGTTTTTAAAAGTTTGTGTATTGCTTTTGGTCAAATAAGTCTCATGGTTTATCAACAGTTGCATATATGTCTTGTCTCTTTATTTAGTCCAAACAGATTAATCAATATGTAAACTGTTTTTTTTCTTCCATACCGTGACTTTTGATAGTCTAATGGCCATATCTGCTTAGTCATTTTTGAGGTCAATATGGGTCAAAATATGCATCGCTATAAAACTTTTCTGGGTTTATTTGAAGCTGGCCGGATAAGTAGTCGGAAAAACTCATCGGAAAAGGTTTATGCTCATACTAGCGAGTTGTACTATATGTAGCGACTTGTGACTCTACTGGTAGCGACTTGTCTTTACAAGTCGTCTAACTAGCGAGTTGTCAACAGAAAAATGAGGTAGCGACTTGGCTTTATAAAAGCTAGCGACTTGTTATGGATAAATGGTAGCGATTTGGTGACATTTTGACTTTTGAGTCAAACTGAATGGCTAGCGACTTGTCATAAGCCTAGCGACTTGTCATAAACCTAGCGACTTGTCTGTTATGTTTTAGAAAGGATGAAGAAGAGTTTTGACCATGACCATACAACTTTAAGAAGAAGACCACGACCTCAACAGAAACACTAATTACCAACGAGACTCGACCACAAGACAAACCTTATACCATCTATACCAAAAATCACACGACTTCAGGCTTAATTACCATCATCAGTCCAAATCACAACATATCTAACCTAAAACCCAACTCAAACAAATCGAAATTATCATCACTGAATCCCAAATGAAACAACAAAGAAACCACAAGACACGGACTTAAATTAAATAAAACCAAGATCTCAGTCTACTCTTTCCTTAGTCATATTCGAAAGAAAGATTAAATCCATCATCGATCCATGTGGAGATATACTCCTCTTTATTATCCGAATACTACTAAAGAATGACCAAGACCTCAGTCTCAATCATTCTCCATGTTCGGTTGAAAAGATAACAAACAACATAATCATATTACCTACCTGAGTCACATGGTTTGATCTTGAAGCCAACCCTGTGGCTTAAATGATGTCACCCGACCATCCCTGTGGCCGTCACCTTCCAGCCATCTCTGTGGCGCTTACAAGGTTTGAAGTAGTTGGAAGAATGAATGAAAACGGATGGGGGCTGAATACAAATCTGGTGTGTATTAGGGTTGACTAATGTATTAGGTTCGGATTTAAGTATGATGAGAATAGAGGTTATGCTTATGAAATGAGGAGAGGAGGGGCGGAATATTATGAGAAGATTAGGGTTTGTGTTTCGCTGGGTGTGTTTTAATCAGTAAATGAGGCAGATGAGATTATTTAGGGTTTGGTGATATATATTTGATTGCACGAATTTGAGATTAGGGTATGTGTGTGTGATGATGCTTTTAAATACCCCGAATTTTAGGGATTGTGTTAAGGGTTGGACCAGTTGCTACCTTGGGCCTCAAATGGATCAGTTTGTATGATGGATCGGAGTATTCACTTCTGAAATGGGCCTTTGGCAAAAAAAATTGCATTATACGTGAATCTTGATGCTAGCTTGTTCATGGGTTCATTTGCCACGCTTATATGTAATGGTGCAACAAGTAAGACATAAACAATTTTGTTATCCAAATGATTTAAAAAATAATAAATAAAAAAAAATAAAAAAAAATAAAAAAAATTATTGGATACAAATTTTTGTATTATGAAAGAGTGGTATTTTGGTCCAGTAATATTTTCACGGAGGGAATATTTGATTATGTTTATGGCTTGAATATGGATCGGGTATTATGTGTTATTTATGTAGGCCGTGTTATGTAAGAGCATATGAGTCGATCAAGAATGTTGAAATTTCTCATATGATTATGTGATTATATGGACCGTATGATGATTTGGTATAAATGGAGTGTATGATATGGGCCGTGAGATTATGATCGAATGAATTATTAGATCAGGTATTATTTGAGAATCGGTTCCATAGAATCATTAAGAAGTTGTACCAATGTCTCACATTTGATGGATAAGTGTTATTTAGACCATGATTATATTGAATATGGGAAGTTTGGACTTGGAATATCATGGGCTTTGACCTGGTTGCTTGGATCAATATTCATTGTCCAAGCATCGATGGGCTTCTCATGAGATTTGGCTGATTATGAGATTTGATTTGACGTTGTGACTTGATTGGTTATGCTGATTGATACCTTGGTTTATGCATCTTCACAAAGAATATTTTGTCTCGGCTTGAATTTCTATTGGAACTAGGGTGACTACGGAGATGTTGTACGGTATTTCTTATTTGGATATGAAGCGAGGTTTATCGGACACGTTTACTTATTTCGTCTTCTTTCTTTCTACCATTCCACGAAGATGACTTGTTTGGGCATTTATAAAGGGTGATAAGGACTTGGCTATTTAGTTACGTTTGTGATTCTTTCTCGCTTAACTCACAACGTAGCTATCACTTCGTTGTCTCACTCAGTTGAGAATGTCAAGAGGTTTTGTACATTGGGTACACCGTTTCTTTTTCACGAGGATTAGTACAAGCTTAAGTAACAAATCTGGGGAATTCTACTTCATGATCAAGTTTGGTATATCGGATTTACTTCACCAAGTAGTCACAGCAATAGCCGTCAGATTATGTGGAAGATGTGTTTTCCAATGTGTTAATTGGTTGGTTGATGATTTTGTAGATGTTAGAGTAAGAATCATTGATGAACCGCTGCATGTTCCCCTAAAACAGATATTCACTGAAACCAAAGTCGTCATAACACATTCAAGCTGACATTGTTTACGGTTTTGTCTTGATTTTGTAAAATCCGACGAAAGAACCTATTTCTTGGTTTAAATCATAGACTTGTAAAATCCCGTGACAATGGAAACATCTTGGTATTAGTAAAGTGCATTTCCGGATCTATCTCACGGTTTATTCTTGGTTTTGTAAAATCCCGCGAAAGAAACTATTTCTCGGTTTAAACCATAGAGTTGTAAAATCCCGTAATGTGGAACCATCTTGGAGAAGAGAAAGTGTAATTCTGGAGCTTACTTGATGCTGGTGCTACGGTTTCTGCTTCAAAGAAGGGATAAAGGGGTGTACTTCATGAATTAGGTGTGTTTGGGTTGTCTTCATGGCAGTTTGGTTATTACATGGTTTTACGGGGTTATGTGCTTTTAACCATGGTCGGGATGAAAACCATTATCAAAGTTCTTTTAAACGTCAAAGAAGGCTAGATTTGAGCAGTTCAGAAGATGTGACAACGGCGTTAATTCAGTATTATTTATTTGAGATTGAAGTGAAATATCACGGGCGAGTGTACTTAGTATCTGAAGGTATCGGGGATGGTTGGATGAAGATTCTTCATGATCCTTGTTCGAGCTTTTTCCAAAAACGAAGACTTGGAAATCTAGTTATTTTTGGGAGTTTTTTTTTTCTTTTACCACGAGGGGAAATTGGGCTCGTATCACCACAAAATAACTATCACTTTAAAGAGTTACGTTGTAGTGCTCAGTGTCACATTCAATTATGGATTTTCAAGAGGTGATGTACGTCTATTACTTGATGGTTGGTTGGATGAAGAGTATAGAGTACTTAGAGAGTACTTAGAGATGCTAATGGAAATCGGCACCGCTCTTTGTTACATATGTGCAAGTATAAGTCATGAGTTCGGGTTAGTTTTCTTCAGGGTCAAATTCATCATATTGGGTTTTCTCCATCAGCTGTCACGACAAAGAGCCTACAGAATGATAATGGGGATGATTACATGTTTTGCTAAAAGAGCTGAAAAGAGAGAGATTATGACGTATGAACACTACAGTTCATGCCTTGTACTCTAAAGAAAAGAAAAGTGTACGTGTTAGTGCGCTTTATCTTCTGAAGAAGAGAAATCTTCTCTATTATGACCATTCTCATCAACATGCTTCATGCTTTTTCCATGTGCTTTCGATTATCAAGTGAACCGGGCTGCCGTTGATTGTTTTCTTATTCCACTTTCTCAACTATAATGACGATGTCGACATCATGTGCTAATTTTGCGGGGGAGAAGTGTGAATTGAATACTTTTGGATGATTTCACTTATTTAGTCAAGAATGGCAACTTTGTCTGCAATTCTTGAGGGGGAGAAGAAGTATGATGACACTACATGTTGTTTTATATGAGAATAAATGGTCAAATGGCTCCTAACTCATGTAAGAACCGAGCTTCTTCTTATCGGGTCATCTTCACATGGAGTTTCTTTTAAGAGCCGTTGGTTGACATCTTCACTCGGATTGATGAGTTTATCGACAAAGTGCTTCCGATTAATGCTTCACGTATACATCAACATGATGATTCCGAACAATCTCTCTGTTCTTGTTTGATGTGATTGGTAGTTTGGTGTTACCATCTTGTGTGTTTGTTACGGCCTGATTGCTGATTTCCTTGATGAACATCTTTCTGTTCTTGTTTGATTGGGAGGGATTTTAGTTAAGGGGATTTGCAAGATGTAAGTTAATTGGGATGCTTTTTGGTGGGATGCTTTTTGGTGTGAGTTGAAGATGTTAACACTCTATTCCCCATTCGGACAATCTTGAAGAAGGTCGAGTCTACAGTCGGTTCTACATTCTCTGCTACATGTTAGAAGACTAAAGACAAGTTGCATTTGATTATCTAAAGACTTCTTCTTAATCTGGGCATTTATCAAACAGATTGTCGGTTTAGGGGAGAGCACTAATTGGGGGAGAGTGATATGTCGAATTTAATCCCCAATTAGACTTGCTCATATTCTTCAGCAAGTTGATTCTCACAAAGACTTCTAATATTCTTCTCACATGATTTCTAGTATTTGGGCTTATATTAAGTTGCTGATTCTGAAGTATCAAAACCAGCAAGGGGGAAGGAGACATACATATAAAAGCATAACGAGTACACATGATGAACTTAATACTTCTAAGTGATTGAAGTTATCCCGAGAAGACAAATGTCATGACCGCAGAGAAACTCAGTGTATCTAGTGGCTTCTAGTGTTCTTATTCCAACTATGTGGGGGAAGAGATGTTAGAGAAAGTTTCTGAAGATAAAAGAGGTACACAAGTACGACATATTCAAGGGAGATAAATGTGTAACATGAGGGAGGTGTTATCAGTTATTCTCTCGTTGGTAATGTGTGTACTTCGGATTCTTGAGCTTCATACACATTCATCAGGGACGAAAGATGTGAACATAGGGGAGGTGTTCTTCATTACCCTCATGATGTGTATTCGGGAGAGTTCTTGGATATTGGTGTACTTCGGATTCTTGAGCTTCATACACATTCAGATGGGACGAAAGATGTGAACATAGGGGAGGTGTTCTTCATTACCCTCATAATGTGTATTCGGGAGAGTTCTTGAGCTTTATACAAAGAGACTGACTGCATCAACTCAACTACTTGGGGGAATTGTTCTCTTGACACCTTTTGGAATGGATTGCTTCAGACTTCAGTGGAAAAGGAATTTGAGAAGATTATTTAAGTGTGAGATGAAACGTTGCTGTTCTTCTATTAGATAATATAACCTCGATTATCGTTCTTAAATGGAGTAGCGGGATTTATGATAATGGTGTGCTTCTTCGTGCACCTGGCTAAGGCAAGCTTGAAATAGAGCTTCGAATCTGCTCAGCTAAAGGTTTTTCGGTTTGGGGGAAGCCCAAGTCTCACTTTCAATGGTTCAATTTCTTTCTTCAATGCAAGAGCCTCGGAAGCTTTGGTGGTGAAAGTTTTAGGGATGATGACTTCTATCTTCTACAACGGGCTGCTCGACTATCTCTCTTATCTCGGCATCATCATCATCTTCTTAAAATATATCATCTATATCTATATGTTGATATTTTCAAAAACCAAATACAAAAATATAAAACCAACAAAAGCCATAAAAAAATGAAAAATTTGAAAAGACCAAAAATATTGTTTTTCTAAAACATGTCTTCTGGTATCGATAACATCTGCGGTCTTAGAAATGTCATTCAACAATGGCACGGGACCATAGATGAAGTTCGAGCAGGAGGTGTAAATATTCTTTTTCCAAAACATGTCTCTAAATATGGCTTACAGTTATTTCAGACTGTAACCCGGGCTTAAACTATGGTTTGCTATTATTTCAGATAGCAACCCACTCTTCAAGAAAGGAAAGTGTTGCGCTAAACCAATTTTTCAAATATTTCGTGCACTTATCCTAAAAACAAAACAAGGAAAGTATGTCGAATGACTGCTATTCCTACTCAAATATTTTTCCGTCGAAAATTCTTCAGAAAAATATTTGTTTTAACAAAATGGTGGTAAAATGAGTTGCTTTAAAAAAAACAATCAGATTCAGAGTTTTTATAAAATTGAAAACTCAATCAATGACTTCAGCACTTTTAAACTTTTCAGAAAATGAGTCATTGATTGACGGGGAATTTGTTTTCAAATTTACATCATCTAACGAGCTTTCTTAATTATCCTACGTGCTTAATTAAAAATGATATTTGCCTATGTCGAAGGACTAGGAATTAAGGATATGATTGTTAGGATTAGATGATTAGAGTTTGATGAACACATAAATCCCATGCCTTATATGAACTGATTGATATGTTGAATTGACTTGTATTAGTCGATTGTTGTTTGGGTGTTGTCGACCACCATATATATGTATGTGTGTTCACTAACGTATGCAGGTATATTGGTATATAAGAATGTTCCCAATCCGGATCCCACAATTGAAGATAATTGGATGCCGAAAGGAAAGGGTAACTATTTCTTGGGTTGACAAATGAAGAAACGGAGCTTAATTTGACTTCAATGGAAAGTTGGCATAAATGCAACGTAAGAGGTCTCACTGCATCAACAGATGGTTTTCTTCTAAGTGATTGAAGAAACGGAGCTTAATTTGACCTCAGTTGGCATTAAAATGCAACGTAAGAAGTCTCACTGCATCAGAAGACGGTTTTTCTTCCAAGCTCTATAGCAACAACATAAGCTTCTCAACCACCTAACGTATCTTTGTGCAGGGATACCATTTTTTCTAAAACCTTGAATAAAATTGTTTTTGAAAATGGAAAAATATTGTTTTCAAAATAAATTGGACTAAATTTTGAAAATCACCGGACTTCTTTGGGAAAATTGCATGAAAAGTCATCATACTTGGCACTTATTGTCATTGTGTGTAGCGACCTATTTTTTTTTATCATTGTTACACAAACTTTTTGGGAGCGTGCTATTGTGTGTATCGGTGACTTGTTTAACTTGGTGTAGCAGGTCATGTTAACGACCGTTAAATTTTTTATTGCACCGTTAGTCCTTTTCCGTCTGTTTTTAACGACCGTTATTATATTACTGCACCGTTAGTCATTTCGCCATTATTTTTACACGTTTTCGTACGTTTTACACGTTTTCGTCCGTTTTTTCACGGTTTCGTTCGTTTTTACACGTTTTCGTCCGTTTCACACGTTTTTACACGTTTCGTTCGTTTTTACGTGTTTTTACACGTTTTTACAAGTTTTTACACGTTTTTACACGCTTTCGTCCGTTTTTACACTTTTTCGTCCGTTTTCTCCTAAAAAAAAAACGTGTAAAATGAAAAAAAACGAAAAAAAAGGTGTAAAACGGACGAAAACGTGTAAAAACGGACGAAAACGAAAGAACACGTGTAAAAACATGTAAAAACGGACGAAAACGGACGAAAACGTGTAAAAACGGACGAAAACATGTAAAACCGGACGAAAACGTGTAAAAACGGACGAAAACGTGTAAAAACGTAAGAACACGTGTAAAAGCGTGTAAAAACGTGTAAAAACGGACAAAAACGGAAGAACACGTGTAAAAATGGACGAAAACGGAAGAAAACGTGTAAAAACGGACGAAAACGTGTAAAAACGGATGAACACGTGTAAAAACGGACGAAAAAGTGTAAAAACGGACGAAAGCGTGTAAAAACGTGTAAAAACATGTAAAAACGAACGAAAACGTGTGAAAACGGACGAAAACGTGTAAAAACGAACGAAACCGTGCAAAACGACGGAAACGTGTAAAAACGGAAGAACACGTGTAAAAACGAAAGAAAACGTGTAAAAACGGACGAAAACGTGTAAAAACGGACGAAAACGGACGAAAAAGTGTAAAAACGGACGAAAGCGTGTAAAAACGTGTAAAAATTTGTAAAAACGAAGGAAAACGTGTAAAAACGTGTGAAAACGGACGAAAACGTGTAAAAACGGACGTAACCGGGCAAAAACGGACGGAAAAGTGCAAAACGGACTAAAACGTAAAAAACGGCGAAAATGACTAACGGTGCAATAATATAATAACGGTCGTTAACAACAGACGGAAAAGGACTAACGGTGCATTAAAAAAGTTAACGGTCGTTAACATGACCTGCTACAAGTTAAACAAGTCACCGATACACACAATAGCACGCTCCCAAAAAGTTTGTGTCACAATGATAAAAAAAAATAGGTCACTACACACAATGACAATAAGTGCCAAGTATGATGTCTTTTCATGCAATTTTCCCGACTTCTTTTTATCAAAACCTATGTCACTCAATTATCGACTTCGGTCATCGATTGAGGGGGAGAGTGATTTAAAATATAATATTTTCAAACAATAGTTCTTCATAAAAGTTCCGGTTTGTACGTTAAAATGTGGTGATCTAAAGGTTTAATGTTATGTCATGGTATGATTTTTCTTTTGAATCAAGGTCTTTCAAAACGAAATTTTTTCTGTTCTTGTTTGATTGTGAAATTGTTTTATTTTACTTAAAGATCTCTTAAAACAATCATACCTGACACTAACAATCTTTAACGTCTTAAATTGGTCCTTATTTGTCAACTTTCAAAATTAAATCTTGCCACGTCTTTCCCCTAAAATTTTCTAAATGATTTAAATCATTCGGGATCACAAATCTCAAATGGTTTGAAATTTTTGATCGGGGGAGAGATCGTGATTTAAATCTCAAATATGTTTTAATGGAATCGGTTTTAGTCCTTTATAGGCACTCCTGCCTCCATGTGCCAAACGATTTCAAATACACGATGCACATGTTGAGGAGGAAGATTTATCCAAAAACATGATGAGTATTTAAACCAGGCCACATTTTCTCACATGTTTTCTAAACCTGATTAAATCACTTGAGATCCAAAATCTCAAAGGGTTTGATATTTTTGATCGGGGGAGAATTTGTGATTTAATTGAGAAATCCGATATATACTGATCGATTTGATTCAAAGTGCAAGTTCTCTCTAATATGTGCCAAACTCTTTCGGTTATCGATGCACATATTGAGGGGGAGCAAATGGTTTCTTAATGGCTTTTGAAATCGTGGATGTGCTTCAAATGAACTCTTGCTTCTATGTGATAAAATGATTTCAAATATCCTATGCACATATTGAGGGGGAGAATTTACCAAGAAAATTAAATGGCTATTTCTATGAAAATTGTGATCAAAGAAAATATTTCAAAGTCCTCTTGCCTCCATGTGCTAAACAATTTCTAAATCATATGCACATGTTGAGGGGGAGGTTTTCTAAATGATCAAAACTATTAAGGTACAAAATGCTTTGATCTCGTATCACAAGTACCTTGATTGTTTTTCCAAATGATTTTTTAATTAGTTTCAACGAAGAATGAACTGTACCAAAAGACCGACCATTTTACTTTATGTATGGAGTTATAAGGATGGTGAGGTTAGGTATTAGTTCCCACGATCCGCCAGAACCGGAGGGATCTACCCAGGGACAATCCACTAGATAGTGTAGAGTCCTTAGGTATGATGAAAAAAGGAGAAAAGTGAGATATGGTAAGAGTGCGGACTGAGACGAGCTAGTAATCTGGAATAAACCCAACAAGGTTCTAGTAATGAAGTCTCGTAAGCACTGAAGGGGTTGAAGAATGAAAAAGAAATGAATGTGAAAAGGGTGAAAAGAAATAGCCCTCCAATAATTCAACCTTAGGGCAGTAACCGGGTTCAATACATATGATACTGGTGTTTACTAAGGTAACACTGGTATTGAAGACAAGACGTCATGGACCCAGTGACGCACTGCACTAAACTTCCCAAGCTACTCAAGTTCCTCTTAAAAGGGCTTGTTTCATTCTCACGGGGAACCGACATTATCTATCGACTTTCTCTTAGAGATTGTTGATATTGAAGAAGGAGACCCTCTCCCTAGTCTCCGGCATAGGAACCAAATGTGTACGATTGAGTCTAGAGCCAAGAGATCATCCACAATATCTCATTAGGACACAAAATTAATGAAGACTTGCTGTTTCACACAATGTGGAAAGTAAGTATATATTTAGAGTCCTACGCATTATCCTTGTGGTATTGCCAGAACATCCGAGTGATATGAAAATATTCACGATGAAGATGGAAATCCTTCTCGAGCCAACATCAAACAAGCTCTTGGTGGGTGACATGTGAGATCTTTTCTAAAGGTCAAGCTTGTGACAACTGGATAGAAACGATGGGGCGATTCACTCATGAATCAACCTTGGTCCAGGAATGGAATTGACGGATACTTTTGGAAAAACCGTTCGATGTGCAAATCTTCTTTTTTTCTAGCACGTCGAATGTGTACTCATGTTTTGAAACACAAAAAGTATCTCTGATTGAAAAAAATACTTTTGGAAAAACCGTTCGATGTGCGAATCTCTTCTTTTCTCTAGCACGTCGAATGTGTGCTCTTTTATATACAAAAAGTATTTTTGATTGAAAATTGATCTTTCTCATAAAACCTTCGTCGTATTGCAAAACTCTTTCTTCAAGCAATACGCGATTGTTTTTCAAATCAATTTTTCATCAATCAGTGACTCTCAATTCGCTGGTTCACTCACTCCGTGTTGTCTTCTTTGAGATGTTCCGGTTTGAGAACAGCTAGAACAGCTGCGAAACCCTGTCAAGGAGGTTCTTCGGAACTCTACCTGATCACAGGTAGTACTTGTACTGATCAACGAGGAACCGTGGGCCGTGTACCTCAATTCAACGAAAGTGATCAAAGACACTTTCGTGTGTTTTATTGCTAATTGTTGTTTGCAAGTACATTTGGACAGTTGCAGCTGATCAGAATTGAAGAGTCAATCAAAAGCCGCATGCTCACAGCATCCACACTTAACTGAAGAAATCATGACTGGTGCATATCTACAGAACCTGGCTCTGATATTTTCATACTATGCTTCTGCTACACTGCCGCAAATATCATGAACCAGTAAAGCTTCCGCTACTCTGATGGAAAGATGTCATGATTCAAAAGTGTGAGCATGTCGGTCCAAAAGTCACAACATCACATGAAGGCAACACAACTATGGATGATCCAGAGAGATTTATTGTGGCTGATGATCTCAATGAAAGCTCAAAGATGTGGATCAGTTCAAAGACCTCCACTTAAAGTACAAATCAATGCGGACTTTGAAGAATCGCTACAAAAGCACAAAGATTGCGGAATTGAAGAATTGAAGTCTACGAGCTCAAGAACAAAGACAAAGAAAGAATGCTAGGATGCAAAATGTATTTCATGGGGTGACCTCCCTTAGGGGGAGATTGTTAGGAATTGGAAATTCCATGTTAAAGTGTCGGTCACCCCAATTATAGTCTAGCATATGTTAGCTCGTAGATTTGTAATTATTTACGTTGTTTGTAGTTGTTAGTTATTTAGTAGCGTAGATTAGTTTAGTGTAACACCGTGGGAGGACGGGTCTTTACCCATCGTATGCCTGATCCACAACCATAGGAGGTCGTATTGTTTGTAATATAAATACCCTTCCATCCATGGAAGGGGTGTGGCTTGGCAATCTAACCTTTTACATTTTATTGAACCAACTCTCTACTAAGAACACCATCTCTCTACTTTCTCTCTCTAAAATGTCTAACATGTATTTTGATCATCCCAGACCACCCGAATCATCAAACACAATAATATTACGATCCTACGCAGGGTCAACATCAAACAGCCCTGACAGCAGGTCACTTCAGTAACTCCTTGTGGGTTACGCTTAGTGTGTCTCAAACGGTCTACAGTCGTGGGTGATGCTTCGGTGTACCTCAGTGACTCACATGAACTGTAGGTGTACTTCGGTACATCGCGTTATCTCACTTGTGGGAATCCAGTTCAGGAACAGCCTTTGTGAGAATTAGAGACGTGTTTTCACACTATGCTGTTAACACACTCGAAGTTCAAACTTGTAAGCGCTGGATTATTTCTAACCCATGTTTTATGTTTTCTTCTTATGGATGCTCGCGGGAGGAAAAGATTGTGCAGATTCTTCACATGCTCATACCAACAACAACACTAATTAAAGTTCTCTCAAAAGGCAACACAAAGTCAGAATGTATCTTCGTCAAAGTCAAAGAATCTACAAAGTTTAAAGACTAAGAGAACTACATCAGTACTGTATATTCAACGTTAAAGAGTGTGTGAGCATGTTGGAGAAAGACGTGGAGACACTGGAGCAACGAAGCTGACCTGATGCAGATAACCACATCATACTATCACTACCACCACAAAGAACAAAGATCAAAGAACAAAGAAAATGAAGACGTCAAAGCTGAAAAACTTCGAAGAAAACAAGGTCCCTACACTGGGGAGATTGTTGGAATCAAGGAACTTCTTCTCACAAGAAAGAAGAATGTCAGAAGACGTCAAAGCAACTATTACATCAGCACCTACAACGTTTTTCACTCATATCATCAATTACCAACACTTAGGGGGAGATTGTTGGAATCACTCCTAAACTACATTACAAGTGTTAGTAATTAATATTGTAATAGTTAGCTTAATTAGGCTTTTATGTTAGTACTTAAGACAAGGCTTATGTAGAAAGCCCATAAGCCTTGGCCCAAGCCCAATAAGTAAAGGAAGGGAGCTTGAGTGTTGCCCTAGCTCCTTCCCTATAAATACCTTTGTAACTCTCATTTGAGAGTTGGTTGTTCATTTTATCACAAAACTTACGCCTAAACTTTCTTCATATATACGTGTGTTTGTGTTAACTTGTTCATCCAATCACTCCTTCATCTATACTTCTCATATTGATGCTTGTGTTACAAACATGGTGACCTAACACAAACCTTTATTATAAACCTAATAAAGCTATTACAACAAGGAAGAAGAATGAATAAAACTAGCATCCCCCCTCATCTCTATTTATAGAGATGAGGGGGTAGAAACCTTTCCTAATTCAAATAGGAAACATCCTTGGCTTGCACTCCAAGCTACCTAATCCTAGTTTATGTCTAACACCTAATCTTATTACAAAGTACAATTAAGTCCCTAATCTATATTTAAGTTTACTACTAATATATAACAATTTCCACCTTAGGAGTAATACTTAAACATAACCGATACTCAGCACCTTTTCCTTGTACTGGAACCTTGGACCGGGGACCACCTTGTCGACCAGGCATTGTACTTCAGTAATTTTCCAAGATTAGCTTCCGTAGACTCCTTCATTTTCTTCTTTTCAGCAAAGTTATCCTCTGACCCTCTTGACCAGTACACTCTTGTTACCATATGTCTGCCCCACCTTTATACCAAGGTGTACCTTTTCCTGCTCCTTTACCAAGCAGTCCGTGTTTGTCTTTTCTTCAAGTTGCTTGTCCTCCAACTTTCTTTGAGCCACTGCAGCATCATCGTTACTATCCTGAACAACCTCAGCTTCACGATTTTCATGAGCTCCCTGCAGTTCCACCTCAAAACAAACACGTTTAAAAACCTGTACCTCATGGACCCCTATTTTAACTCCAGGACCAAGTTGTTTGAACCCAACTTGCTTGTGACCAAGTTGTTTGAACCCAACTTGTTTTTGACCAAGTTGTTTGAATCCAACTTATTTTGAACCTCCTTGCTTTTGTACACCAAAATTCTTCACTTTTGCTTCAAGAGTATACACACAGTTCTTTCCCCTAATCCTGGTCATCATAACCCGACAACCTTTGATCACCTTGACTTTACCCGACTGCATCTTCACAATATAACCCTCTTTTTCAAGAGTACCCAATGAAATCAAGCTCCTTCTTAACCCTGGAACATACCTGACATCTTCCAGTATAAAGCTTGAACCATCATGCAACTATATCTTCACTTTTCCTGTCCTCCTGATAGTGCATGTCCCTGTTATCACCTAACCAAACCGAACCACCATCAATATCCTTGAAGTCATACAAGAAATCCCTCCTAGGTGTCATATGAAAGACCCACCTAATCCATTACCAATTCAGTCATCTCATAATTTCTGACCTCCAGCAATGCTTCTCCAAAGTAGGCATTACCCTCGTCATCAGAAGAATCAGAATCCTGATCATGCTTAGCCTTCCTAACGAGCTCACTTGACTTTTCCAGTGGACAGACTCTCTTCGATGACCCTTTAAATGACATATGCAGCACTTGAGTTTGCCAGTTCCACCTCTTGACTTAAACCTCGAACTTCCACCAGAATGAGCTTTCCTTGAATGATCTGACCCTCCCCTTACATATAACCCGTCACCAGTTTCTTCCTTTGTGCCTTCAGTTCTTCTCTTCAACTCCCTTGAATTCAGAGTCGCAAGAACATCTTCCATTGTCAAGGATTCCCTCCCATACAACTATGTCTCCACAAAGTTTTCGTAAGACGATGGCAACGACGTAAGTAACATAAGTGCCTGATCCTCATCCTCAATCTCGATATCAATATTCGCCAAATCAAGTATCAACTTATTAAACTCATCTATATGATCACCCAGTTTCGTACCTGGAATCATATAGTACGTGTACAGCTTCTTCTTCAAATACAGTCTGTTTGCTAAGGACTTAGTCATATAAAGACTAGTCAACTTCATCCAAATTCCTGCAGCAGTTGTTTCCTTGGTAACTTCCCGTAAAACCCGGTCTCCCAAGCATAGAATCAAAGTATCAGTATGCCTTCTTTATCAAAGCAGCCTTTTCACCTGCTTCCATGTCCTCGGGTAATGTCTATAATGCAAAGATCACATCCCAACTGTACCATTAAAGCACGCGTCTTTATTTGCCATAACCCGAAGTCATTCTTCCCATCGAATTTTTTGACGTCAAAACTAGTTATAGAACTAGCCATTCTTCTTTTACCTTGCTAAAAACCATGTCAAGTTGTTTCTTAACCAACTTTACCGACAAGCCTCACAAGCCATGTGCAATATTCCCCTTGTTGCTATAAACCCTTCTTGCAAATCGAATTAATTAAAATAACCCTAACCCTCTATTTCGAACAAGCAACCCAGATCGTAAACTTGAACCCCAAGCGAACCACGATCAAAACTTGAACCACAAAGAAAAAAAACCCGCAACAAGAAACCCTTCAAAGTAATCGTATTATAAAACTAAAAATAAAATTACTTAGAAGTCGATTTTTATTATAAAAAATCGAACCCTCTTTTCTTTTTCAATCGTTAGACAGAAGATTTAGAAGTTAAATTTTAGTCAAACATAGATCAAGTCTCTTGTCTCTTAGCTCTAAAAGACTAAAACACCCCTGTCACCTTTGTAGTGTACTGGTTTAATAATTAAAAATGAACCTATATAAATTAAACCTTTAAAACGTATCTTCAACCTCTCGATGTCTACTGCTACAATCGACGATACCCGAAACCGAACCTCGAAACCTCGACCTAGCACTCGAAATTCAAAGACCACAATAACCGTGGCTCTGATACCACTTGTTGGACAAAACCGCCAACAACCTGAAGCTCAATCGCGGAACGCTAGATCGCTAGTTGTATCAAGCACACGTAGCAAGCACGAGAGGCACGATATACTACAAAGAAACGACAAGAATATGCACACGATATACCCTCGTACCAAACCTTTATTATAAACCTAATAAAGCTATTACAAAGAGGAAGAAGAATGAATAAAACTAGCATCCCCCCCTCATCTCTATTTATAGAGATGAGGGGGTAGAAACCCTTCCTACTTCAAATAGAAAATATCCTTGGCTTGCACTCCAATCTACCTAATCCTAGTTTATGTCTAACACCTAATCTTATTACAAAGTACAATTAAGTCCCTAATCTATATTTAAGTTTACTACTAATATATAACAAAAATTCTTTACCACACCTTCATATTTCTTCTAGTGCGACATAGCTAGCATAAGGTATGTCAACTGTCAAATCTGATTTTTTCCACATTTATTATTTTTTTAATAGAGTTACACAATCGCACAAGGTGTACTAAGGCAAATATTAGTTTTTTAATTAGTACTTTTTATTATTTATTGTTTTACAAACTAATTATTGAAACATTTATATAAGGGCCTTTTTCTTTTTCTTTTTTTCAATTTATTTAATATTTGGGTGTTTTTTGTTTAATTGATCAAAACTTATTTGGATTTTTATTTTTATTTTATTTATTTTTTTATTTTTATTTTTTACATATAATGAATACATATGAGGAATACATGTTATGGGAACACTGTTAGTATTTCCTAAGATACTCTTTAACACGCTTCTCTTTTTTTCTAACGTCTTAAAAGGTGGAATTAAGATAATGACTAGTTTGTTGATCACCGCGCGACTAGCTAATCGTATTACACCTCTTTCTTAACGAGGGTACAACTCAACTTTTGGTAACAGTTAACTATTAAGCTATATTAACCTTAAAGTTCACTACAACATCGATTGCTTTTTTACGCGATTTTTCGATGCTTTCGGCAAGAACATGTCTCTGCCAATAACTTTCAACGGGGACATGTCTCACCCAAAACGTCCCCACCACAGCCTTCTCACTGAATCTTTTGGCGAGGACCATTGTCCACTTTTGGCGAGGACATGCGGGACCCACAGCCTTTGAGCTGATCAAACTTGGTCCATTGTTATGTGTGTTTTGTGGGAATTGATGATTCGGTTATGTATGTTTTGTTGAATTGAGGACGATCGGTTAGGTTATATATAAGTAAAAAATTGGCGAGATAAAGTTGCAGTGTGGTGGGATAAATTGGCGGGTAAACTTTTGGCGGGACATGTCCCCGCCAAAAGCTATATTATTAGGAGAAGCCTTTGGCGGGATATAGTAAATGTGAGGAAGGAAAAATTAAAAAAAAATGGTTAACAATTTTAGTGAGGACATGTCCCTGCCAAAAGTATTGGCGAGAAAAAAGTGGGAACAACTGACAAGCTATGACTTTGGTCAAATTTTGGTAAATATCAAAAGTACTCCCTGCCAAAAACTTGCGTTGAATTTTTACTAAATGCCTCAGCATATTTGTGTGTCACGTCAGCTTACGTTTTCTCGTTTAACGACTTTCGATGGAGATAATGACGTCTCCACGAAAAGTCTGGTCGCCCGTCATCCTGTTTCCTGTTTGTTGTAGTGGTTAATGTTGATAAACATTAGAAATTAGGTAAAAGAAATATTTTTATACAATATTGCAACTTCTAATTAAAAAGAAATATTTTGTGCCTCAGTTTTTATCATGCAATAAAAATATAAAAAGCAATAATTTCAAAACATTTTTATTTTTTATTGAAAAAAAACATTTTTATTCACTAAGGTCTTTTATCTTGATTAAAAATTTAGAATTTCAAAAACTTTTTGTATAACGGTTCATTACTTAAACATTGTGATGTCATTTGTGTAAACTAACTTTGTTTTCTAAAGACATACATAGATGTTTCTTTATAGCATTCTTCTGAAAGGATATACATAAATTAGACCTCTACATCATCGTAGCCAAAATTTTAACCTTGAAGACACTATATCATTTTTTTTGTTGCAAAAGTGAAAGTATTGTATTAAACTCCAAAATCTTTACATCATAAGAATAAGAGACAAGATTTGGATCATCTTTCATTCCTCTCTATTCCACCCATCATACACCATCCGCCCAAGCTATTTACCCTTCACACATAAAGACCCTTCTTTATGGTACATCCCTACTGACTAGACCTCCTATTTAGCCAAACAATTCTGTCCAATTTTCCCCCAAGGCCAAACTTGAAAAGAACAAGAGGTTATCATAGGTACAGTCATGCAGTTGGGACTCCAAGATACAAGGTATCTTCTCTGTTTAATGGCCTGCAAATACTAACATCAGCAATCCAACATAGGCTGATGTTATCCAAGGATCCAAACACGCCTGAAGCAGCAGGGGAGATAATAAGCCATACTACCAAATAGACAACCAAGAACATTCTCCCATCAAGATTCCACTAAACTTTGTACCCTATCTCTCATTCATAACCACTTCCCATTCTTTGCAAACTTCCATCACTTTAGCAGTCTTTTTCACAGTTAGCCTAGATAGTTTTAGCCTCATGTAGTTGATTATATTCACAATCAACTCTTTGCTTTTCTTCTGTTCATTAGAGAAGATCCTCTTGTTTCTTTCATTCTAGATAAAATATACACATGCTGCTAAAAGAATCCTGCTTAAAACACTTCTAATAGATCTATTGTGTCTTATATTTGTCATCATGTTCATTATATCATCCCATTTCTCTGGCAGTGAACTCTGTGCAGCTTTCATTTTTAGAGTAGACCAGATTTCATTGGAATAATGGCATTAAAAAAAAAGATGGTTCAGTGAATCTAAACAGCTTCCAAAAGAGAACAAGTCATATCCTTATCGGGATACCATTTCTGCAGTCTTTCTTGTGTGGATAATCTTCCTTGGGCTGCCATCTAGAGAATAAAGGAGTGTTTGGATGTGTAGTTTGAAAACCACACTAGATCATGCCACACCACTTTATCACCATGTTGTCTTAAGTAATTCCATACTCTGTAGGTAGAGTAATTAACACAGCTTCCTTCATTAGTGTACCACATACATTTGTCAATTGAAATTGCACACAATGTAGGAGTAGGAATAGTTAATAAATTTGGAAATTCAAGAGTCCAGTTTTTAGGCCAGTCCCATTGGTCATTACAGATCATATCTTTGACCTTCAATTTTTTACTCAACCCAGCTTGGTCAATTGTCTCCATAGGAATAAAATTACTTATAGGACCAGGTCCCCACCACCTATCATGCCACAAAAAGATACTCTTCCCATTGCACACATGCCACATGATATGACTTCTGACTTTATCTCGGAGGTTTAGGATCTATTTCCATCCATGACTTGAGTTTTGATCCTTTTTAATTACCCAGATACTATCCCCTTTAAGCTTTGATTTATGAATCCATTTCACCCAGATTGAATCCTTATTGCAAACAACATTCCATAGATGTTTGGCCATCAAGACTTCATTCCATTTTTCAAGATCTTTAATGCCTAAGCCCCCATCACTTTTAGGTCTATAGATTTGTTTCCAAGCAACTTTAGCCTTCCTTTTAGATAGCTCACCTTGGCACCATAGAAAGCCCTTTAACAGTTTATCAATGTCCTTAATCACAACCTTTGGTATAATGAAAACTGAAGCCCAAAAAACTTACATTGAGGACAATATTGAAGCAATCAACTGCAATCTTCCAGTATATGATAAGAGCTTATTTTTCCAGTTACTAACTTTAGCCTTTACCTTGTCAATAAGGCCTTTACAATCAGTGAAGTGTAGCTGTTTTGTGACAAAGGAACACCCAAGCAGGTAACTGGAAGGCACCCAACTTTGAAGGGGAGAATGGGTAGAATATCCTGTTTACTGAACATTGCCAAAGAAAACAGTACTCTTGCTTATGTTAGGCTTTAATCCAAAAATACTATTAAACTTCTCCAATGCGGATTTCACCACTTGGATAGAATTAATATCCCCATTACAAAGAACCAACAGATCATCAGCAAAACAGATATGAGAGATTTTAAGATCCTTACATCCCCAATGATATTTTAATCGTCCATCTTCCTCAATCTGTTTTTGTAGAATGAGAGTAAAGATTTCCATCACAAAAGTGAAAATGTAGGGTGACATTGGGTCCCCTTGTCTTAACCCTCTACCAGCTTTGAAGTACCCATATCTCTCATTGTTAACATTGATAGTGAAAGTAGCTCCTCTAACGCAAACCATAATCCATTGAATCATCTGCCTAGGGAACTTAAACATATGCAGAATTCTTTCCAAAAACTCCCAATTCATAGTATCATAGGCTTTTTGTATGTCTATTTTCAAAGTTACTCTTCTAGCTCCATTTTTCCAATTGTAGCCTTTGAGTAATTCTTGTGTCTACAGAATGTTATCAGTGATTTGTCTCCCTAGGATGAATGCACTTTGGTTTTGACTAACAAGTTTACACAGAGTCTTCTTCAATCTATTGGTCAGGATTTTGCTTATGATCTTATATAACACATTGCAACAGGCTATAGGTCTGTAGTTAGAAACCATTTGGAGAGTTTTTCTTTTTGGGACCAAGGTGATAAGAGTAGCATTAATCTCTCCAAGAAGCTTACACTTTTGAAAAATTATTTTATAGCCTCACATACATCTCTTCCTACAATGCTCCAGACCTTTTAAAAAAATCTTGCAGTGTACCCATCTAGACCAAGGGCTTTGTTGTCACAAATGTCAAAAAGGGCTTCTTTGACCTCCATATCAGTAACTCCACAGATCATAATGTGAGCATATTCATTGGAAACTGTGTTAGCATTGAGGCTTTCAAAATCCGTATTTTGCACAGGGACTGTAACTCCAATAAAATTCTGAAAATGTTGGAAAAATTGATCAGCAACCTGTTGACCTTCAAATCTCACACAATTTTCATTATTGACTGCTTGAATTCTACTTTTATGTGCCCTTCCTTTTAGAACAGCATGAAAAAACTTAGAATTTTTATCCCATCACTCAACCAATCAATCTTAGCTTTCTGCATTAAAAACTTTTCTTCATCTTGAATAGCTGATTTGTATTCTTGTATAATAATAGCTTCTTCTTGTTTCAGAACACTATTGTGGGGGTCTTTGTCAATTTTGATTTGGATAGTTGTCAGATTATTCCTCTATTCTACCACCCTCTCATGAAGATTACCATACTTCCAGCTCAAGTTTTTCATATAGACCTTCAAAGCTTTAATTTTCTTCACAAGATTAAACATTTGGCAGCCAATAACTTGAAACTGCCACTCTCTTTGCACAATATAAATAAACTCAGGCTTGTTAGTAATAAAGTTTGAAAATCTAAAAGCCCTATTCTTTTTCCTCATTATCTTAAGGAAGGTAAGGATAGCTGGGCTATGATCAGATGTGAGATGAGGAAGAAAATGGGCATAAGATATGGTGAACATGCTCATGAAGTCTGTGTTTTCCAAAACTCTATCAATTTTCTTCAAAATCCCATTACTTGGGTTAAGTCTACTTTGAACCCAAGTGAATTGAATTGCAATACTATTAATGTCTTCAATTTCAATATCATTCAAGCAGTCTTGAAAATCAACCATATCATTAGTCTTGCATGATCCACCTTCTGAATGGTCTTCATTATTTAAGCTAACATTCCAATCTTCCATAAGCATCCAAGGACTATTATTCACTATACTTTTGTACCTCTTTAGAGTGTTCCATATAGTCTTCCTTTCTTTGCCTGTATTAGCTGCATATACGAAACAACAGAAGAATTTTCTACCACTTTCTTTGATCTCTACCACACACAATATAACTTGATGACTTGAATGCAACAACATTACATTGACATCTTCCTGGTTCCAACCAATTATGATTCTACAACCTTTGTTACTCTCTTTCATATTAGACCACCAATGACAATTCCCAGATACAAAATCACAAATCCTTTTAATCTGCTTCTCTTTAGTATGTGTTTCAACTACTGCACAAATGCTCAAATTCTCATCAGTCATAAACCTCTTCACATCCTTTTGCATATCCTTATTGCACATACCTCTAACATTCCATACAATTACTTTATAATCAGTTTTCATTGTTCCCATTTAAAACTTTTTAAAGGATTCCTAATGCATAGATATCACTAGCTTTACCAGCTAATACATTTGCTGTCATACTCTGAGCAATACCATTCATCTCATCAAATACATCTTCTAGATCAGGGCATTCTTCTTTCCACTTGTTCTTCCATTGTTCTTTGAAGTATTGATGCATTTTGTCATTCCATTTCACAGTCTCTTCCAAACTTGGGTGCCTTTGACTATCAACAAATTTATTCACAACCTCTTTTTCATTCCTTATTTGTTCATTAGGGTAATCATTTTCACCCATATCTTCAAGGACTGCATACTTATTTGCACTCTTCTTAATTCCTCCACAATGTTTGGACTTACTTTCCATGGGCTTTTGGGGCTTATGGCTTTGGGTGTTTTTTGAGTAGAAGTTTCAAGTTTATCAGTACTAGATTTTGGGTCAGGTACAACATCGTTTTGTTTTGGTCTGAATTCTTGTCTATTTCTAGGATTCTTTAATCCACCTTTGTTTCCCATACCTGCATTTTGCCTTTTATTACCCCCACTTCCAACATTCTCTTTAGCTTTCCCATTCTCATTGGTTGTTATGTTTGTAGCTTCCTTGTTCATTTCGCAGTTATTATCATGATGCCCAAAGACTTTGCACAGATTACATCTAGGTGGTTTCCAGCTATATTCCACCTTTACAAATTTTGAGAAAGTTGTCACTTGTTCTTTACTTTTGTAACACAGCTCAATCTTTTCCTTGAATTCTAGTGCATCCTTAATCTCAACTAACACTCTTGCATACCCAATATTACCAGATCCCACATCACACATTCTAGTAGTAGCCTTGTTCATCATTATTGGAGTACCTAAACTGCTAGCAATAGCACTTATCCCTTTTACAATCCATGCCTCAACTGGAACATCATGCAGTTTAACCCAACAAGGTAGACTAATAGGGTCACTTCTGTCAACAATGATGTTGGGATCCCACTTTTGCACTAGCAGGGGCTTATTGTTCACCAACCAGGGTCCACTTTCTAGTACATGAGACATACCCTCCATTTCTCTAAATTTGAATAAGTATAGACCACTCTGGGCTACTATATCCTTGAGACCAAACTTCACATTCTTACTAGATTGTACTTAAGCTCATAATAGGACATTTTGCAGCCAACAAATTGACCACAGAGAGTTAACATCCACTTCTTACTTCCTTCTAGTACTAACTCATCATCAAACAACACAACTTCCCTTCCCTCATCTATCACAGTAGGTATCCAACTAAGCTTATTCATCACATCAGTATTAGCAGGTTTTACAATATCAACATAGGTCTTATCATTAGCTAACACCTTAACATCACTACTAACAGCATCATTAGTACCATGAGTCTGGGCTCCAACACTAGCAGTTTCAACATTAATATGGGATATAGTGCTAGGAGTTTGACTTACAGTGTTTGCATTCTGAGTACTACCTTTGCTTATCTGCTCTGTATTCATTTTCCTCCCAACTGACTCACCAAGAGTAGAAATTCATTATCAATCGGTACAAACCCTTCCTCAGCATTTCCATTTACCACCTTGCTTCCCAAGTTTTCACTATCATCACTTGTAGCACCTTTATTCAATAATCCCTCATCTTCAGCCTCCTTTGTTCTGTTTTCATTACTCTTATCCTTCACAAGCTCAAAAACAGTGTCCTTATACTTATTAGGTACCTTGATCTTTCTTTTAGAAGCTCTGCCTTTTGTTGACATGTTTGGACTCACAATTTTCACAATTAGAGACTCAAAAACTTATCAAAAGAACATTCATTAAGTTGTAATTGTGATTTTAAGAGTGAAAATTGAAACAGAATTTTGGCGCCAAAATACACAAGCTGGGTTTTGTATTAATAGTTGTTAAAAATTGGGGAAAATAGCATCAATACGTGCGGAATTGAAAACTGAATCGATTACACGGTTTAGATTTTAGAAATGATGAACAAATTCAGTGTAATTGATTGATTTCAAGGTTTTTTAGTGGTGGAATTGGCGGGGAAAATTGTTAGGGGAGTGAGAAAAGAGGGAAAAGTTGTTTTTGAGAGAAAAGAGGGAATTGACGGATAGACACTAAATCATTTACTACTACATTATGTTGCATTTTTGTAAATATTTTTACAATGTTCAAATTCAATTCCATTTTCTGTTTCTTAGCTAGCTTAAATTCAAAATAGAATTATGGCAAAAGAAAACAATAACAGCGTCCGACATGGGCTATTTTTCAACAAAACTTGGAATTTGAGTTATATATACCGTGTACGATTGTAAACATTCAACTATTGTATGTATAGGTTCTTTTAAAGTTTTACTGAATTACTGGTTGATATTTGAAGCTAATCAAGCTATGTATTCTCAGTAATGTTTCTGTGCCTTTAAACATGTACGTTTTTAAATTTTCATTTTCAAAAACACCTGATATTTATCAGTGCCTTTAAGCTTGTACTAAATTTTCATTTCCAAAACGTGTGAATTTTTTTTACTACTTCATGTGGGGGCCTATCTTTGACAAAATTGTAAATGCTACCCTCTCCACAAAACATATCTTATTTTGGATATTAAACAAAAGTACACGAGTATAGAAAAGTTATACAAAGTAATAACCATGCGTAGTTTCCCACTTAATTTTATCTTTGTAGAACTATTCAAACCCCGTTCACTTTTTAAAATATCTTAAGCGACACCCTTTAAGTAATTACTACAATATAATTTACTTTTACTATTAATTCAACTTAACAACGTTGATCATTGCCATGCAATTTGGTCAGAGGATTAGGTAACCTGCCCCTCTCTTGCCATGCATCAATTCACTCAGCTCTATATAAACTACCACCATTCTTCCATATCTCACATAACATTTTACTCATTTTGCTAACTATACTAAACACTTAGCATTCAAAAATGGGGTCTAGTGTTATTGTGAAGCTTGCTTTTGTTATGTTTCTTGTGGGAGTGGCTTCGGCTCAGCTTTCAACCAACTTTTACGCGAAATCTTGCCCGAATCTTTTCTTAGCTGTGAGTTCGGCTGTTCGCTCGGCTATATCAAGAGAAACAAGAATGGGCGCTTCTCTCCTCCGTTTACACTTCCATGATTGCTTTGTCAACGTAAATTCTCTTATTTGATTCTTCAAAGCTTTTGAAACTCACTTGATCAAGCATATCAAGTTTACTTACTTGGCAGTTTATTAATCTAAGATATCTAAATATAAAAAATAAGTCGATAAAGTATAAACATTACCTAGCTAGCTTTCTAGGACACCAGTAACATTTATTATGCATGATTTTGTGGTGTCATGGTAAAAAGTAGTAACCAGTCTTTTCATAGTGAAGCCAAACATATAGGGCCATAATCATGTAGCAACCAGTCTTTTCATATATAGTGTCGTCTAATAAAAGTTTCATTTTCAACTCCAAGTTAATTAATTAATCTTCCGGCTCATTCTATTGAAATATGATTTTCAGGGATGCGACGGTTCGATCCTATTAGATGATACACCCTCCTTTATTGGAGAGAAAAATGCAGCTCCTAACTTTCGATCCGCTAGAGGGTTCGACGTTGTGGACGATATAAAGTCTGCTGTCGAAAGAGCATGCCCTGGTGTTGTCTCGTGTGCTGACATATTAGCTATTACTGCTAGAGACTCGGTTCATATTGTAAGTGTCTTTCTATGCTTATTATACTTAGAGGTGTCCGCAATAAAGTACTAATTTTGTTTTTTGGACTAAAACTATATATGAAGCTTGGAGGACCTTATTGGAATGTGAAATTGGGAAGACGTGACTCAAGGACTGCGAGCCAAGCTGCGGCCAACAACAGCATTCCCCCGCCTACATCAAGCCTAAGTGCACTCATCTCATCCTTCAGTCGTGTTGGACTTTCGGCTAAAGACATGGTCGCTCTCTCAGGTTAACGTCTTTCTTTTTTTTTTTTTTTGAAAATAACTTGATAACTTGTAATAACAAATACATGTATATAGAAACTAGTAAATAAGTATGTGCGACACAAAATTAGTAATGACTAGTTTTGATCTGTCCTATAATTTTGTCGATTTTAATTTTTAATAAAAGTATTGAGTACATATTTTAACTCATTACTTTCTAATAACAATGACAGGGTCCCACACGATCGGGCAAGCAAGGTGCACAAATTTCCGAGCTAGAATTTACAACGAAACCAACAACTTAGATGCTTCGTTTGCTACATCACGTCGTAGCAACTGCCCACGAGCCTCAGGTTCAGGGGACAACAACTTGGCACCGCTAGATGTTCAAACTCCAAACGCATTCAATAACGACTATTACAAGAACTTGATAGCCAAAAAGGGTCTGCTCCACTCGGACCAACAACTCTTTAACGGTGGCTCGGCTGATTCGACTGTTAGAAAATACAGCAGCAGCCCAAGTCAATTTAGCTCAGATTTTGCTTCTGCCATGATCAAAATGGGTGACTTCAGGCCGCTAACTGGATCAAGTGGTGAGATCAGGAGGAGCTGCAGAAAGCCTAACTAAGACATGAAGCTGAATAAGAGTTTTAATAATGTTTGGTGTTTTAATTATCATTAATTTGAATATTTGAAAAATGTGGGTGGATTATATGTATTGCAATCATCTAATTTTGCTTATTTCTAAAAATATATAGTAGATGATATTGGTTCATGATATCATAACAATATGTGAATTATTGTTCCATCAATGGGCTCATGAATTGTTTTGGTGAGTCACTTTAAAATATACAGTGACTGAATAGTAAAATTATACTAGTGCTCTGGGGCGTATAAAACAGACGCCGAAGTGCTTTTGAGAATATGTAACAATTCAACATCCATTAGTAATAACTAGTTTTTTGTAAATTAAAGATTGTTACATGTGTCCTCATAATGTGTAACAATGATTAAATCGAATTGTTTAGGTTGCTCATTTAAACAAGCTTAACTGAGGCAATGGGAACTTATTTGATAAAGTGATTGATTTGAGGAAAAAGTTACATGATGTGCAAAAGAAAATTGATCTGGATCCAATTAACAAGGAGCTGAGGAAGGAGGAAAGTGAGACTTTAATGGAGTACAAAGTAGCAGTGTCTGATGAAAAAAAGTTGTTAAGACAAAAGGCTAAAGTCACATGGCTTAATGAAAGAGATAAAAATACAGCTTATTTTCACAAAGTGATTAAGAGTAGAGCCAATAAAAGTAGAATTATGTCAGTTTGTGGAGAAGATGGGACAAGGTATGAATATAAGGATGTTGCAGAGAAGTTTGTGAAACATTTTGATGGTTTCTTAGGTATAAATCCTCCAGTGGGCAGTCTCAGTGATGATATGGATGGGTTGTTTATTAAGAAAGTGTCAGATGAAGAAGCTGTTGGTATGATTAGAGAAGTCACAGAAGATGAAATCAAAATGGCTTTGTTTGATATTGAAGATGATAAAGCCCCTGGTCCAGATGGATTTACCTCCAAGTTTTTCAAAAAATCCTGGCTAATCATTAAAGAAGACTTTTGTAATGCTATCAAGGATTTCTTTTTGAATGGTAAATTGCTTGGAGAAGTTAATGCCACATTAATAGCCCTTGTTCCTAAATCTCAAACTCCTCAAAAAGTCTCAGATTACAGGCCTATTGCATGTTGTAATGTCTTCTACAAATGTATTAGCAAAATCCTTACTAATAGGATAAAGAATGCTTTGAGTCAAGTGGTTGATGAGAACCAGAGTGCATTTGTTCTTGGAAGAGCTATCACTGATAACATCTTATTAACTCAAGAGCTCAAGGGGTATAATTGTGTTAATGGTCCAAAAAGAGTGGCTTTTAAGATTGATATTCAGAAGGCTTATGATACAGTCAATTGGAAGTTCATTGAAGACATTATGATTAAGTTTGGGTTCCCTAAACAAATGGTGGACTGGATCATGGTTTGTATTACCACCTCTAAATTCACTATTTGTGTTAATGGGGAAAGATATGGCTATTTTAAAGGAGGAAGAGGGCTGAGACAAGGGGATCCAATCTCTCCTTACATCTTTACCTTGGTCATGGAGATGTTAAATCTGTTTATGAAGGATGAGATTAGTAAAGACACAAGTTTCAAATACCATTTTGGATGCAAAAAGTTGAAGATCACTCATTTGTGCTTTGTAGATGACTTGATCATGCTATGTCATGGTGGTGTGGATTCTGTGAGCACTTTAAAGAAAGCTTTGAATAAGTTCAGTGATGTTTCTGGTCTCTATCCTAACCTTGGGAAATGCACTATGTTTTGTGGTAGTATTGATGAAGTAACCAAAAATGCTATTAAAGACATCATGCCTTTCAGAGAAGGAAAGCTTCGAGTTAGATATTTAGGTGTTCCTCTTGTAACAAAAAGAATTGGTATTGGTGACTGCAAGCAATTGGTGGATAAAATTCTAAGCAGATTGAATGATTGGAAAAATAAAAGTTTATCATATGCAAGTAGAGCCCAGCTTATTTCCTCTGTTCTTGCATCAATGCAATTATACTGGGGATCAGTTTTTCTTCTTCCTAAAGTTGTGATTGAGGATATAGAGAGAATTTTTAGAAATTTATTGTGAAATAATGGTGAGAGTGGAAATGGTAAAGCAAGGGTTGCTTGGAAGGATGTTTGCAAGGCTAAGGATCAAGGAGGTTTGGGATTTAAATCTTTGGAGATGTGGAATAAAACCCTTCTAACTAAACACCTTTGGAATGTGGCATCTAAAAAAGAATCCTTATGGGTCAAATGGGTCAATGTGGTTAAGCTGAAACATAGGAGTGTCTGGGATGTGACTATGGATAAAAGTGATAGCTGGTTTTGGAAATGCATTTTGAATCTTAGAGACTGGGTGGGTAAACATATAAGATACAAAATTGGGGATGGTAAAACTATCAATGTGTGGCATGATAAGTGGAACAATGAGATTTCATTATCTAGTCATATTAGCAAAAGAGATATTTTTTGTGCTGGATTCCATGATAATACAAGCCTTGCTGATGTAATAAATGAGAATGGGTGGAAATGGCCTGAACATTGGATAGTCAAATACCCTTTCTTACAAAATTTAGTTGTTCCTGTGTTTAATGAGAGGCCAGATAAAGCTGTCTGGGTGTATAAGAAAGGGAATGTGAAGAACTATTCTACTAGTATAGTGTGGAAAGATATTAGGGATGGGGATAACTGTGTTCAATGGAAAAATCTTGTTTAGTAATCTCACTACATACCTAAACATGCATTTATTCTTTGGTTGGTTGTTAAACAAAAGCTTTGCACTCAAGATAAGCTGCTGAAATGGTATCCAACTAGATCATTTGAGTGCAGTATTTGCAAAGAGGAAATGGTCTCACATGATCATCTATTTTTCAAATGCAAGTTTGCTTAAGAAGTTTGGATAAAAATGTGCAAAATGGCTAATGTTAAGGTTACTGATACCACATGGGAAGGAATTGTCAACAAGATGTGTATTAAAGACTGTAACAGTAAAGTTTGGGAGATCATCAAGAGGCTTTGTTTTGCTGCTACAGTTTATCACATATGGCAAGAAAGAAATAGAAGATTGTTTATGCAGTACAAGAGAAGTGTTGATATTTTGTTCAACATAATCAGTGATGAAATTAGAGCCAAGTTAGTATCAATCAAGGTTAAGCAAACTGATAATGTCCTCAAAGCAGAAGCAAGTTGGAATGTCAAGTTTGACAGAAATACTAATGGTGGTCTTTAATTGGAATATATGGGTATTAAATGTATGTGCAGATGGCTAGTATCTTGGTGGTAAGCTATTTGTTGGGTATCTTGCTCTTTCTTGTGGATCCAGTTGGGGTATCAAGTATTGGGTAAGACTGATCTCCAATGGATAGTTATTACTTCCATAAAGTAGTTTCCTGCATAAGGATTTTTGGTTCTGAGATAGTTCATCTCTATTGATGAGTTTACTGGAAATCAGCTGATACAAAAGGTTTTTAACCTTCCATTCAATTTTAGCACTTTTCTAAAATTTGAATGTGTTTTTTAGTTCACTTCAAATGATGGCTATGTACCTTGGTTTACATTTTTGGATCATTTCTGTGCTATCTGTACATCTCTTATGTAGGCCTTTGTTAGGTAACATAGAGGTGTTAGGACTGCATGGCTTATGATCCATCTGTGTAAAGCATAAAGTGAGTTTCCATTTGAGAAGGGCAAGTGAGCTGGTGTGGCAATGCATGGTACTAGGAATTGTGAGGAGTGAAAGATGAACCTACATGGTCCTAGTGTGCATTGTCAATAGGAGGCAATGGATGGTACTCACTGCAAGGAGTGTGTTCCCATGTGGGTGAAGCCATTGTAGTAAATGGAAATGTAGCTCATATGGTATAGCCCTTGCAGTGGAGAGGTTATGGTGCCTAGTGAAGCCACTAATCTATTTTATCATGATCATTGTGGTAGAAGGTTGAATGGTCTTGATAAGTAGATAAGGTGGAAATGTAGCTAGATGGTTAATGGTGCTATAAAAGGTGAATATGGTTGATGCAGTCTTTCTATTTTGAAAGTATGTTGACTGCAGAAAGTATTTCTGGTTCTGTTGCTGCATGTAAGCATTGTATCTGAGCTAGTTGTTGATGTTTCATTGTATTTCAGTGTTTCTTGTTTTGACTTTGTGATATAAGAGTTATAGGCATGTCTATAACTCTTCTAGTTGTATATGATTTCTCTTGTTTTAATAAGATATATTCACCTTTTGCACCCAAAAAAAATGTATAAAGTAGATGAGACACAACAATAATTTTGAACATTAATCGTTTTCTCAAACACATTTCACAAAATATACAATCTTTTCTCAAAAAGCCAAAATACCCATAAAATTCACAAAGTTTGCGATTGTTTTAAGAAAAATAGCAAAGTTTGCGACTTTTTTAAGAAAAATCGCAAATTTTGCGATTTTTTTTAAATATTACAAACTTTGCGAATTTTTGAAAATTTCTCCCTTTTCCTTCGGTATTCATGCTTAGCTTAAAACATGAAAGTTGTAGATATATCCTTTTTCTTGTTTAGTAGCTTTTTGGATCACTCGAAAAGGAGTTCGTATGAGAAAGTTATGGCCAAAATACACAACAAAATTTTCTCGTTTAGTTACTGTGGTATTTTGGCCATAACTTTCTCATACGAACATATTTTTGCGTGATTCAAAAAGCCACTAAACAAGAAAAGGGATATCTACAACTTTTATATTTTGAGCTAAGCATGAAAACCGAAAGAAAAGAGAGAAATTTGTAAATTTTGCAAAGTTTGCGATATTTTAAGAAAAAATCGCAAACTTTGCGATTTTTCTTAAAAAAATCGCAAACTTTGCGATTTTTCTTAAAAAAATCGCAAACTTTGCTATTTTTCTTTAAAAAATCGCAAACTTTGCGAATTTTATGGGTATTTTGGCTTTTTGAAATTTTTTTTGATATTTTGTGAAGTATGTTTGCGAAAATGATTATTTTTGTCGTTTTTCCAATTTTAAATGAGTCTGAAGGTAGAAAGCTTCTGAATGAATAATTGACCGAGTAGAATATAAGAGTAAATGTAAAGGGGGGGGGGGGTTAGGTTTTGATAGTTTCAAAGCTGTCAACCTAGCTTTTCTTCAAAAATGACGTTTGCATCTAGTTTCTAATCCTAATCTTCTATGGGTTCAAGTAATCAAGAGTATTCATGGGGATGAAGTTGGAATTACTCATTTCAAATGCAAGAATAAAGGGGTATGAGCTAACATTACCGAAAATATCAACCATCTTCACTCTAAAAGTATTATTCCATCAAACACTTTGAGTTACAAAGTTGGTTGTGTCTCAAGTGAAATTCCGGATCGATAACTGGATGGGGGATTCTCGTCTTTATCTTTGCTATAACAGGCTTTACCGTCTAGAGGCGCATCCTAATTGTACCATTAGTGATTGGTTTTCAAGTAGTGATGGGCTTGGCACTGGACTCGTCCTATTATCTTCGGCAGATGTCTTGATATGCTCGAAGCTTTGAAAGCTGAAATGCACTCTCTCTCTCTCTCTCTCTCTCTCTCTCTCTCTCTCTCTCACTCTCTCATATGATAGAGACATCCTTCGTTGGGGTCTTTAACATGATGGCTCTTTCACTGTAGGATATACATGGAAACATATTGATAATATTATTCTCCCGACTCTCTCGATGGCAACAAATTGGTGTAACGTTCTTCCTCGAAAGGTGAAAATTTTCACTTGGAGGATGAGATTAGATAGGCTCCCACACCGCTTTAATCTTTTAGGCGAGGTTTCGATATTCAATCCATTGATTGTTCGATTTGCAGCGATGGTAGGGAGTTCAATGATCACAGCTTCTTCTCGTGCGATGTTGCGTCAAACATTTGTCGTTTGGTTCGTGTGTGGGCTTATTTGAACATCCCCTCAGTTGTAACAACCGGAATTTTTATACGTTAACATGGATTATATCACTTTAAACACTTACGTGCATAATTTAACTAATATCTGGGAGGCTATCCCGCGTATAACGAAAAACGTCATTGAACGCGTACCAACACTAGACTAAGTTTAGTCTACTCATAACAAGTATACCACAAGCAGTAGGTCATATGCATTTACATTTATTATTTTTACGTAAACCGTCTACGTAATATATTTTCACATCTCATGCATACATGCAATGCATAATATTTCACCACCTTTATATTATACCCCTAATATATACTATACTTACACTTTTAATCCCCACTAACACTTTTTAGTTTCAAAATCCTTACTAGTTTATTTCCCTTGCAAATAATCATCTAAAGTATACTAGTAATCTTAGTAATCCCAAAACCATCCAAAAATCCTACCAATTACATACTAAATTCACAACAAAAAAAGAAAAATTATCTCCTCTACTCATCCTAAACCTAACCCCCTAGTCACAACCTACTAAAATTTTGTAATTTTCCTTAAACTATCCATACACCACTCTTAGATCTCAATAAGTGCTAATCAAGTTACCTCTTAAGTTTTACAAAAGGACTATCTTATCTTCATTCTAACACCACCAAAACACAAAAACCTCTCCATTGTTTCTCTCAAACCCCATGATCTAAAACACACCCACACACACAATTTACTTTGATCTTTTTAAAGTATTTTTCTAGGAATATTGTGTTAAGGGCGTTTAGGTTTATAAGTTCTTGGTTATTTATAGATTTGCAAAATATATAGAAGAAGACATTTTGGAAATATATAAGTTATGGTTTTGATTATTTGGGGTTTTGCAAGATTTTGAGGTATAGTTACTTAATTGGTGTACTAATCTCACTCACTTCATCACCTTTGTAAGAACTCCTCAACTCATTTCATTTACTTACATACATACATTATTTACATATTTATTTTTCACCACCATATCATGTTTGTGTAAAAGTATTGAATATTGTTGTTTTTAGAAGAAAAGATGCAAAAAAATATATATATAATAGTGTTCTTGTTTTAGTACTTTTGCTCTTGTGTGTTGGCTGTTCTAGGATGTGAAATCTAAAAAATAGGTTAGAGATTTGCAACAATGAATTTCAAATATAGATAGTAGACTTAACAAGATTTTTGTGGCTCCTTGAATCACTAAAAACGGACTAATAACGAATAAGTTATGACTATTTGAAAATCGGACAAAATATGCCGAAGTGCATAAAGCTGCACAAAATTTTCTAAGTGTCGAACCAGTTTTTATGAGGTTGCATGTTTGGAGCTGTTTTTTCAAGGGTTTAGAGTCCGAATCACAAAAGTTGTTACAAGGAGTGTTTTGTAGTACTCGCGGCCTAATTTTCAAAAAGTATAGAATCGAATCAAACGGAGTTGTAATGAAAAAGTTACAACTTTGTAAAATTGGCCAAAAACAGCATTTTTGTCAAAAACAGCCTGACCCCATTACTTGAAGGTCGTTTTTGGGTGTGTTAGAATTCGTTTGATACGTAGGTTTAATAAAGCACTTTTTTAGTATTCCTAGGCCACGTTACACACAAATTGGAATCGCTTAAAAATGTTGAAAAACAAAGAAGATATGAATCGTTAAAGTTGGAAAAAACTCATTTTTGAAAGTTAAAAAATAATAATACTAATTAAACTTTGATGTAAACCATATTTTTCTTATAAAACTTAAACACAAACATGTATTGGTAATAAAAACTTATAAAACTCATATGCATATCATGCATAACATTTTTCGACCTAAAGCACCTTATTATTTAATTAGGTTGCGGTTAGGAGTTTCGCATCTCGTTTTGCGTGCCATCACTTTATTACCGATATTTTCATTTGCTTGAGGTGAGTTTCATAGCCACACATTTATACTTGATTTCACTTACTTTGGGGTGAAAATACATTGCTTATTTTCACATTTGAACACAAGTACATTTGCCCGTTTATGGACTGGCCTAAGTACCCGTTAACCCATATTTTCATTTTGACCCTTATCATTAACCGTTAATTACTTTTGTAAGCACGAATGTTGTAAATAGATCTATTTTGGTTGACTCAGACACGCGTCAAATGAACACAACTTCATTTGAGTATTTTTCGGGTGGTCTTGGGTTAGACACCTGCATTAAGGCACTCTCGTTTATATTACAGTTAACGCTTTGGTTTCATGAGCTTATGCAGTAGTAAACGCATTTTGTGTGACATTCTATTTGTTATAATAGTCATACACACGATAAAATATTGGTTATTACTTGAAAAACTATGATCTCACCAAATTTATGTTGACCGTTTAACATGTATTTTTCAGGTCCGTGATTGATGATTTGACATAACAATGGAGCATAAGCATTAGAGTTGCATCCCGATTTCATCTTTTGAAGACTTGTGCATTTATCTATCGTTTGATAACATATCAAGAACTTATTTATTTGTTATTGTAAACTCCTGCATCATATGATTTCCAAAACTTTTTTTAAATCTTATCGAACACGTATTTTAAACCAACTCATTTAGAGGTCGTTCTTTATTATCTTGTGCTTTGTGCTATGACCGTCACGCCCCCGGTTACCCTTCCGCTGCGATATTTTGGGGGGGGGGGGGTTGACATCAATTTATTCTCTTTCGGATTAGGAGTCTTGGTTTGAAAACATCCGGGTCACTCATAAAGTTAAGAAGTGTATTCAAGTGATAGTCGCGTCTACATGGTGGATTATTTGGAACTATAGAAATTTGATCACATTCAATTATCAACGCATGAGGAAATGTAATCTATTTTATAGTATTCGTTGTTGTTCTTTCTCTTGGTTAAATAGTAGAATTTCTAGTCGTTTAGTGTGGCAAGATTGGCTTAAAAACCCTATGTAATTCTGTCTAGCTAAATCTTTGTCGTGCCCGTTAATAAAAAAAATTAAATGTTCTCAAATGATAAGTAATAAATTCAAAATGTGCAATAACTTCTTTGGAAAAAATTAACTTATATACGTTAAGTGATAAAAAAAGGTTTTTCGTGAGGTCTTGACTATGTGTAAAGCATTCAACTGTATAATACACTTACATTAAGTGTTCCCACCTCTGTATAAACCCTTGTACTTTTTTAACTTTCTTGAAGTGTTCTTACATCTGTTTAAAAAAATTCCTCCTAAATATCTTTAGATGCTTATATTATTTCTAAGTATCTAAATGTTTGTTATGTGAGGAAGAAACAGTAGTCAACAGATTGAAGTGACTTGATCACCTTCTTGTGGTTTAGGAACTTAAGTTACTTAAACCGCAACAGTAACTAGAGTGTCTTCACTTCGCCTTTGAATAACTCTTTGAACATGACTCGCTCAATATTTTTATCGATGACTAATCTACACTTTGACATTTTTATGTTTAAATATAATTATAGACTATTAGACACTGAATCAGCCTAATAGTTGAATGTGAACCTGACATATGAATATTGTTAGTCGATATTATTAAGTTGTAAATTGTTATTATTTGCATTGGGATCAATCCCGAGTTTTAGATTATTCATTGTAACTCTGTTTATGTAACCGGTTCATGATATGCAATACAAGTCGATTCTTAACCTTTACATGGTATCAGAATACCATACCGATCCTTAAACCCTAATTCAATCTTACTTCTCATTTTTACTTTGTTCTTCATTAGAGTCGATTGTAGGTTTCTTGTGATAACCAGCCGGCTGTTGGTTTTGTTTGGTTTACGACGATTGTTGGTCCCCGTTGATAACCACTCGTCTTGTTTGAGGTATTTTAAGTCGATCGTTGGTGTTTAAACTTCACCAGTCGACGTGTGTTTTCCAGCTTGGTGATTTTTTGTTACCTGCTCTTCCGGTTTTCTACTTCTCCACACCACTGTTATCGATTACTATATATAAACCCTAACACTACAAACCTATTATTCACGTACTTCATAATTACCCTAATCATTCATCATGGCCAGTGATATCCCCCCCATTGATCCTGCTGTCCGATAAACTGATGACCATTCACAACCTAACCCACCTTGATCCCGTTACATTGGATGTTTTTAATATTCTGTTACTAGTTTAAGTGATGTTTTTAATATGTGCATTTATTCATCTGTCTTGGTTGGTGACGATTATTCTATACCCGTTACTAACTTGGGTCATAGTATTTTTTTCTACACCTCATCGACCTCTACATTTAAAGAATGTTCTTATTACTCCTAATATTGTTAAAAATCTTAATTATGTTCGTCAGTTTGTTCGTGATAATTTTTGTACTGTTGAATTTGAAGCGTTTGGTTTTCTAATTAAGGATTTCCTGACTCGTCGGGTTCTGCTCCGCTGTGATAGTATTAGTGATCTTTACCCATTCACGAAGCCTTCCACCATTCCTCATGTTGTTCTCACTAGTTAGTATATGTGGCACCAATGTGTTGGGCATCTAGAAAGTGAAGTGTTACGTCGGGTTATTTCCAATAATTCAATTTCGTGTAATAAGTAAAAGCCTCTTGTTCTTTGTCATGCTTGTCAGCTTGGCAAACACGTGAGGCTTTCATTTGTAAGTTCTAGTACTTTAGTTCAGTCTTGTTTTGAAAATTTTCACTCGGATTTGTGGACTTTCCCCATTCCGAGTCTTTCAACTTTTAAATACTACGTGTTATTTTTTTTTATCACTATTCACAATATGTTTGGGTTTATCCTTTAGTTAATAAATCAGATGTCTTGTCTAAATTTGTATTGTTTCGTAACTTTCTTCATACTCAATTTAATTATGAAATAAAGTCATTTCAGTGTGATCATGGTGGTGAATTTGATAACCATGTTTTTCAAAAACTTTTTAAAAGTAATGGTACTCAGTTTCGTTTTTCATACCCAAAAACCTCCCAACAAAACGGTAAATCTGAACGCATGATACGAACCATCAACAATCTCATTCGCACTTTACTATTTCAAGCTCACCTTCCTCCAAATTTTTGGGTTAAGCACTTAATATGGCCGTCTACTTGTTAAATATCTTACCCTCAAGTGATATTAACAATGAAGTACCATATACTCGCTTCTTTGGTACAACACCTGATTATAGACTTTTACGTAATTTTGGGTGTATTTTTTACCCTCACCTCGATAGCACTAACAAACTTCAACCTCGTGCTACACCCTCCATACTTTTGGGTCACACGTCAAATCACTGAGGATCCACTTTCTTGACCTCAATACCAGCAAAGTTATTATATCCCGTCATGTTATATTTGATGAAACGGTCTTTCTGTATGGCTCTATGACATCCACCTTGCCTCCCTCTTATTCTTTTTTTGACGAGCCGACTCCCATCATTTCTCAAATAATCCTCTCGTCCCCAATACTCACCCTTTGGATCCTCCAGTTATTGAACCCACCTCACATGTTTCTCCTACTGAGCCCAATAACCAACAGCAGCCTAATACGCTACATCTCCCTACATCTCCAGCGCAACCCACTCCACCATCTTCAAATACCGATCCACAATTACCACAGAACCCGAACCTTGTTTATGTTCAAAGTGTGGTGGATTTCGTATTAAAGGTAGGTTGGATGCGCTTGGGTCTCCTTCTCTTGTGTGCGTCTTAACTATTTCTTATTAAAAGGATAGGATCAGTATGACCAATGGCTCACATGGCCACACGTTTTCATGTCGGGACTAACCGTCCTACTCAACGTCTTAGTCTTCTTGTATAAATATTTCTCCTTTACCAAAGTCATATAATGACGCGTTTAATTATCCAAATTGGCAAAATGCTATGAATGATGAATATAATGCACTTTTTAAAAATAAAACTTGGACTCTTGTGCCCCCAACAACGAACGCGAATATTGTTCATTGTATGTGGTTGTTTCGCCATAAGTATTTAGCATATAGCACTCTTAGTCGCTACAAGGCTCGACTTGTAGGGGAATGGCAGTACACAGTTAGAGGGTGTTGATGTGGATGAGACATTTAGTTTGGTTGTCAAACCAGATACTATTCATACTGTTCTTAGTTTGGCTACTTCTCGACATTGGCATGTTCATCAGCTTAATGTCAAGAAGCCTTCTTACATGGTGATCTATGATGCGCGTACAACGCGTTCGGGGTCAAAGGAACTTCCTTTTCGTCGAGCAAGTTTTTCAACACCCTAGGCAGTGAACCTAATCGTTGTAGTGTAGTATTGGGTAAGCCTCGGGTATTGATATAGTTCTCTAGGGGAATAGGAATGCTAGTGAGAAGTGTATTACGCTAAGGTTGAGGTTGAGGAAGATTATTTTTTATCTTTTTTATATTTTTTAGAAAGCTAAGGGTAAAATCTCGGGGTTTGGATTTAGGGGTTGGTACTTCTACCGATTACTTCTACTATCTAATTACCTAAACCATGGGTAGTCTTATGTCTATTGATGTGTGCTCGTATGATGATTAAAAATGTGCTTACCTAGATACTATTACTCCCTAGTTATATTTTATTGGTGGTTGAATTGTCACGTCCTTATTCTTAACGCATTGTGTTTTCTAAGGTCGTAGGGTATGCTTTTCTCCTTAACTCTTTGAGACTACCTTAAGGTTATTGCCTACGAAATCTCTAGGTCAATCATAAACTAACTCTAAGGTTATCTTTGGATGTTTAGCCTACAAATCCACTAAGTGACTCATAAACTAAGGTTCACAAAGATTACTCAAGCAATTAAACACAATGATAGCCTAGTACACTCCTAAGCCAATTACAATTAAGATAAGAGACAACCAATCAATAAATAATAACTAGGTTTCATAGATCTAAGCAAACACACAAGAAATTTAGCCGGACATGTTAAACACGCAAGCATACACACATTCAATTGAAGACATAATGAAATCAATGGAGTAAAACATTTATCTTGATGTAAAATAGGGTATGAGAACCCTAAGACATTGTCCAAACCGGACTACAATCATTTTAGGTTTTTACTCCACAAGTCTACCTCTCAAAATTCTGAAAATTCAATTTCTATATATAATTTTACATTCGCGACGGCGTCGCCTTATAGGTGGGACGTTGTCAGATCGCCGTCATTAGGGTTTCGTCTTGGCCAAGTTATAGTTGGGACGGTGTCACGTTGGAGTTGTGACGACATCGGGCTTCAGTAGTGACGTCGTCTGATTCTGGATTTAGGCTGTCTAGGATGAAAAGTCTTTGTGACGCCCTTCCTCTTCAAAGCCTGACGCCGTCAGGTGTAATTTAGCAAAAAGTCTACTGAGCCGTCAAAAATTTAATTACATATAGAGGGACGGCGTCGCCCTTTGATTGGGACGCCGTCAGCTTCCAATTCAGCAACTTGAGTGTCTTCGATCTTGTCTTAGCTATTTTCTTCATATATTCACTCCTTTTCGTCCAAATATGCATCATTCCAGCATTTTGCTTCCAAGAGACCTAAAAAGTGAAAAGGAACGAAATTAAGCAGTAACGGATATAAAAGTGGGCGATTAAGGGCTTAAATGACCCCTTAAAAGTGTACGTTTTAAATCCTTATCAAATATCCCTACACTTGGTATTTGTTTTCCTCAAGCAAATGTGCTTTTGGCCAATCAATTTATAAGCTAGGGGGCATGAAGCATTGGTTTAACATAATTCATAACAAGTAAAAGCACCGCAATAGTCATAACAAGCACGTAAATTATATACTAACACCTCATAAGGGGTGTTTGGATTCTCACATCTCTCGGGTGTTTATGAAATATTGTAAATAGAAATGGAAGATAAACACTCATTAACCGGTCATAGTACATAGATTACCATAGACTTGAGACTAGATCAAACCTCCACTGCTTTGGCGTAAGCACCTAGGAACAACTATCTAAGAGGTCTTTTAAAGGGTTGTAACGTTAGGCTAACGGTAGGGAAACACAGGGTTTAGTTGGATAGGCGATTTAGTTGTGGCAAGTCAAAAATCTTATGTTACAAGCATGAAAATAATGGCGTTGCTAAGCCAAGACTCGACTCACTAAACTCTAGATAACTTTGAAACATAAATATAAAGATAGATGTGGGATGGTAGCCCATTTTTTTTTTTTTTTTTTTTGTGCATACACTTTTACTCTACCATCCTCTAAGATAACATCAAAATATAAGGGATTTATAGGAGCATCCCTACAGTTGAGTTTTTATTATTCTAACACTAATTTGACCCGAATTGAAAAGATCAAAACACTTGGAGTATTTTATTACGTAAATAAAGGGAATTTGAATTTAACGTTCTTTCCCGTCACTCCATAAAATTTTACTTTACCCATGAGTCCCAATCATCCCAAAACTGTGTACAAAAGATATGACTCGACTTAGCAACCATGCAAGTAACGAGATTATTGAAATAAGGGTTTAGTATGATAACAATAATGCACTAAAGGTGAGTGCATACAAGGTAGGCTAAGGCGATTTGGGTCTACATTTGGGGGTGGATTGTAAACAATGCTCTTCATTGATATTCTGAAAAACCAAAACATCACGAGAACCGCGAAAAGGATAGGCTCTGAGGGGTTAACTAGGGGTATCGTGTACTAAAGATGAATACATCGCAAGGGTGTGGGGTAATTACTCGACTGATGGGGAAGAAGTAATTATAATACGGGTATCAAACAAGGGTTATCCTAGTGCCTCTTATCATTTAGTCATTCCTAACTACACAAGTGTAGTGATAAGGATTTAAACCGTACACTTTTAAGGGGTCATTTAAGCCCTTAATCGCCCACTTTTATATCCGTTACTGCTTAATTACGTTCCTTTTCACTTTTTAGGTCTCTTGGAAGCAAAATGCTGGAATGATGCATTTTTGGACGAAAAGGAGTGAATATATGAAGAAAATGGCTAAGTCAAGATCAAGACACTCAAGCTGCTGGAATTACACCTGACGGCGTCCTAAACAGAGGGCGACGTCATCCCTTTTTATGCAATTGAAATTGTGACGACTCAGTAGCGGTTTTGCTATTTTACACCTGACGGCGTTAGGCTTTGAAGAGTAAGGGCGTCACGAAGATTTTTATTCTCAGACGGGCTAGATCCAGATTCAGACGATGTCACTGCTGAAGACTGATGGCGTCACAACCACAATGTGACGCCGTCCCAATGATGACTTGGCCAAGACGAAACCCTAATGACGGCGATCTGACTGCATCCCAACTATAAGGTGACGCCGTCGCATTTTGTAAAATTATATATAGAAATCGAATTTTCAGAATTTTAAAAGGTAGACTTGTGGAGTAAAAACCTAAAATGATTTTGGTCCGGTTTGGACAGTATCTTAAAGATAAGTAATTTACTTCATTGATTTCATCATGTCTTCGATTGTATGTATGTATGCTTGCATGTTTAACATGTCCGGCTAAATTTCTTGTGTGTTTGCTTAGATCTATGAAACCTAGTTATTAATTATTTATTGGTTGTTTCTTATCTTAATTGTAATTGGGTTAGGAGTGCAATAGGCCATCGTTGTATTTTTAATGCTTGAGTAATCTTTGTGAGCCTTAGTTTATAACCACCTAGCGTAATTGTAGACTAATCATCCAAAGATAACCTTAGAGTTAGTTTATGAATCCTAGAGATTTTGTAGGCAATAACCTTACGGTAGTCTCAAAGAGTTAGGGATAAAAGCATACCCTACGACCTTAGAAAACACATAGCGTTAAGAATAAGGACGTGACAATTCAACCACCAATAAAAAGATAATTGGGGAGTAATAGTATCTAGGTAGACACATTTTTAATCATCATACGAGCACACATCAAAAATACATAGACTACCCTTAGTTTAGATAATTAGATAAGTAGAGTAATCGGTAGAAGTACCGAAACCCCCAAATCCAAACCCCGAGATTTTACCCTTAGCTTCCTAAAAAAATATAAAAAAGATAAAAAATAATCTTCCTCAACCTCAAACCTTAGCGTAGTACATCTCTCACTAGCATTCCTATTCCCCTAGAGAACGATATCAATACCCGAGGCTTACCCAATACTACACTACAACGATTAGGTTCACTGCCTAGGGTGTTGAAAAACTTGCTCGACGAAAAGGAAGTTCCTTTGACCCCGAACGCGTTATACGCGCATCATGTAGTTTCACCAGCGATCTCGGGATGCATCACAAAACAAGTTCTAAAATCTATTATACTACCGGTACACTCTCGAAGCATTAAAGGTGAATGATTTAATTCCTATAGATCTAGGGGCGAACCTCACATTTTTGGGGTGGAATTTGAGTGGTATACGGTTTTTGTGCTAGTTAAATAACTCCTATCCATGAGACGCTTTATTAAGACTATAGTCCCACACATACATGTCATGAAAAATTTTAAATTTGGTGCTAAAATTGCCCTAACAAATATTTCTCATAGCTTATTACACAAATAAAATAGGACAAGACAAATATTCAAGGATAAGCATAGTTTCAAAGTTCCCGTTTTATTCTCCCTCCCTACACTTAAACTGAACATTGTCCCCAATGTTCCCCGAAAGTATCAAAGTTTTGATAATGGAAGGCAATTAAAAGAGAAAGAAACTAGTACTCTCCTGATTAGCTCGGTAGGATCCGTGTGAAGTAGTGGTTAAATTCTTTCCCAAGAAGAATATACGCGTGACAAGCTCCATCCAACATTATGTTTCTTCTTCTTGATAAATAAAACCTGCACACTTTAAGAAAATAGACGAAACCCTCGCGTAAAATTGGCGGTAAAACTATATATGACTCTACTACACTAGGATATAATGCTTGTGGAATGGATGTTTGCAGATTTTCTGGAAAATTAAGACCTGAGAATTTCCAAAAATTTATAGTTAGCACATAAAACGAGAAGAATTTAATAAGCTGTTTCTGCTCCTCCTGACGTCGTCAGGTTCTAATCCAGACGCCGTCAGGTTATCCTGACAGAAACTTGTATGCTGCGATTTTCTGGAAAAATTCTGGAAAAATTTCACCTTTAAAATCTGGAAAAACTCCTTCAAAACATCCATTATGACTCGATACAAGCATTTGACTCTAACAAACACACATATATATCAATTTCAATAATCGTAGTTCGCATGTTCACGTTCTTTTGAAAACGTGTGTAATCTTCCCTACACTTATCCTTTTTGTAAATTTATATGTAATTAAGACGAGGTTAAAGACAAAATAAAGCATTTTTACAAATTCAAACATGAGAATAAACAATCAATAAAAGATATACGACACACAAATAAAAATAAAAAAAACAAATACACATGGGTTGCCTCCCAAGAAGCGCTTGTTTTTGTTCGAGTCACGAGCCAGACTCTACCCTTATTTAACGGATAAAGGGGAGGTTTTCCCTACAAAATAAAGCATTTTCACAAATTCAAACATGAGAATATACAATAATGAAAAGATATATGACACCAAATAATTAAGCATGGGTTGCCTCCCACGAAGCGCTTTTCTTTATTTATGAGTCTTGTAACTAGACTCGAAGTCGTGCTCCTAGGTGACTTCATTGCCTTCACCCTCTTCCTCATGACGGTCTCTATTGGGGTTTTCCATGTTATAATAATGCCCTATTATGCATCTTTCTAAGAAGTCATTTTCCCCCCCAATCGGTTCTATATTCCGATCCAAGTTTCAAACAATCCTTATAGAACCCAAAAATCTTATTCATCACATAATCTACTCCTTTCTCCTTATCCTCCTCATTCCTATAGTAGACTGATAGCTTAAGTTCTTTTTCATCATTGGATAGTGATGAAAATTTCTCAATCTTAAATGGCATTTGATAAGCTACGTCATCGGTCTCATCCTTGAATCTAACTATTCCTAATGACGGATCATAAGTCATCTTGGTGTTCTCTGTTATATATTGGTTATTGTAACACACAAATAATCAAATATATGGTTCGAATCATGCAAGATCTTAGAGAGAGAAAGTAGGAGATGGGATCCTTTCTAGAGAGAGAAAGTGAGAGAAAAACAAAGAGAATGTTAGATTAAGAATGAAAGGTCCAACCCTCTACCTTGGGAGGTAGAGGGTATTTAATGTTTTACATAATACGCCCTCTGTCGAGCTGTGGATCAGGAATACAGTGGGTAAAGACCCGCCCGTCCTCCACGGTGTTACTCTAACTAACTAACTAACTAATAAATAACGTAATGTCTACGAGCTAACATATGCTAGACTAGAGTTGAGGTGACCGACACTTCACTATGGATTTTCCAAATCCTAACAATCTCCCCCTAAAGGAGGTCACCCCATGAATTACATTTCGAATCCTATCATTCTATTGTAGACTTCATGCTCTGGCTCGTAGACTTCAATTCTTCAATTCCGTAATCTTTGTGCTTTAGCAGTGACTCTTCATAGTCCGACTGCTTTGTACTTTCAGTGGAGGTCTTTGAACTGATCCACATCTTGATGATCTTCGAGCATTCATTGAGATCATCGGCCACAGTAAATCTCTAAATCACCCTTTGTTGTGTTGCCTTCATGTGATGTTGTGACTTTTGGACCGACATGCTCACACTTTCTGGATCATGACATCTTTTCATCAGAGTAGCGGAAGCATCTTTGTATGTCTTTGAATGTCATGATTTTCTTCAATTAAGTATGAATGCTGTGAGCATGCGGTTGTGAATTGACTTCTCAATATCGATCAGCTGCAACCGTCCAATGTTCCTGCAAACAACAGTTAGAAATAAAACACACGAAAGTGTCTTTGTTCACTTTCGTAGAATATAGTTTCAAGAACTACGGTTCCCCGTTGATCAGTATAAATACTGCCTGTGATCAGGTAGAGTTCCTAAGAATCTCCTTGACAGGGTTTCGCAGCTTGATCTAGCCGTTCTCAAACTGGACGTCCCAAAGTAGACAACACGGAGTGAGTGAACCAGCGAATTGAGATTCACTAATTGATGAAAAATTGATTTGAAAACAATCGCGTATTGCTTGAAGAAAGAGTTTTAAAATACGACGAAGGTTTTATGAGAAAGATCAATTTTGAATCAAACATACTCTTTGTATTTGAAACATGAATACACATTCGATGTGCTAGAGAAAAGAAGATTTGCACATCGAACGGTTTTTCCAAAAGTATTCGTCAATTCATTTCCTGGACCAAGGTTGATTCAAGAATGAATCGCCCAATCGTTTCTATCTAGCTTGATCTTTTGGAAAGATCTCACATGTCACACACCAAGAGCTTGTTTGATGTTGGCTCTAGAAGAATTTCCATCTTCATCGTGAATATTTAACATATCACTCGGATGTTCTGGCAATACCACAAGGATAAAGCGTAGGACTCTCAATATATAATCTTACTTTCCACATTGTGTGAAACAGCAAGTCTTCAATAATTTTGTGTCCTAATGAGATTTCTTGTGGATGATCTCTTGGCTCTAGACTCAATAGTGCACATATGGTTTCCTATGTCGGAGACTAGAGAGAGGGTCTCCTTCTTCAATATCAACTATCTCTAAGAGAAAGTCGATAGATAATGTAGGTTCCCCGTGAGAATGAAACAAGTCCTTTTAAGAGAACTTGAGTAGTTTGGGAAGTTAGGTGCAGTGCGTCACTGGGTCCATGACGTCTTGTCTTCAATACCAGTGTTACCTTAGTAAACACCAGTAGCATATGTATTGAACTATTGGAGGGCTATTTCTTTTCACTCTTTTCACATTCATTTCTTTTTCATTCTTCAACTCCTTCAGTGCTTACCGAGACTTCATTACTAGAACCTTGTTGGGTTTATTCATATTCTAGCTTTATCTCAGCCGGCACTCTTCCCATATTCTCATTTTTTAAATATACCTAAGGACTTCTACACTATCTAGTGGATTGTCCCTGGGTAGATCCTTCCGGTTCTGGCAGGATCGTGGGAACGAATACCTAACCTTACCATCCTTATAACACCATGCATAAAGTAAATAGATCGGTCTTTTGGTATTGTTCTTTCCTTCTCAAAACCAATTGAAAAATCATTTAGAAAATCAATCAATGTACTTGTGATATAATATCAAAGCATTTTGTACCTTAAATGTTTTTTATCATTGAAATGCTCCCCCTCAACATGTGCATATGATTTTGAAATTGTTTAGCACCTGGAGGCAAGAGTTCTTTGAAATATATTCTTGATCACAATTTCCGTGGAAAAAGCCATATGATTTTTTGGTAAATTCTCCTCCTCAATATGTGCGTTGGTTATTTGAAATAATTTAACACATAGAGGAAGGACTTCTTAGAAGTACTTCCACAATTACACTTGCCATTAAGAAATCGTTAGAAAATAAATCAAGGTACTTATGTTAAAACATAAAAGCTTTTGTACCTTGATAGTTTATTTTTTTTAAATGCTCCCCCTCAATATGTGCTTCGAGATTCGAAAGCGTTTAGCACATATGGGTGAGCAGCCTGCACTTTGAGACAAAACGATCACTTGTTATCAGATTTCATATTTAAATCACATTTTCTCCCCCGATCAAAAATATCAAATCCTTTGAGATTTTGGATCCCAAGTGATTTAAATATGTTTAGAAAACATGGGAGAAAATATGCCTGGTTTAAATTCTCTTCTAGTTTTTGGTTAAATGCTCCTCCTCAATCATGTGCATCATGTATTTGAAATCGTTTGGCACTTGATGGAAGGAGTGCTTTTGAAACAATCACCCTTTAAAACCGATTTGAGATTTAAATCATGATCTCTCCCCTGATCAAAAATTTCAAACCATTTGAGATTTGTGACCTCAATTGATTTAAATCATTTAGAAAAGTTTGGGGAAAGACGTGGCTTGATTTAATATAGAAATTGACTGAAAATGATCAATTTTAGATATTTAAAGATTGTTAGTGTCAGGTATGATAGTTTTAAGAGATCTTTAAGTAAAATAAAACAATTTCACAATCAAACAAGAACAGAAAAAATTTCATTTTGAAAGATCTTTGAGTTTTAAAGAAAATCATATCATGACATAACATTAAATCTTTAGATCACCACTTATTTCGTACAAATGGATTTATATGAAGAGATATTGTTTGAAAATACTTAATTTGAAATCACTCTCCCCCTCAATCCAAGACCGTAGTCGTTGATTGAATGACTTTAGTTTAAAATGAAGTCCGGTTGATTTCCAAAATTTGAGTCTAATTTATTTTCAAAAACAATATTTTTCCATTTTCAAAACAATATTTTCAAAATTGTTTTAAGAAGTATGATATCATCCACTATTTTTTCTTGCACAAAGATACATTAGGTGGAGAGAATAATAAGCTGCTTCTGTTGTTGCTGAAAGGCTGGAATAAAACCATCTGCAGATGCTGTGAGACCTCTTAAGTTGCATCTATCGTGCCAACTCTCCATGAAGATCCAATTAAGCTCCGTTTCTTCATTTGTCGACCTAAGAAATAGTTACCCTTTCCTTTCGGCATCCAATCATCTTCTTTTGTGGGATCCGGATCGGGAACATTCATATATGCCATGATATTTGCATACGTTATTGAACATACACACAGATATATGGTGGTCGACATCACCCAAAAAGCAATCGACTAATAAAAGTCAATCCAACATATCAATCAGATCATATAAGGCATGGGAATAATGTGTTCATCAAACTATAATCATCTAATCTTAACAATCATATCCTAGAATCCTAGTCCTTCAACATAGGTAAACATATTTTTCAGTTAAGTATGTAGAATAATTAGAAAAGCTCGATAGATGATATAAATTTGAAAACATTCTCCCCCTCAATCAATGACTTATTCTATGAAAAGTTTTAAATAAGCTGAAGTCATTGATTGGGTTTTGCAAATTTATGAAAACAAGATACTTATTGATTTTCAAGCAACTCATTTACCACCATTTTTGAAACACAACAAATATTTTTCTGAATAATTTTAGAAGGAAAAACATTTGTGTAGGAACAGCAGTTCTTCGACATGCTTTCCTCATTATGTTTTAGGATAAGTGCACGAAATTTATGAAAATTGGTTTTGCGCAGCACTTTCCTTTCTTTAAAAGAGCGGGTTGCTATCAAAAATAATAGCAAACCATAGTTTTAGCATGGGTTACAGTCTGAAATAACTACAAGCCATAGTTTTGAGACATGTTTAGAAAGAAATATTTACACCTCCTGCTCAAACTTCATCTAATGTCCCGTGCCATTATTGAATGACATTTCTAAGACCGTAGATGTTATCGATATCAGAAGACATGTCTTGATAAAAGCAATACTTTTTGGTCTTTTTCAAATTTTCTGATTTTTATGGATTTTTGTTGGTTTTATATTTTTCTATTTTCTTTTTGCTTGTTTTATATTTTTATATTTTGGTTTTTCAAAAATATTTACAAAGATAGAGAAATAGTTTAAGAAGATGATGATACGAGTACCGAGATAAGGAAATCGTTCAACACTTTGTAGAAGATAGAAGTCGTCATCTCTTAAACTTTCACCACCAAAGCATTCGAGGCTCTTGAATCGTCGCAAGAACTTGAGCCTTCTAAAAGTGAATCTTTGGCAGCTTCCCCCCAAACCGACAATCCTCGTAAAAAGACCATTTCTACCAAGAAGAAGAAGTGAAGCAAACAGTCTAATTTTATGAAGTTCAAGAACCCGAAGAAGACGATAACAACGAAGTAACAAGTTAACACGGATCATCTCTGCGGTTATCAAACCCGGAATAAATGATTAAGCCCGATCACATGATCCTGTTATGCGTCCCGGATGTATACATTACTCTTCGAGTTTGAGCAGTTGTTTATTTGGGAGAACAATATATCAACATCTTCATTTCACCAAATGCATTCCAGTTATCTTACATATAACCAATCAGCCCATAATGTACACATGTACCCAACAATAGTAGAGACGATGACATCCATGTAGCATATTGAGTCACTGATCATCTCTGCGGATGCTAGCTCGATCAAGTGAACATGTTGTGCATCCCTGATGTACACATATCTCTCCCCTGATGGTTGCGATCTCATCGGAATCATCATTGCATTGTGTACATGAAGCAATAACCGGAAGCACTACCATAAATCATATAGAAGATGTCGATAAGCAATATTATCTCACGCTCCAAATAATCTTCTCATATTTCTTCCTACTGATAGCTGACCTAACACATACCAAAAGCATCCAGAGACCACTTCCTCCCAAGTAGTTGGAATAATGTATCCTTCCCCTAAATGGTTGGAATAATACATCATTCCCCCAAATAGTTGGAATAACACACCAAAGGCTACGAGTTAAACACTGAGTTTCTCTGCGGTTATGACATTTTTCTTTCTCGGGATTACTTCAATAGAGAAGAAGTATTAAGTTTATCACATTTACTCGTAGTGTGTTTAGATGTATGTCTCCTTCCCCTTTGCTGGTTTTGATACCTCGGAATCAGCAACACATTATACATACCAAATATTCTTGAAATAGAGAAGAACAAAAAATTAGCTCAAATGAATCCTGTGAGAATCAACTGCTACAGAAACTATCTCTGACTATCTTTATCAACCCATATGTAGACAATTTGAAGTGACTACTGAAGAAGAAAAATCTGATATACCAAACTTGAAACTGAATTCAAATTCCGCACATTTGTATCTTAAGCTTGCACTTAATGATGGAAGAACGGTGTCGAGAATTTATGCTTCAAGCAAATCTCTAAGTACTCACAACTCAAACAAAGTATGAGACATTAATACCTCTTGTGATTATCCACACCGACAGCTGCGTGTGACACTGAGTAAAACAACGTAACTCCTAATAGTGATAGTTAACCAGGTCTTCAACCATCCACCCCGACTGCTGGTAACTAGATAAACCAAGTCTTCAACTCAAATTCTTAAGCCCGAGCAAGTTATCAATAAGAACACGCCTTTATGAAAGTCAACTTCAATCTCAAATAAGTGATAAATGATTAACTCCGAAGTAATCAACTTGTGTCAAATGCCCAACACGTGAATAAACATACAATCGGATGTACATTGACCCACTGAATGAACCGGAACAAATGATTCCTCAACATCAATGCATTCTTCCTAAAGGTATACATGTAGAGACTGATTTGGAAGATTCACAATAATGTCTTCGAGCAGATGAGGTAGTCATTTTCCTTAATGTTCATGTGGTTGATATATAGCGTGCACATTGAGAGGAACAATAATCCGTGAAGATTTGGCAAAGGAATACCAAATAGCGGATCATTATTCATGAACAATAATCCGTGAACATTTGGCAAAGGAATACCAAAGAGCGGATCATTATTCAATAGTGCAACTGCAATATTACGATATTCATTATCAACGCCTTGAGGAATAACTGGAGATTGGGTTTCTCAAGTAGTCTGAGTTGTAATTCTTAGATGGAGAACCAATTGAGTCAGCAGAAACTGGAGTAGGAGCTTCGGGAACTGGATGATCAACATTCGTTGAAGGTTGGAAGTATTCATCAAACATAGGTTGAAACACTAAATCCCAAACAATAATTCCCAGTTATCCTTAGTAAGTGGAACATTAGGCGTATAACCATTATACAAACATCTATCAACATGTAGATCCACTTCTCCCCCTTAAAAATTGCATATGATGTTGCCAATGCCATTTTTGATTTGAGCAAGTGAATAAGAATACAATCACCAATCACTGGTAAGTAGATCCATTTGATAACTGTCATTTTATTCACACTTCTCCCCCTCAAAAATTGCATCCGAAGTTGCCATTTTTTATTTGAACAAGTGAATAAGAATATACTTCAATGAATGTAGATCCACTTGATGACAGAATGAGCATTGGAAAAACATGAAACTCGTTGATGGAGAATGTAGATGAGAACGTAGATGTGAATGGTCATTCTTGAGAGAATTTCTCTTAAACTGAAGATAAAACGCACTGAATTGTACGCCTTTCTTTTCTTTGAGGAACGAGGCCTGAAGTGTTAACTGCAGACGCCATAATGATGAAGTACGAGGCCTGAACTGATGTGAACAGACGTCATCATGCATGTACATTAATTTTGACTAGCCTGATCTCCTGAATCAGGAGATATTCGTCCTTTATTCATCCAGGCTCTAAGTCTTCCCATGTAGTGAATGATCGATGTACCTGCAACTGAGTAAGGGCTACCTGCACTAACATTACAAACTTGATTGCATATATTTTGGTTAGTGACATCAGTATCCAAACCCTTGGGGGTTTCACGGTCAACCATGGTTTTGCTATTGGTAAACAGCTTTGCGGTAGGAATCCACTTAAGTCCGGTCTTCTTAAATATTCTACCAGATGGTATCCACTTATGGCAAGGTGTAGGATTGTTAAGCTTCTTATGCATAGTGGAAGACTTATTGTTATTCCTAGTTTCCAAAGATTTAGTAGTTGGTATCCATCTAGGTGAAGTTTTCGGTTTGTTTTGCTTCATATGCACTGTAGATGACTCAATGTAAATCCTAGACTCAACAGGTTGAACTTTTGCACGAGCATTTGCTTTCTTCAGGGATTTTGTAAAACAATTATCATGATTTGCATTAAAGATACATTTCAGACAATTCGAGCGAACAACTTGTTTGGATTCAGAAAAAGATCCAGAGTGCTTAGAGTGATCTGCTATGGGAATTGCTTTAATCAAAATGCAACTACTCTTAGATGCAAGCCAATCCCTAGACTTTTTTTGAGTGTTCCTAGATAATGGTTTACTACCAATAGCAGTGCCCTAAAATCTTGTAGAATTTATCACCCTAGGTTTTGCACCTAAAACTCCGTCTTTTTGAATCTGTGCCCTTTTCCTAGCTGCTTCTAGATCATAGATCCCCGAAGTATTATTCTTAGGGAAATAATGTGGAGTGACTGGTTTTGACAAGACTTTTTCCGCATCAACTAGGGAGGCAAACCGCGTTTTTTAAAAATTTAGTCTTTCAGATCTAAACGCAGTTGATTGTCTAACAACTGACCGGTTTCCATTGGGATGTAAAGCTGGGTTCCCCAAGATTGATGGTTTTGCAAACTTAGTGTTCACACTTTTCCCTATGGTTTTTCTAAGCTCATTCTTTAAGGCAACAATAGCGAAACTCTTTTCCTGAAGTTGAGCTTTGAGTTCATCAATTTTTGCTATCAAAGAGTTTGTTTGTTCCATTGACTTGGTTCTAGCTTCTTTGACAGAGTCACTTAGTTCTATGTGATGCTTTCTCAAAGTCTCATTTTCCTTTAGTAATTTAGCCACATAAATTGATAGTTCATTATTTCGTGTTATTATAGCATCAATGTCTTGTGTAGTCTTGACTAAATTACTTTTCTCATGCATACCAGAAATATGTTTCTTCAAATTGTTGATAGTCGAGTTTTTGGCTTGAAGCTGAGCTTTTAAATTGTTTATTTCAAAAAATTCCTGAAATTCAGGAAATTCCGGATTTTTACATGGTTTCTTAGTTTGAAAACTTTCCTCCTTTCTTTGTATTGCAGTTTCAAGTGAAATGCAATGTTTTTCAAGTTTTGAGAATTTGTTTGAAAGTTCATCAAAAGCATTTTTATCAACCATATCATTTGTTTTGAAATTATTAGTCTCAGCCTCAACCAAGGAACATTTATCCGAATCATGTTTAGCATTAAGATCAGTTTTTTTAGGTACATTAGCAGATGCACTATGTTGAACAGTTAAGGGTACCTCATCACATGACACTTGTTCATTTATTGGTCTGATATCTGCATCCACATCATGTGTAACAAGAGTCACTGAACTACTGCCTGTTTCAAGCTTATCTGTCTCTGTGCCCATGTATTCAGTGCCAACAGATCCATCATCTATTGCTCTACCCGTCTCTACACTACAATCTCTTGATTGCACTCGACATTCATTCACCAGACATTCATTCACCTTTCTGATTTCTGTATCCACATCTTGTCTGACAGGAGTTACTGAACAGCTGGTTACATCATTCTTTGTTGTCTCTATTATTCTGCATTCAGCAACACCCGATCTTTCAACAGATACATTACCCGACTCGTCACAACTATCTCTCAACTGTACCCAACAGTCATCCACTTTTTCATCATTCTGTGTAACTTCCTCAATATACTTCTCCACATTATCCACGAGTTGGATTAATGTCTCTCTGAACACATTAGCTTCCATCCCAGTGTGATTCTTAAAGCACATTTCAGTCACCAGATAAGCATAATCTGAAGTGTATTCCCTTTTGATAAGTGACTGAAGTTGTTTGTTGATCACCTGACGTGCAGCTTTAGAACTGGCTTCTTGAACCTTTTTCCTGTTAAGTTGTTGTTGTAATTGTTCCAAGTTCAAGAACAATGTGCCAGTAATCGATGATATTTCTTAACGGAATAGTGTAATACGTGATCGTACAATTCCTATTGTGTATTTGTCATCAATTCTAAGTAACTTGAGGTGTTAATGAAGTTGTCGATAAGGTTCAATGCAACTTTCCTTACCCTTTGCAAGAGCATTCATTAACCTTGACTAGTACATTTCTCTCTCTTTAGATTCTAAACACGCAGATCTCACATCCTCATTGATTGATTCCATCATCTTTAACCGTTCAGTATAGCTAATATTCTCATGGTTGTCTATAGCATCATACAGTTTGAGTACTTCTGAAATCAATGAATCAGGAGTGTAAGACATGATGTTGTTGTGTACACGGGATTTTACAAGTCTGTGATTTAAACCGAGAAATAAAATCTTTCGCGGGATTTTACTAAAATCAAGACCAAACCGTAAGAGAGTGAGAAGTAGAACTTAGTAAAGGAACTAAAAGATGATAAGGAAGTGAAGATAAATTGGTGTTATGGTTGAGTTTGTGACAGGTTGAACCTTTGAACGAGCATTTAATTTCTTCAGGTATTTGTAAAAGAATTATCATGATTTGCATTAAAGATACATTTCAGACAATTCGAGCAAACAGCTTGTTTGGATTTAGAAGAAGATCTAGAGTGCTTAGAGTGATCTGCTATGGGAATTGCTTTAATCGAAACGCAACTACTCGTAGATGCAAGCTAATCCCTAGAATTTTGTTGAGTGTTCCTAGATAATTGTTTACTACCAATAGCAGTGCCCTAAAATCTTTTAGAATTCATCACCCTAGGTTTGGAACCTAAAACTCCGTCTTTTTGAATCTGTGCCCTTTTCCTAGCTGCTTCTAGATCATAGATCCCCGAAGTATTTTTCTTAGGGAAATATTGTGGAGTGACTGGTTTTGACAAAACTTTTTCCGCATCAACTTGGGAGGCAAAACGCGTTTTTGAAAAAGTTGGTCTTTCAGATCTAAACGCAGTCGGTTTTCTAACAACTCACCGGTTTCTATTGAGATGTAAAGCTGGTTTCCCCAAGATTGATGGTTTTGCAAACTTAGTGTTCACACTTTTCCCTACGGTTTTTCTAAGCTCATTCTTTAAGGCAACAATAGCGAAACTCTTTTCCTGAAGTTGAGCTTTGAGTTCATCAATTTTTGCTATCAAAGAGTTTGTTTGTTCCATTGACTTAGTTCTAGCTTCTTTGACAGAGTCATTTAGTTCTATGTGTTGCTTTCTCAAAGTCTCATTTTCCTTTAGTAATTTAGCCACATAAATTGACAGTTCATTATTTCGTGTTATTATAGCATCAATGTCTTGTGTACTCTTGACTAAATTACTTTTCTCATGCATACAAGAAATATGTTTCTTCAAATTGTTGATAGTCGAGTTTTTGGCTTGAAGCTGAGCTTTTAAATTGTTTATTTCAAAAAATTCCCGAAATTCAGGAAATTCCGGATTTTTACATGGTTTCTTAGTTTGAAAACTTTCCTCCTTTCTTTGTATTGCAGTTTCAAGTGAAATGCAATATTTTTCAAGTTTTGAGAATTTGTTTGAAAGTTCATCAAAAGCATTTTTATCAACCATATCATTTGTTTTGAAATTATTAGTCTCAGCTTCAACCAAGGAACATTTATCCGAATCATGTTCAGCATTAAGATCAGTTTGTTTAGGTGCATTAGCAGATGCACTATGTTGAACAGTTAAGGGTACCTCATCACATGACACGTGTTCATTTATCGGTCTGATATCTGCATCCACATCATGTGTAACAAGAGTCACTGAACTACTGCCTGTTTCAAGCTTATCTGTCTTTGTGCCCCTGTATTCAGTGCCAACTGATCCATCATCTGGTGCTCTACCCGTCTCTACACTACAATCTCTTGATTGCACTCGACATTCATTCACCAGACATTCATTCACCTTTCTGATTTCTGTATCCACATCTTGTCTGACAGGAGTTACTGAATAGCTGGTTACATCATTCTTTGTTGTCTCTGTTATTCTGCATTCAGCAACACCCGATCTTTCAACTCATACATTACCCGACTCATCACAACTATCTCTCAACTGTACCCAACAGTCATCCACTTTTTCATCATTCTGTGTAACTTCCTCAATATACTTCTCCACATTATTCATGAGTTGGATTAATGTCTCTCTGAACACATTAGCTTCCATCCCAGTGTGATTCTTAAAGCACATTTCAGTCACCAGATAATCATAATATGAAGTGTATTCTCTTTTGATAAATGACTGAAGCTGTTTGTTGATCACCTGAAGTGCTGCTTTAGAACTGGCTTCTTGAACCTTTTTCTTGTTAAGTTGTTGTTCTAATTGTTCCAAGTTCAAGAACAATGTGCCAGTAATCGATGATATTTCTTAACGGAATAGTGTAATACGTGATCGTACAATTCCTATTGTGTATTTGTCATCAATTCTAAGTAACTTGAGGTGTTAATGAAGTTGTCGATAAGGTTCAATGCAACTTTCCTTACCCTTTGCAAGAGCATTTTGTAACCTTGAATGGTACATTTCTCTCTCTTTATATTCTAAACACGGAGATCTCACATCCTCATTGATTGATTCCATCATCTTTAACCGTTCAGTATAGCTAATATTCTCATGGTTGTCTACAGCATCATACAGTTTGAGTACTTCTGAAATCATTGAATCAGGAGTGTAACACTTGATGTTGTTGTGTACACGGGATTTTACAAATATGTGATTTAAACCGAGAAATATAATCTTTCGTGGGATTTTACTAAAATCAAGACCGAACCGTAAGAGAGTGAGAAGTATAATGTAGTAAAGGAACTAGAAGATGATAAGGAAGTGAAGATAAATTGGTGTTATGGTTGAGTTTGTGATATTCCCTAATTCTTTATATATACCCCCTGTTCCGCGGATCGTAGGAATTGACAAATTAGGATTTTTCGGAAAATTAGGGTTTGAAAACAAGGGATTTGTATGTTAGGTTTATAGAAAAATCGCATGAATTGACAAATCTCAGTCCTTGACAAAACGCATTAACAAACTGCACTTACAAACCGCTCTGACAAACCGCTTAAGTCAAACCGCTTAAGTCAAACTGCTTAAGTGATAAACCGGTTAAGTGACAAACCGCTTAAGTCAAACCACTTAAGTGACAAACCGCTTAAGTCAAACCGCTTAAGTGTCAAACCGCTTAAGTGTCAAACCGCTTAAGTGACAAACCGCAGGGGGACAAAAGTACTTCCACTACTTTGTCTTTTTTGTCTCTTTGTCTCAACACACAAATCGCTTAAGTGACAAACCGCTAGGGGTGAGCAAAACCGACCGAATCCCGAATCCCGTCCCGATCCCGAGTCCCGAATCATGTTAGTCGGGCTTGTCGGGGTCGGGAGTCGGTTTGTGTTTGTCGGCTTGTCGTGATTCGGGTCTGGCCGGGTCGGGATCGGCCCGATGCTCAGCCCTACAAACCGCTTCCACAAAACAAGACAAACCGCTTAAAATTCTGATCAAACCGCTTCCAAGAAATGCACTACGAGAGACAAACCGCTTCCTAGCAAAACTTCAAAAACTAAACTTTTTTCTATCCAAAACACTACAACCAAGATGATTGAGACCTTCTAATCCAAAACCTAAACACTTATGATGATTCTAAACACAAAAGTACTATCAAAATTCAAACTTTAACATCAAAAGTGATCCAAATGATGAAAACTACTCAAAACTCATTCAAACCCAAAAACCTATGTAAACTACTAGAAATCCAAGAACATGAAGGATAGATGATCAAACCATGGCTCTTGATACCAATTGTTATATATTGGTTATTGTAACACACAAATAATCAAATATATGGTTCGAATCATGCAAGATCTTAGATAGAGAAAGTAGGAGATGGGATCCTTTCTAGAGAGAGAAAGTGAGAGAAAAACAAAGAGAAGGTTAGATTAAGAATGAAAGGTCCAACCCTCTACCTTGGGAGGTAGAGGGTATTTATAGTTTTACATAATACGCCCTCTGTCGGGCTGTGGATCAGGCATACAGTGGGTAAAGACCCGTCCGTCCTCCACGGTGTTACTCTAACTAACTAACTAACTAACTAATAAATAACGTAATGTCCACGAGCTAACATATGCTAGACTAGAGTTGAGGTGACCAACACTTCACTATGGATTTTCTAAATCCTAACATTCTCTATGAAAGGCTTTCCTAGAATTACGTGGGACAAGCTAGGATCTATGGCCGTACTAATATCCTCCACAATTATGAAATCCGTAAGGTACGTGAAACTACCTACATAGACGGGCAATCCCTTAACTCTACCAAGATAATTACAGCTAACTCTAGGATCATCAGGATCTTACCTATTTGGGATAGGTTTCTTCATCACCCAATTATAGTAGGTGCTAGTCATGATGTTTATTGGGGAGTTGCGATAAATGTAGGCCTTTGCCACAAAAAGATGTCCTATTCAACATGGTATGTTGAGATTCCAAGGATTTCCAAATTTGATCAGAGGGCTTTTCCTAACATACATGTGACGAAGGTCGCATACTAAGTGTGGGTAGCGAGAGAGTTCCTCTTCCGTTGGAAACTTATTGAAGTATTCATCACCTACTTCGTCGGTCAATTCTTCCTTAGGAGTTTCACTAACCTCAAGTGCCGTCTCATGGTTTGCTTCGTCATTAGTCCTATTTGGTCTCACTAAGGTGATGGTGTTGACGAATTGAACATGCTTGGATAACTTACTTGGGTCCTTAATTTTCACACCGGAAGCTTCGGGAGAATGAGTCGAGATGGCATTAACCTTTTCGGTGGTCTTCCTATCACTACTGGTCATGGCTTTCAAAAGGTTATCTATCTTCCTATCCATCTCGGCTTGTTGTTGGTTAAAGCGGTCCGAAAGCTTGCTATTTGAGCTTCTTGGGATGTAACGAGGTTTTGCAACATCTCTTCTATGTTTTATTGGCTAGGGCCGTGGGACCATGGGGAATCATTAGAGGTGAATTATTTGGTTTGTCCCCAATTGTAGCCGGGCTTACCCCTCAATGCTTCTCGGGCATCATTGAAAGTCCTAGGTCCGGGTGTTATGGTGTGACAACTCGTAATTTCAGGTCATTTTACAAACTTTAAAAGTTTCATTATTTATCATTTATCGTAAATTACGTTTACGAGTATCAAATTCGCGTAACCTTAATGGTTTAGCTGCGAATTCATGAACATTTCATCGAGGTCATTTCATATAGACTAAGTTTAGTTTACATTTCATTAACATCATTTTCATCATATTAGTTCATGCATGGTTTTGCATTTTACATTAAACATATAATTTTCATATTAAATAAACGTTATCGCGTAATTAATTATTTTGACTAATTGATCCATTACTTCCAAAAATTATTCCAATATATTTTTATAATCATATTAAGTTTATAAAATAATATTATGAGTTTACACAGTGTTTTAAATTTATTTTGTAACTAAATTGTTGTATTTATATAATTACGACGCTTTTTCTTAAATTCACACGATTATTATTATATCACTCAAATTTTGCAAGAAATGTATTTTTATAATTTTTATGACCTAAAAATATTTTATCTTGGCCCGTTAAAATTTATTTTTATCAAACGCTACCGTAAATATTTATAAATGACTACAAGTTACCACTTAACTTCAAATCTCTTACAAGAAATCTTATACTTATACAATTTAGAAAAAAAAAACATATTAAAAGGTGACTAGCACCCCTTGTCGACACAAGGGGTGAATCACAAAAGGATATATGCAAAATATCTAGCTATACAAGTATTATACTATATCCATTTCATACATTCACTTCACTTTGCAAAAATAAAAGACCAAAGACCTATTTCCATCTCTTTTCTCTCTAAATATTCGGCAGCCAAGGGACCAAAGGGAGGATCATCTCCAAGTTTTCAAGACAAATTTTAATATACACTAGTATCATTTGTTGCATAGGTTTTGTAATACAAACCTCAAGTGATTAGGAAAAACCATTTTGTCCTTAAACCTCATCATATCACTAGTAAGCATTCATATTCATGTTTTTATTTCATATTCATTTTTATGGTTATATCATTTTATTTGAGAAACATGCAAGTCTCATGATGTTTATACCATTTTTAAGGTTTTTAAGTGTTAAATATATATAATCCATCCTATAAATTACTCCTTGTTATATATTAGTTTTGGTGATGTCTAGGAACCCATGACACCCTAAGAAGGTGTATGGTAGGATTTGATTAGCTTCGGAGTTGTTTTGAATTGGTTAGAATAGGTTTTGCGCGATAAAAACTCATTTCGACAACTATAATTAAGGGTCTGTTGGTATTTTGAAAATCTGGAAAATCCGACAGTTTGTAAAATATTTTGGGCTAGATATTTAGAAAATACACTTTAAAACGAAAACGTGGCGCTTGAACGGATTAAAACGGAGCTATAACGAAGAAGTTATGAATTTTTCAATTTTGACGATGAAAACTATTAATTTCAGAAATTTCAGCATGAAAATGTCACTCTTTACGAGTCAAAAATGAGTCCTAAGCTTTATAAATTGTGTCGACTTATCAAAAATGTATTAGTATACTTTGACACGAATCTAAGGATGTAGAAAACGTAGAAAACGGACTTGTAACGATTAAATTACACGCGATAAACCAAGTTGCCGTAACTTTATTCTATTAGAAAAATTAATATATTCTCTATTAAAAACATACTACGGCAACTAAAGGACCATGTTGGCGGACGTTTTTAACAATGATGTAGAACTTTTTATAACGTGATGTCTTCTAGTAAAAGTAAGTTCGCCAAGTATATTTTCCAAAATGACCAACCGTTTGTCAAGCGGAGTTGTAACGAATAATATACGGTCGATTAAACTTTGCCGAAAACCACACTTAAACCATATTTTGGGCACAAGTGCCATACTTCACTTATACTTTTCTCCATGATCGAGACCTCTAGAATGAAAACTTAAATGCTAAAACTTTGAGATAATGATACAAGCTTCCCAAAACCGTTGAGTTCGTTTCCTAACGCTCGACGTGCACCATTTTACGACTAGCTTTTCAAGGCCGTTTTAGTACTTTCATGAAATTTCAACGACATTATTTTACGACGAAAAGTTATAATTTCATAATAAATCATTAAATGATTATTGTAAGATATCATTTCAACATAAATACTTGTAAAGTATTTTATAACATGACGAGAGGTCATAAACATATATTTCGACGATAAATTCTATTTTCAAAAGCGTACAAGTGGTATAGATTACATGTGAGTTTGCATGCACGACATTGTTTCATGATTTACATTAGAACATATCATTCATAATAGGTCATGGTCAGAGGTTGCTCCTCATTTCAGTATTGCCATTACATCATCATTATCATTGCAACAGGTGAGTTTTCATAGCCCGATTTATTCAAGTTTTACTTATTTCAAACCTACGGGGGAGAATACATTGTACATCATTTTATTACGATGCCAAGTATATCAAATTCATTACATTGCTTAAGTTACCTCATTGCCAGTTAAATGTCCCCATTTCCTGAACATGAACCGTTAATTTCATAGAAGCGAGGGTGAGTGGATAGATCTATCGAGGGTGACACCTCCATCCGGGTTGGCGGATTCCAACCGGACGGATGCATTTCATTTTTTAATCATTATTAGAGTTGTTTGGCAAACACTCTGTTGGGGCGAACATCAGTCAGAGCTTCGGTGTCATGGACTTATAGCAATTGTATCATTTTTGTGGCGACATTGTCATACATAATATATACTTGTGGTAGTCGTATTTAACATTTTCAACAACTCTATGAACTCACTCAACCTTTGTGTTGACACTTTTAGCAATGTATTTTCAGGTAACTAAGGCATTCACTTCATGGCATGCATGTGGACATATCATAGAGTCGCGGTGACGACGCGTCTCACATGGGATTTATACACTTTAAAAACATCGTTTGACTTGTACCAAACTTATTTCCGCACATAGTAACTTTCATTTGGGACCTATCTTTGTAACTCTGAATATTTTTATTAAATCAAGCGATGTATTTTCCAAACGACACTTTAGGTCGTTCAATATAACTATGATTGTGATGCTATGACAGTCAACCCCCAGGAATTCCATTCCGCTGCAAAACAGGTAATTTGGGGTTGTGACAGATTGGCATCAGAGCTTCGGTTATAGAGAACTAGGTTGCATCATTGACCCTAGACTATAACTACATCATCATAGCATCTCATCATTTCATCACAAGTGCATAGTCACTATACATGCGATTTCATATGCACATTTTGCGAGTTATTTACTTTCATTTCAAAAGCGATTGTCACATAGATGCCTTCAAATACCCATCCCATTATATTCCCATCACTTTGACATGGAGAATGCCCTGTCATTCCCTATCACAATTTTAACATCAGTTGACTCAACACCGATAACATCAGATGATGAGACTGAACCCTTTTAGGAGGACGAAGTTGCACCTACACCATCACGATCACCATTGATTCACTATAGGATCAGGATAATTTTTATCATTCTGTTGAGACAGATCATACCATTTGGTAGGACTTACAAGCTTAGTCCTAGTGGACCTATTAGTCATACATTTGATTTGCCGCTTGGGAAGCGTGCATAATTTGACACACCACTACCATCTACCACTAAGACTACGAAAACTACACTATCTTATAGATTTGAGGACTGTGAGAGTTTCAAAGTTGTTGTTGCTAGACAGCCTACTACTTCTACACTTGAGGCATGATTAGATCACCGACAGGAACCGATAATAAGTACCTTTCTAGCTAATGTAATCTTTATCATTTATTATCTCCACGATAATCACAACCTTTGTTTATTTCATTCCCTATTCCAATTGCCCAATTTTCCCATCATTTCACGACGATACATCACTATCTTACTATGGGTTAGGCCAACTTTATTCTTGACCAATTAAGAGACTATTACTACTCGATGAGGTTCTCTCATGTATCCTACAAACCATTCAACAAATTTTATTCCAAGTTATTCTGCTACTATTACATGAAATTATTTCACTTAATTTTATTTCAAGCTATTCTACACTATCTTAGAAACATTGTTTCATAAAGTTTTAAAACAAGTTGTTTTGTTACCACCCTATCAATTGGTTTTCAGTCATTTTATCAATTATTTAATACCATCATGCGAAACAATTTTCATGTTACTCTGAAAAATTATTGAGCCATTATCTTACAAAACAAAACGTTGAATACCATCTAAAACTTCGGAGAAACATAATACCATTTCAACAAAACCAAGCATCACATCATTTGTCCTCAATTATACATGGCCTGATCACCTATGTATAATTTAGGAAGAATTATGTCATGAAAGTAACAAGCATCATTTCAAATCTCTTAAAACAATCTTCACTCAAAAGCAAGGCTTTGTAATCAGATAAATCGTTCATAAACATTTCTTTTTGTTAACACTCTATAGAAGCCTACGCCATTCATCCTTCACTCAACCGATAAGTTAGAATTTGACGAGTGATCTTTTTAGGAAAGGCTTCCTATACCATCTATGAGGAGGATTCCTCAATACAAAAAAACAATGAAAGGATTTTGGAATTACCAACAAGGACTAGAAGTAGGTAGCGAGATCTTTCAAAACCTAACAAAAATCTTAAAGACATCACAAGACATTCGAACCACTATTTTGGACTAGAAGTCAAATTATATCATTTCAAAAGTACTAGCTAGACCAAGTTACAAGATTTAGTACGAAGCAAATACACACTAAGCAACACTATAGGGATCAACCAAGTCTTCTATCTGAGACTGCAGAACATTCCATTAAACATGGCCTCAACAATATGTGAACTTTCCTACAATGAGCTTCCCTTAAAGGAAAATTTTGGTTAAATTTAGGTTATCAATATAAACTTCCCCTAAGGCCTTGTGTTTTCTAGAAATTACAGATAACCTTACCTCCATATCAAGAGATGTTACAGGTTTGAACATATTGAACAATCAAGGACTATCCATCTACAAGTGAAATTAGAACAAACATTCTTCGACATAGTATGAGATGATATCTATTTCTTGCTAGCATGATAACAATCTGAGTGATGAAATAATTTTAGAAGCACTCAATATCGGGACAGATTTGAAAATCCATCACCACACCACATCACTTACACATTTAAGGTTTTTTTTTTACTTAATAACATATAGCATGGAAACATTTCAATAATCAAACCATAAACATTTTAGTCATGGGGACTAAACACCTTAGGCAAGTAAGATTAAAATCATGACATTCGCTGGTACGACAAACGCGAGGAATCACAATTGTTACCTATAATCTATTCTTTTCAATAACGTCCTTTTCGACAGACTTAACATTTTGAAATTTGGCACAAGACACGTGGTATCAATTTCAGTTGTACTTATTATAAGCTATTCGATTCACCTTAGGCTCCTGATAACCATTTCAATCTTCCCATGGAACCTATTAGGACATGAGTACCGCCTATTATCCTCAGCTCGATGGTTAGAGCGAGAGAACAATTCCAACGGTAGAAGATATGCTCAAAGCATGTGTGATATTCTAGAAATGATTAGGTAAATCATTCTTCATCGACAAGTTGCCTTACAACAATAGTTAGCACATGAACATATCGACTACACCAATTGAGACACTCTAAGGTTGAGGTGTCAATCACTCATTCACTGGTCAAAATCAGGAAAGTCCAACTCACTAGTCAATGACTCATTCATGAAACAACAAAGTAATCGTACAAATCAAGAATCAGTTACAAACAACAACAAATAACTAGATAAGCTACGTCGATGTACGACGCAAAATATTGGAAGTATGTTCCATAAGTCGCAAACTATTAGAATTTCAAGTTGGCAACAGATTATGTTTGAAGTCCCGTCTTGGAAGGGCGTGGTACGATTTAGAAAAACATTGGACGACCCAATGCGACTCCAATAACCTCACTTTTTCACAAGTAACATTGTAGAACCTAACATGGACTAAATTCAGGGACTGAATTCCTTTTTGGTTGGGCGAATGTGACAACTCGTAATTTCAGGTCATTTTACAAACTTTAAAAGTTTCATTATTTATCATTTATCGTAAATTACGTTTACGAGTATCAAATTCGCGTAACCTTAATGGTTTAGCTGCGAATTCATGAACATTTCATCGAGGTCATTTCATATAGACTAAGTTTAGTTTACATTTCATTAACATCATTTTCATCATATTAGTTCATGCATGGTTTTGCATTTTACATTAAACATATAATTTTCATATTAAATAAACGTTATCGCGTAATTAATTATTTTGACTAATTGATCCATTACTTCCAAAAATTATTCCAATATATTTTTATAATCATATTAAGTTTATAAAATAATATTATGAGTTTACACAGTGTTTTAAATTTATTTTGTAACTAAATTGTTGTATTTATATAATTACGACGTTTTTCTTAAATTCGACACGATTATTATTATATCACTCAAATTTTGCAAGAAATGTATTTTTATAATTTTTATGACCTAAAAATATTTTATCTTGGCCCGTTAAAATTTATTTTTATCAAACGCTACCGTAAATATTTATAAATGACTACAAGTTACCACTTAACTTCAAATCTCTTACAAGAAATCTTATACTTATACAATTTAGAAAAAAAAAACATATTAAAAGGTGACTAGCACCCCTTGTCGACACAAGGGGTGAATCACAAAAGGATATATGCAAAATATCTAGCTATACAAGTATTATACTATATCCATTTCATACATTCACTTCACTTTGCAAAAATAAAAGACCAAAGACCTATTTCCATCTCTTTTCTCTCTAAATATTCGGCAGCCAAGGGACCAAAGGGAGGATCATCTCCAAGTTTTCAAGACAAATTTTAATATACACTAGTATCATTTGTTGCAAAGGTTTTGTAATACAAACCTCAAGTGATTAGGAAAAACCATTTTGTCCTTAAACCTCATCATATCACTAGTAAGCATTCATATTCATATTTTTATTTCATATTCATTTTTATGGTCATATCATTTTATTTGAGAAACATGCAAGTCTCATGATGTTTATACCATTTTTAAAGGTTTTTAAGGTTTTTATGTGTTAAATATATATAATCCATCCTATAAATTACTCCTTGTTATATATTAGTTTTGGTGATGTCTAGGAACCCATGACACCCTAAGAAGGTGTATGGTAGGATTTGAACAGCTTCGGAGTTATTTTGAATTGGTTAGAATATGTTTTGCGCGATAAAAACTCATTTCGACAACTATAATTAAGGGTCTGTTGGTATTTTGAAAATCTGGAAAATCCGACAGTTGGTAAAATATTTTGGGCTAGATATTTAGAAAATACACTTTAAAACGAAAACGTGGCCGCTTGAACGGATTAAAACGGAGCTATAACGAAGAAGTTATGAATTTTTCAATTTTGACGATGAAAACTATTAATTTCAGAAATTTCAGCATGAAAATGTCACTCTTTACGAGTCAAAAATGAGTCCTAAGCTTTATAAATTGTGTCGACTTATCAAAAATGTATTAGTATACTTTGACACGAATCTAAGGATGTAGAAAACGTAGAAAACGGACTTGTAACGATTAAATTACACGCGATAAACCAAGTTGCCGTAACTTTATTCTATTAGCAAAATTAATATATTCTCTATTAAAAACATACTACGGCAACTAAAGGACCATGTTGGCGGACGTTTTTAACAATGATGTAGAACTTTTTATAACGTGATGTCTTCTAGTAAAAGTAAGTTCGCCAAGTATATTTTCCAAAATGACCAACCGTTTGTCAAGCGGAGTTGTAACGAATAATATACGGTCGATTAAACTTTGCCGAAAACCACACTTAAACCATATTTTGGGCACAAGTGCCATACTTCACTTATACTTTTCTCCATGATCGAGACCTCTAGAATGAAAACTTAAATGCTAAAACTTTGAGATAATGATACAAGCTTCCCAAAACCGTTGAGTTCGTTTCCTAACGATCGACGTGCACCATTTTATGACTAGCTTTTCAAGGCCGTTTTAGTCACTTTCATGAAATTTCAACGACATTATTTTACGACGAAAAGTTATAATTTCATAATAAATCATTAAATGATTATTGTAAGATATCATTTCAACATAAATACTTGTAAAGTATTTTATAACATGACGAGAGGTCATAAACATATATTTCGACGATAAATTCTATTTTCAAAAGCGTACAAGTGGTATAGATTACATGTGAGTTTGCATGCACGACATTGTTTCATGATTTACATTAGAACATATCATTCATAATAGGTCATGGTCAGAGGTTGCTCCTCATTTCAGTATTGCCATTACATCATCATTATCATTGCAACAGGTGAGTTTTCATAGCCCCGATTTATTCAAGTTTTTACTTATTTCAAACCTACGGGGGAGAATACATTGTACATCATTTTATTACGATACCAAGTATATCAAATTCATTACATTGCTTAAGTTACCTCATTGCCAGTTAAATGTCCCCATTTCCTGAACATGAACCGTTAATTTCATAGAAGCGAGGGTGAGTGGATAGATCTATCGAGGGTGACACCTCCATCCGGGTTGGCGGATTCCAACCGGACGGATGCATTTCATTTCTTAATCATTATTAGAGTTGTTTGGCAAACACTCTGTTGGGGCGAACATCAGTCAGAGCTTCGGTGTCATGGACTTATAGCAATTGTATCATTTTTGTGGCGACATTGTCATACATAATATATACTTGAGGTAGTCGTATTTAACATTTTCAACAACTCTATGAACTCACTCAACCTTTGTGTTGACACTTTTAGCAATGTATTTTCAGGTAACTAAGGCATTCACTTCATGGCATGCATGTGGACATATCATAGAGTCGCGGTGACGACGCGTCTCACATGGGATTTATACACTTTAAAAACATCGTTTGACTTGTACCAAACTTATTTCCGCACATAGTAACTTTCATTTGGGACCTATCTTTGTAACTCTGAATATTTTATTAAATCAAGCGATGTATTTTCCAAACGACACTTTAGGTCGTTCAATATAACTGTGATTGTGATGCTATGACAGTCAACCCCCAGGAATTCCATTCCGCTGCAAAACAGGTAATTTGGGGTTGTGACAGATTGGCATCAGAGCTTCGGTTATAGAGAACTAGGTTGCATCATTGACCCTAGACTATAACTACATCATCATAGCATCTCATCATTTCATCACAAGTGCATAGTCACTATACATGCGATTTCATACGCACATTTTGCGAGTTATTTACTTTCATTTCAAAAGCGATTGTCACATAGATGCCTTCAAATACCCATCCCATTATATTCCCATCACTTTGACATGGAGAATGCCCTGTCATTCCCTATCACAATTTTAACATCAGTTGACTCAACACCGATAACATCAGATGATGAGACTGAACCCTTTTAGGAGGATGAAGTTGCACCTACACCATCACGATCACCATTGATTCACTGTAGGATCAGGATAATTTTTATCATTCTGTTGAGACAGATCATACCATTTGGTAGGACTTACAAGCTTAGTCCTAGTGGACCTATTAGTCATACATTTGATTTGCCGCTTGGGAAGCGTGCATAATTTGACACACCACTACCATCTACCACTAAGACTACAGAAACTACACTATCTTATAGATTTGAGGACTGTGAGAGTTTCAAAGTTGTTGTTGCTAGACAGCCTACTACTTCTACACTTGAGGCATGATTAGATCACCGACAGGAACAGATAATAAGTACCTTTCTAGCTAATGTAATCTTTATCATTTATTATCTCCACGATAATCACAACCTTTGTTTATTTCATTCCCTATTCCAATTGCCCAATTTTCCCATCATTTCACGACGATACATCACTATCTTACTATGGGTTAGGCCAACTTTATTCTTGACCAATTAAGAGACTATTACTACTCGATGAGGTTCTCTCATGTATCCTACAAACCATTCAACAAATTTTATTCCAAGTTATTCTGCTACTATTACATGAAATTATTTCACTTAATTTTATTTCAAGCTATTCTACACTATCTTAGAAACATTGTTTCATAAAGTTTTAAAACAAGTTTTTTTGTTACCACCCTATCAATTGGTTTTCAGTCATTTTATCAATTATTTAATACCATCATGCGAAACAATTTTCATGTTACTCTGAAAAATTATTGAGCCATTATCTTACAAAACAAAACGTTGAATACCATCTAAAACTTCGGAGAAACATAATACCATTTCAACAAAACCAAGCATCACATCATTTGTCCTCAATTATACATGGCCTGATCACCTATGTATAATTTAGGAAGAATTATGTCATGAAAGTAACAAGCATCATTTCAAATCTCTTAAAACAATCTTCACTCAAAAGCAAGGCTTTGTAATCAGATAAATCGTTCATAAATATTTCTTTTTGTTAACACTCTATAGAAGCCTACGCCATTCATCCTTCACTCAACCGATAAGTTAGAATTTGACGAGTGATCTTTTTAGGAAAGGCTTCCTATACCATCTACGAGGAGGATTCCTCAATACAAAAAAACAATGAAAGGATTTTGGAATTACCAACAAGGACTAGAAGTAGGTAGCGAGATCTTTCAAAACCTAACAAAAATCTTAAAGACATCACAAGACATTCCGAACCACTATTTTGGACTAGAAGTCAAATTATATCATTTCAAAAGTACTAGCTAGACCGAGTTACAAGATTTAGTACGAAGCAAATACACACTAAGCAACACTATAGGGATCAACCAAGTCTTCTATCTGAGACTGCAGAACATTCCATTAAACATGGCCTCAACAATATGTGAACTTTCCTACAATGAGCTTCCCTTAAAGGAAAATTTTGGTTAAATTTAGGTTATCAATATAAACTTCCCCTAAGGCCTTGTGTTTTCTAGAAATTACAGATAACCTTACCTCCATATCAAGAGATGTTACAGGTTTGAACATATTGAACAATCAAGGACTATCCATCTACAAGTGAAATTAGAACAAACATTCTTCGACATAGTATGAGATGATATCTATTTCTTGATAGCATGATAACAATCTGAGTGATGAAATAATTTTAGAAACACTCAATATCGGGACAGATTTGAAAATCCATCACCACACCACATCACTTACACATTTAAGGTTTTTTTTTTACTTAATAACATATAGCATGGAAACATTTCAATAATCAAACCATAAACATTTTAGTCATGGGGACTAAACACCTTAGGCAAGTAAGATTAAAATCATGACATTCGCTGGTACGAGAAACGCGAGGAATCACAATTGTTACCTATAATCTATTCTTTTCAATAACGTCCTTTTCGACAGACTTAACATTTTGAAATTTGGCACAAGACACGTGGTATCAATTTCAGTTGTACTTATTATAAGCTATTCGATTCACCTTAGGCTCCTGATAACCATTTCAATCTTCCCATGGAACCTATTAGGACATGAGTACCGCCTATTATCCTCAGCTCAATGGTTAGAGCGAGAGAACAATTCCAACGGTAGAAGATATGCTCAAAGCATGTGTGATATTCTAGAAATGATTAGGTAAATCATTCTTCATCGACAAGTTGCCTTACAACAATAGTTAGCACATGAACATATCGACTACACCAATTGAGACACTCTAAGGTTGAGGTGTCAATCACTCATTCACTGGTCAAAATCAGGAAAGTCCAACTCACTAGTCAATGACTCATTCATGAAACAACAAAGTAATCGTACAAATCAAGAATCAGTTACAAACAACAACAAATAACTAGATAAGCTACGTCGATGTACGACGCAAAATATTGGAAGTATGTTCCATAAGTCGCAAACTATTAGAATTTCAAGTTGGCAACAGATTATGTTTGAAGTCCCGTCTTGGAAGGGCGTGGTACGATTTAGAAAAACATTGGACGACCCAATGCGACTCCAATAACCTCACTTTTTCACAAGTAACATTGTAGAACCTAACATGGACTGAATTCAGGGACTGAATTCCTTTTTGGTTGGGCGAATGTGACAACTCGTAATTTCAGGTCATTTTACAAACTTTAAAAGTTTCATTATTTATCATTTATCGTAAATTACGTTTACGAGTATCAAATTCGCGTAACCTTAATGGTTTAGCTGCGAATTCATGAACATTTCATCGAGGTCATTTCATATAGACTAAGTTTAGTTTACATTTCATTAACATCATTTTCATCATATTAGTTCATGCATGGTTTTGCATTTTACATTAAACATATAATTTTCATATTAAATAAACGTTATCGCGTAATTAATTATTTTGACTAATTGATCCATTACTTCCAAAAATTATTCCAATATATTTGTATAATCATATTAAGTTTATAAAATAATATTATGAGTTTACACAGTGTTTTAAATTTATTTTGTAACTAAATTGTTGTATTTATATAATTACGACGTTTTTCTTAAATTCGACACGATTATTATTATATCACTCAAATTTTGCAAGAAATGTATTTTTATAATTTTTATGACCTAAAAATATTTTATCTTGGCCCGTTAAAATTTATTTTTATCAAACGCTACCGTAAATATTTATAAATGACTACAAGTTACCACTTAACTTCAAATCTCTTACAAGAAATCTTATACTTATACAATTTAGAAAAAAAAAAACATTTTAAAAGGTGACTAGCACCCCTTGTCGACACAAGGGGTGAATCACAAAAGGATATATGCAAAATATCTAGCTATACAAGTATTATACTATATCCATTTCATACATTCACTTCACTTTGCAAAAATAAAAGACCAAAGACCAATTTCCATCTCTTTTCTCTCTAAATATTCGGCAGCCAAGGGACCAAAGGGAGGATCATCTCCAAGTTTTCAAGACAAATTTTAATATACACTAGTATCATTTGTTGCAAAGGTTTTGTAATACAAACCTCAAGTGATTAGGAAAAACCATTTTGTCCTTAAACCTCATCATATCACTAGTAAGCATTCATATTCATATTTTTATTTCATATTCATTTTTATGGTTATATCATTTTATTTGAGAAACATGCAAGTCTCATGATGTTTATACCATTTTTAAGGTTTTTATGTGTTAAATATATATAATCCATCCTATAAATTACTCCTTGTTATATATTAGTTTTGGTGATGTCTAGGAACCCATGACACCCTAAGAAGGTGTATGGTAGGATTTGAATAGCTTCGGAGTTGTTTTGAATTGGTTAGAATAGGTTTTGCGCGATAAAAACTCATTTCGACAACTATAATTAAGGGTCTGTTGGTATTTTGAAAATCTGGAAAATCCGACAGTTTGTAAAATATTTTGGGCTAGATATTTGGAAAATACACTTTAAAACGAAAACGTGGCCGCTTGAACGGATTAAAACGGAGTTATAACGAAGAAGTTATGAATTTTTCAATTTTGACGATGAAAACTATTAATTTCAGAAATTTCAGCATGAAAATGTCACTCTTTACGAGTCAAAAATGAGTCCTAAGCTTTATAAATTGTGTCGACTTATCAAAAATGTATTAGTATACTTTGACACGAATCTAAGGATGTAGAAAACGTAAAAAACGGACTTGTAACGATTAAATTACACGCGATAAACCAAGTTGCCGTAACTTTATTCTATTAGAAAAATTAATATATTCTCTATTAAAAACATACTACGGCAACTAAAGGACCATGTTGGCGGACGTTTTTAACAATGATGTAGAACTTTTTATAACGTGATGTCTTCTAGTAAAAGTAAGTTCGCCAAGTATATTTTCCAAAATGACCAACCGTTTGTCAAGCGGAGTTGTAACGAATAATATACGGTCGATTAAACTTTGCCGAAAACCACACTTAAACCATATTTTGGGCACAAGTGCCATACTTCACTTATACTTTTCTCCATGATCGAGACCTTTAGAATGAAAACTTAAATGCTAAAACTTTGAGATAATGATACAAGCTTCCCAAAACCGTTGAGTTCGTTTCCTAACGCTCGACGTGCACCATTTCACGACTAGCTTTTCAAGGCCGTTTTAGTCACTTTCATGAAATTTCAACGACATTATTTTACGACGAAAAGTTATAATTTCATAATAAATCATTAAATGATTATTGTAAGATATCATTTCAACATAAATACTTGTAAAGTATTTTATAACATGACGAGAAGTCATAAACATATATTTCGACGATAAATTCTATTTTCAAAAGCGTACAAGTGGTATAGATTACATGTGAGTTTGCATGCACGACATTGTTTCATGATTTACATTAGAACATATCATTCATAATAGGTCATGGTCAGAGGTTGCTCCTCATTTCAGTATTGCCATTACATCATCATTATCATTGCAACAGGTGAGTTTTCATAGCCCCGATTTATTCAAGTTTTTACTTATTTCAAACCTACGGGGGAGAATACATTGTACATCATTTTATTACGATGCCAAGTATATCAAATTCATTACATTGCTTAAGTTACCTCATTGCCAGTTAAATGTCCCCATTTCCTGAACATGAACCGTTAATTTCATAGAAGCGAGGGTGAGTGGATAGATCTATCGAGGGTGACACCTCCATCCGGGTTGGCGGATTCCAACCGGACGGATGCATTTCATTTCTTAATCATTATTAGAGTTGTTTGGCAAACACTCTGTTGGGGCGAACATCAGTCAGAGCTTCGGTGTCATGGACTTATAGCAATTGTATCATTTTTGTGGCGACATTGTCATACATAATATATACTTGTGGTAGTCGTATTTAACATTTTCAACAACTCTATGAACTCACTCAACCTTTGTGTTGACATTTTTAGCAATGTATTTTCAGGTAACTAAGGCATTCACTTCATGGCATGCATGTGGACATATCATAGAGTCGCGGTGACGACGCGTCTCACATGGGATTTATACACTTTAAAAACATCGTTTGACTTGTACCAAACTTATTTCCGCACATAGTAACTTTCATTTGGGACCTATCTTTGTAACTCTGAATGTTTTTATTAAATCAAGCGATGTATTTTCCAAACGACACTTTAGGTCGTTCAATATAACTGTGATTGTGATGCTATGACAGTCAACCCCCAGGAATTCCATTCCGCTGCAAAACAGGTAATTTGGGGTTGTGACATATGGGGAATCTTCCTCCCATTCCAATGGTACGCGAGGAGGCGTAGTCCGCAAAAGCTTGTTCGAGGAGTCTTGTGCAATCACTAGTGTCGTGGGGACCACTACATAACACACAAGGTAGAGTGATTTTGCTCACTTGGTGCGAAGACTTAGGATTGTCGTAGGAGCTCATTAGGAATTCGACTTGATCTTCAAGTTCGAGCATCCTACAAATGAAAGGTTGTGAGTCAATGGGAGGCAAGGAGATTGCCTTGACGGTTTTGGGCAACTCATGGGGGTCATTCCAACTTTCGTTGTCATAGAGGGCAAGGTCCTCTATTGTACCCCACGATTCTTCCGCGATGAGATCACTAAGTTTACCACCGGCCGCTTGGTCGATGGATTGCTTAGTTGAGAAGTTGACATGATCATAAAAGATTTGGACTTGAAGCCAAAGATCGATGCTGTGATGAGGGACTTTATGGAGCAAGTCCTTGAATCGAGTCCATGCCTCGTAGAGAGATTCACCTTGACGTTGTTGGAACATCAAGATTTCATTCCTAAGTTTAGTAGTTCTCCCCGGTGGGAAAAATTGGGCAAGGAAACGAGTAGTGAGATCATCCCAACTTGAGATGGATCCGGCGGGAAGTCGCTCAAGCCAATTACTAGTTTGGTCCCGTAGAGAGAATTGGAAGAGACGCAAGCGCGTGGTCTCCCGTGTGGTAGCATCAAGGTCGATGGAATCAACGATTTTAAGGAAGTCCTTGAGATGTTGATTAGGATCTTCAGAACGAAGTCCATGGATTGCACATCCGTTTTGCACCAACCGGATGGTGTCGGATCGTAGGACCGTAGTTTGAGCTTGATCGGGGAGCTCAATGGTGTTCATATAGCCTTGGTGGCTTGGTCTAGAGTATTCACCAAGAGTACGGCCTCTTGGTGGGTCAATGATTGGTGGGTCGATGGGAAGTGATAGATGTGGTGGTGGGTTATCACCTTCCATGATGAAAAGTGATGGGCTACGAACAAATTCACGAAGAAGGGGGATAGACTACGAGGAAGCTAAAAATGAGAAAAAAATCTTACTTGATAGGAACCAAGCAAGGGAACCTAAACGAGATAGAAATATAACTAGCTATTCTATTCCCCGGCAGCGGCGCCAACAACTTGATGCGCGTACAACGCGTTCGGGGTCAAAGGAACTTCCTTGTCGTCGAGCAAGTTTTTCAACACCCTAGGCAATGAACCTAATTGTTGTAGTGTAGTATTGGGTAAGCCTCGGGTATTGATATCATTCTCTAGGGGAATAGGAATGCTAATGAGAAGTGTATTACGCTAAGGTTGAGGTTGAGGAAGATTATTTTTTATCTTTTTTATATTTTTTAGAAAGCTGAGGGTAAAATCTCGGGGTTTGGATTTGGGGGTTGGTACTTCTACCGATTACTTCTACTATCTAATTATCTAAACTATGGGTATTCTTATGTCTATTGATGTGTGCTCGTATGATGATTAAAAATGTGCTTACCTAGATACTATTACTCCGTAGTTATCTTTTATTGGTGATTGAATTGTCACGTCCTTATTCTTAACGCGTTATGTTTTCTAAGGTCGTAGGGTATGCTTTTCTCCCTAACTGTTTGAGACTACCTTAAGGTTATTGCCTACGAAATCTCTAGGTCAATCATAAACTAACTCTAAGTTTATCTTTGGATGTTTAGCCTACAAATCCGCTAAGTGACTCATAAACTAAGCTTCACAAAGATTACTCAAGCAATTAAACACAACGATAGCCTAGTCCACTCCTAAGCCAATTACAATTAAGATAAGAGATAACCAATCAATAAATAATAACTAGGTTTCATAGATCTAAGCAAACACACAAGAAATTTAGCCGGACATGTTAAACACGCAAGCATACACACATTCAATTGAAGACATAATGAAATCAATGGAGTAAAACACTTATCTTGATATAAAATAGGGTATGAGAACCCTAAGATACTGTCCAAACTGGACTACAATCGTTTTAAGTTTTTACTCCACAAGTCTACCTCTCAAAATTCTGAAAATTCGATTTATATATATAATTTTACATTCTTGACGGCGTCGCCTTATAGGTGGGACGCCGTCAGATCGCCTTCATTAGGGTTTCGTCTTGGACAAGTTATAGTTGGGATGGTGTCACGTTGGAGTTGTGACGCCGTTGGGCTTCAGTAGTGACGCCGTCTGATTCTGGATCTAGGTCGTCTGGGATGAAAAGTCTTCGTGAAGCCCTTCCTCTTCAAAGCCTGACGCCGTCAGGTGTAATTTAGCAAAAAGTCTAGTGAGTCGTCACAAATTTAATTACGTATAGAGGGACGGCGTCGCCCTTTGATTGGGACGCCGTCAGCTTCAAATTCAACAGTTTGAGTGTCTTCGATCTTGACTTAGCCATTTTCTTCATATATTCACTCCTTTTCGTCCAAATATGCATCATTCCAGCATTTTGCTTCCAAGAGACCTAAAAAGTGAAAAGGAACGAAATTAAGCAGTAACGGATATAAAAGTGGGCGATTAAGGGCTTAAATGACCCCTTAAAAGTGTACGTTTTAAATCCTTACCAATCTATCTGAGACAGTTTACATGCACTAACCTCCTGGATTTCATGATTCTTCGCACCCTGATTATGTTTGTTTATAACATGTATCTCTTTATGGTCATAAGCATGCCCTTATGGCTTGGTGTAAGCGATTTGAAGCTTATATTACTCGTGTTGGGTTTATTCATAGTCATTGTGACTCGTCATTGTTTATTTACAGATAGGGGACTGACACTGCTTATTTATTACTGTATGTTGATGATAATGTTCTCACTGCTTCTTTTGAGTTTTTGTCACAGCAGATCATTGCTTCCTTGCATAAGGAATTTTCTATGACTGATCTCGGTTCCTAATGCGCTCCAGAACAGTCAAGCTTTATCACACAAGCTTGCCACTTGTGAATGGCAAACCGTAACAAGCTTAAAACGGCTCAGGAACGAATGCAATGAAGATCTGAGGAGTATAGTGTTTCCCCGGGTCGTTATGTCCCAGCGAGCTATGCAATGGATTATCAAACGTATAGTGATCGGGAGATTTGAACGGAAAAGGAGATTGTGATTTATTATAACTACAGAGAAAGGACATAAACTACAAAGGCTTAAATGCAAATTAAGGAAAGTTGAAAAGATAAAATCTATTAAATAAACGCTATCACTATATTTAAAATGATGTTTTTGTTTTTATGTTTTTACAAAACTGAAATAAAAACTACGCGACGTACAAATAAAAACGTGAAACTTACACAATATAAACCCTAAAAATATGAAAATGATGTTTTTACAATCCTAATGATAAAAGAAAATTTATGGAAAAAGAAAATTATTTTTATAACTATTTATCTAATTAAAAACTATTTTTTTACTATTTAATAATTACCTAAAATACAAGAAAATGTGAAATAAAGCTAGAAAAATAAAATTAAGACTTAGAAAAATCTAAAATATCAAAATAGAATTTTCAAAACTATTTTTGTATTTTTCTGATTATTTTTCTATTTTCTAGGAATATTAAACTATTAAAAACTAATTAAATTACTAAAAATTACAAAATAAACTATGAAAAATCTGGAAAATTACTTTTTTTACTTTTTATATTTATCTAAACCTAAGAAAAATGAAAAATTATTTTTTTGAACCTTTTCTGAATTTTTTGTATTAAAAGCTAATTAAAAAGTGTTAAAAAGTGATTTAAATTGAGAAAAATAGCAAATCAACTTAGAAAAATCTGAGATTTTCAGGAAAACTCTAAAATAATGAGAGGAATCTAGAGAAAATTATGGAAAATAGGCACTTATGTGGAGAAATTATAAACTGCTAACCAAGTGCTTTATTGAAATAAGCACTAGAATAAGCAAAAGTGTACCAAAGCCACCAACTGATAACCAGAAGCTCTAATGCTAAATTAACCAACTCTAATGCAATGAGTTCCAACAACAGGTTATAACTACTGATATGCAAGATACAACAGATTTGATCAGTTTTGATGATAAGCTTATGTAAAAACAGATTCTGCTAGGGTGCTACAGGTTTAAGCAGGCAAATAAGCACTTGAATAAGCTGGAAAACTGAAACCAAAACTTGTATCCTACAATAGACCTAGGTGAGAGTGTTAATTATACCAAAATCATGCCATGATAAGCTCTTGAGAGCTCTGTGCAAAAGCTGCACAAACTGAGAAAATTCTCAGTGTAACTGAGACAGTGAGCAGGGGAGTTAGAACCAAAAAGAGGAGCTTGTTTGAAGCTATTAGAAAAATGACAAAAACCACAAAATGTAGATAAGTAAGGGTACCAGTTGAGCTTTTAAGAATGCCAAGTCTCACTTGTTAAGACCCAAAGATGAGATCATGAAAAATCATGCTAACTGATTTGCCCCTAAAACAAGTTTTTGCTATTTTGACTTTTGAAGAAATGTTGGGAAGTTGACTTTTTCCAACTTTGGATCCAATTTGTTGACTGAAGTTGATGTAATATGATGTTATAAACCTAATGCAAGCTTTGTTTGAGACTTTTGAACACAAACTGAGATTTTGCAACTCCAAATCCACAACAGTGGATCAGTAGAGACAATTTAAGATGATTTTGACTTTAAGCACTAGCAGACCCAATTTAATGATTCAAATGAGTTCAAATATATTTAAGAAACATGATACAACAGAACTTAACTACTTAATAGGCTTCTGAGACAGATAATTCAGCAAAACCAAACACCTCTTAATGCAACTGTTATGGGCTCAAACTGATCCAAACTCTTATCCAACTGATATTAATGATCAAATTGACTTACTATAACTTAATTACTACTGTTTGAACAGCTTTTAACTAGTTTTAACAATTGAAACAGATTATGCTTTTAAACTAAATAATCAACTTACAAGATGTCCAATAGCCACAATGGCTTGAATCCATGAACCATGAACCTCTAACCTATTTAATATCACCCCAAATGAATCCAAAACAACCCAATCCACCTCTGCATCAACCCATTTCATTCTGCATTCCCATTTTTGACCTTGTTTGACTTTTGTTAACCAAGAACCATAATCATTGAAACTGTAATATAAGCTTATACAAAGCTATAATAAGCTTAGATAAACCTTTTTGAGCTTACAAATCAGCTATTGAAAGCTTGTAAACAAGATTTGGACTTAAGAATTTGAAACAGTGACATTTAACATGGTATTGAATTGTGATCATAAACTGATTTGGATGCTTGAAAATAATTGAAATACACTTGAACACATAAGTTTGATACAATTTAACAAAATAATACAAGTTTAACACTGAATTAACAACTTGACATAAAAAACGACATAAGAAAGAAAATAAAAACTAGAAGACTATTTCTCTTGCTTCCTTTTTCCTTTCTTTTATATCCAAACTCCTTGTTTCTCTCCTCTGAATGTTTCCCAACAAATCTTAGCCATTGGATGGCTTAAAACCATCCTGGCCGTTTAAACATCTTTTTGGCGCCATTTTCCTTTGACAGTTGGAGAGTGAGTGTTTGGTGGGCATTAAATGCTTTTGGAGTTTGGTGGAGGTGGAGGGAACAAGGAGAAGATATTGTGAGCTGGGTGGGTGGAATGGTGAGAGGATTTGCAGGCGGCTGACAGGGTGATGGGGGGAGGGAAAACGTGAGGCGGGGAAAGGGGATGGCGGGTTGGTATTTGTTTGACTGGTTTTTGACCACAGGGGTTCAAGTTTGGGCAGTTGGTTTGGGCTTTGGGTCAAAGGGTATTATGACAGGGGTCCAAGGGTTTTGATAGGGTCCAAAATAGGTTTAAAGTATTAAATAAACAAGGACCAAATATGTTGTACAAAAAAATAGAGGGATCTATTCTGCCAATTCTGCCAAGATGTTTCAAGGGACCAAAAGTGACAATCTCAATAAGTACAAGGACCAAAATTGTCATTTTGCATTTTTAAACGTCCAGGACTAGCCATTTCTGCCAAATTTCAAACTTGAAGGACCAATTTTGTAATTTTCTCAAACTTTTGACATTTTTCACCAAAGGACTAAATTTGACAACTTATGATTTTAAAAGGACCTTTGGTGATTTATCTTTTGAAATTATGTGCTCAGGGACTGTTTTTGACAACTTTTGAAACTTGGGGGACTGAAACTGCCAAATCTGCAAACTTTGCTCATTTTTCATCTGATTTTAAACATTTTGCATCTGAAACATATAAAATGCACTTTTGAGATATTTTCAGTATTTTGATGCATTTCTGAGCATTTTTAAACGTTTTGCAGTTCAGATTTGACCAAAAATGATGAGTATTTACACACTCATCAATCCCCCACACTAAACTATTGCTAGTCCCTAGCAATCTTTTGAGAAAAACTTAATGGATTTGCATCTCTTTACCAAAAGCCATTACTTCTGGAGTAGCCAAATGTTTCAGTTCAAGCAAGAACCATGGTACACCGATAACCATCTGATTTATTGGCAAATCATAAACCATATAACGGATTTGATGTGTCTTTACCAGAAGCCGTACCCCTCTGGACTAGCCAACTCTTAGATAAATTATCAGAATTATCTTTGGTGAGCTGAATACCAATTATGGTTTTTCCACTGCCTTTACCACAAGCCATAACCTTGCGGGCTAGCCAACTCTTCACTTTTTAGGACATGGTGAGTTGAGAACCATACAATTTTGGGCAAATTGCAAGCCATATAAACGGATTTGAGAAATCTTTACCAAGAGCCGTTTGCTCCTGGATTAGCCAATCCTTTTGTCTTACAGACATGGCGGACTGATAACCAAATGAGTAAGTGTAGAACACTTACTCCAAAAAAAAATTTTGGCCAAAAACGGGGGAATTAGGCGGATAATTACATGATAAAATTCGTGAGAATCCCCCCCACACTTAGAAATGAATATTGCCCTCAATATTCAAAGTACCGGCGGTTATGCCGAAACAAAGAACGTGAAAGGGAAATACTACGGCCATTATTTAGAAAGAAGATTTTTTTTTTTTTTTTTTTTTTTTTTTTTTTGAAACATATATACAAGTGTGGGGCATCTCCCCCACACTAGAGTGGTAGAAAGTAGAAAGAAGACAGAAATATGGGTGAAAACCCATATGGCATGCTACTGTTTTTGATTCCCGAGTCGCTAGCTTGACTCGATCCCCGCATTCATTGGTTCATGGGGAAAGTTTGTAAATCCGGGACAATCACAGGGGGAATGTCCTCTCCAAAGTAATGCTTCACTCGATGACCATTCACTTTAAAATTAGGACCATCGGGTTGAGATAACTCAATGGTACCATAAGGATAAACCTTAGCGATAGTAAATGGACCAGACCAGCGGGATTTTAATTTTCCCGAGAAAATCTTCAATCTTGAGTTGAAAAGAAGGACTCGATCACCGACGTTGAAAACGCGGTTTTTGATTTTTGAGTCATGAATCTTCTTTGTCTTTTGTTTATAGATCAAAGAGTTCTCGTAGGCTTGATCACGGAGTTCATTTAATTCATTCATTTGAACTTTCCGATGATCACCAGCTGTCTGAATATCAAAGTTAGCATGCTTCAAGGCCCAGTATGCCTTGTGCTCGAGCTCTACCGGTAGATGACATGCCTTCCCGTACACCAGCTTGTAAGGAGTGCACCCGATGGGTGTTTTGTAAGCTGTACGGAAGGCCCAGAGTGCGTCATCTAGCTTATCCGACCAAGAGGCACGGTTTTCACCAACCGTCCTCTCCAGAATTCTTTTTATCCCCCGGTTAGAAACTTCCACTTGCCCACTTGTTTGGGGGTGGTACGCAGTAGATAGACGGTGAGTTACACCATACTTTTGCATGACTCTTTCAAATTGGTCATTGCAGAAATGCGTACCACGATCACTGATTATGGCTCGTGGAGTTCCAAACCTAGCAAATAAGGATTTCAAGAATTTCACAACAACTCGGGCATCGTTGGTGGGTAAAGCCTTAGCTTCAACCCATTTTGACAAGTAGTCAACGGCCACGAGTATGTATTTGTTACCACGGGAAGAAGGAAATGGCCCCATAAAGTCAATGCCCCATATGTCAAAAATCTCACACACTTGAATGGCGTTTTGCGGCATTTCATTCCTTTGTGAGATATTCCCGTGACGTTGACAAGCGTCACAGGTTTTGACAAATTCATGGGCATCCTTGTAAATCGTGGGCCAATAGAATCCGGAATCAAACACCTTCTTGGCGGTGTAGTTGGGGCTATGATGTCCCCCAGTAGGTCCAGAATGGCAAGCCTTGAGAATGTCAATAGCTTCCTGACCATACACACATCGCCGGATGACTTGATCCGCACAGATTTTAAACAAGTAGGGGTCGTCCCAGAAATAATGTTTCACATCTTTAAAGAATTTATTTTTCTGTTGGGACGACATCCCTTTCACCACAAAGTTACCCGCATGGTAATTTGCAAAGTCCGCAAACCATGGGGTAGAAGAGTCTCCACGAAAAGAAACCATATTGAGTGTTTCGAGAGGAAATGTTTCATTTATTTCCTTTTTCTCAAACACATTTTGGTGAGGGTTCTCTAATCGGGACAGATGATCAGCAGCCAGGTTCTCAGCTCCTTTTTTATCACGAATAATGATATCAAATTCTTGTAGGAGGAGAACCCAACGGAGCAATCTCGGCTTTGCATCTTGTTTTGCAAAGAGATATTTGAGAGCCGAGTGATCCGTATACACCACGCATTTGGTCAAGATAAGGTATGGCCGAAACTTTTCAAACGCATACACCACAGCTAATAATTCTTTTTCTGTAGTGGTGTAATGGGTCTGAGCTTCAGTCATAGTTTTGCTTGCGTAGTGGATTGGCTGAAAATGCTTGGTTTTGCGTTGCCCCAAGACTGCACCGATAGCAAAATCACTTGCATCGCACATGAGCTCGAAGGGTAAATCCCAGTCGGGGGCAACTAGAATGGGTGCTTCCGTAAGCTTTTTCTTAAGTGTTTCAAAAGCTTCGATGCACTCAGGAGAAAAGATAAAAGGAGCATCTTTTTCGAGAAGATGGGTCATAGGCCGAGCGATTTTAGAGAAATCTTGAATGAATCGACGATAAAACCCGGCATGACCTAGAAAACTCCTAATACCTTTGACGGTAGTAGGATGAGGTAATTTAGCAATAACATCAACTTTTGCTCTATCAACCTCAATCCCATTCTTAGAAATCTTATGGCCAAGGACTATGCCTTCTTTGACCATAAAGTGGCTCTTCTCCCAGTTTAGACATAGATTGGTGTCTTCACACCGTTTTAACATTGTGTCTAAATGGGAGAGACATGTATGAAACGAGTCCCCAATGACCGAGAAGTCATCCATAAACACCTCCATAGTTTCCCCGATCATGTCGTGGAAAATTGCCATCATACATCTCTGGAACGTGCCAGGAGCATTACATAAGCCAAAAGGCATACGTCTATAGGCAAACGTCCCGTATGGGCAGGTGAATGTGGTTTTCTCTTGATCCAGCGGATCAATGGGGATCTGAAAGTAACCCGAGAAACCATCGAGGAAACAATAGTACTCGTTCCCTGCTAATCTCTCAAGCATCTGGTCCATGAAGGGTAGAGGAAAATGGTCTTTACGGGTGGCTTCGTTTAACTTACGATAGTCAATACACACACGCCATCCCGTAACCAATCGAGTTGGAATTAACTCGTTTTCTTCATTTGTGACAACAGTAATGCCACCCTTTTTAGGAACGCAATGGATTGGGCTAACCCAAGGACTATCAGAGATCGGGTAAATCAGACCGGCATCAAGAAGTTTGAGAACCTCTTGTTTGATAACCTCGTGAATCTTAGGATTCACCCTTCTCTGACTTTGGACTGCTGGCTTGAAGTCATCCTCCATTAAGATTTTGTGAGTACAAAATTCAGGGTTGATACCCTTAATATCGGAGAGTTTCCAAGCAATTGCTTGCTTGTGTGACTTCAAGACCTTTATGAGAGCAGTTTTCTCCTCCTCAGTCAAGTCTTTAGCAATTATGACGGGTAATTTATCATCACCCTCCAAGAATGCATACTCAAGATGAGGAGGTAGGTCCTTAAGTTCAACCTCGGGAAATTCTTCAGTAGAAGTTTGTACTGATTTGATTTCCTCAATCGTGATGTCTTTCGGAGGGAGTGAAGGTAATGGATCTTCATTAAGCAATTGCTCAAGATAAAGAATATCCCCCTCCGAATCATACACACCATCAATTCCAGGCGGAATTGATTCATCAGTAGCCAGAAATTCATCGATCTCTTCCAGAAGGAAGTCACCTCCCTCAAACGGAGTGAGAGAGGGGGAAGAGTCGGCAATGATAGGTTGAGAAGATGTGGTGGAATTGGAATTTCCACTCACAGAATTATGAAGATAACCAAGAAACTCTTGAGAGTACTCCTCTGAAGCAATGTCAATTAAATCGACTCGATTAACTGATTCAGTATCATAATTTGAGGAGTACCTCGAAGTCTGATCGAGGTTAAAGGTAACAGCTTCATTACCCACACGTAGAGTGATCTCTTGCTCAAACACATCAATAAGAGCACGGCCCGTCCTCAGAAATCCCCGCCCAACAATGAGGGGAACTCGAGGGTCAGCATCGAAATCAACGACCACAAAGTCAGCTGGAAAATGGAACTTTCCTACTTTCACAAATACATCCTCGGCGATGCCAAGAGGACGCGAGATAGAACGATCTGCAAGCTCAAGAGTCATGCAGGTAGGAATAAGTTCCGGAAGAGAAAGTTTCTTCCACACTGAGTAAGGCATCAGATTGATGCTTGCACCAAGATCGGCGAGGGCAAAGCATTCAATCATCCCAGGAAAAACACAAGGAAGAAGAAATTTTCCGGGATCTCCTAGCTTCTCGGGAAGCTTTTTTAACAAGACAGCTGAGCAATTCTCATTCAAAGGAGTCTTAGCCATTTCAAATAGCTTTTCTTTGTTGCTCAACATGTGTTTCAGAGTAGATGCAAACTTGGGCATTAACATGATGGCATCCGCGAAGCTTATGTCAAAGTGAAGTTCTTGGAAAATTTGAAAGAATTTTTCCATTTGATGACTAGCTTTCTCGCGGAGCTTTTGCTCATGTAAACGTGAGGGATAAGGAATAGAAGATTTGGATTTCTGATTCTCAACAGGAGCTACAGGAGGTTCAAAAACAACTCCTTGATTTGACTTGGGTTTCTGGACCACTTGAGGTTGGACTACCGAAGGTTGGACGTGTGCGGTACTTCGTGGACTTGAATAATGCACTTTGTCCGTTGTTTCCTTGGTAACTTGACTTATTGCCACAGGTGGAGGAGGCATTGGAGGCGTAGGTCCATTGTGTATCCTCAGGTTCGCTTTCCACTACCTTCGGGATAGAAGAAGAAGAAGAGGTAGTAGGAACAGCAGGTCCAGCATATGAAGCACCACTTCGGGTTGTGATCGCCTTTGCATCGCCCCTCGGATTAGCGATCGTGTTGCTAGGTAGAGTACCTGAGCCCGAGGGTCGATCATTTAAAGACTTCTTGATGTCAGAAATCTGGCTGACCAACAACCGATTCATTTCCTCTTGGGATTTCATGAATTGTTTCAACAGCTCATCAGATGATGGTCCAGTTGGAACAATGGCTTGAGTTTGCACAGGAAAATTCTGGCCTCTATTGTTAGGATTAGGGCCTTGGTTCTGAAAATTCCCTTGATTGTTTGCATGAAAATACCCTGGGTTGAAATTTCCCTGACCTGGGTTTCTATTGTAATTTCCTTGATGTTGGAAACTTTGATTCTGATTCTGAAAACCGTTGTTTGGATTGAAGTGACCTTGGTTTTGAAAACCTTGGTTTGGTCTGTTTTGATTCTGATTACGGTTTTGATTGAAACCGGGAGGTCCAGAGTAGTGGTTAGGACGGTGGTTCGGGTCTACAGGAGCACGATATTGATTGCCTCCTTGATTAGGCATCCCGCCCACAGCATTAGCTTCAAAAGGGTTACCATCGGTGGCCATACAGTTATAGTAAGCATGGGGGCCACCACAGGTAACACAGACTTCCACTTTCTTAACTTCAGCAGGAGGTGAAGTTTGTGGAAAAGAGACTTTCTTTTGGTTGGAGAGAACCAAAGCTTGGATAGCTTCCGTGAGTTTATCAATCTTAGCATCGGTGCTAGACTGACTCACGGGCGATGAAGAAGAAGAAGGACCAACACTGACTTGGGAAACAACCGGCTTGCTTCGTGCAGTGCGGACTTTAGACTTGTTTTCGATTATCGCTAAAGCTTCTTTGACAGTTTTGCTTAGGAAATTTCCTCCCGCGGAGGAATTGAGCGAATCTTGATCAGATTGACTCACTCCATTGTAGAAAGTATCGAGTTGCATCAACTCGGAGAAACCGTGGTGAGGACATTTGCGAAGCAATTCCTTGAAACGATCCCACGATTCACTGAAGGATTCATCAAACTTCTGAGTGAACTTGATGATTTCATTTTTAAGACTCGTGGTCTTGGAAGGTGGATAGAATTCATTCACAAATTTCTTCACCAGATCTTCCCATGTCTCTATTGATTTAGGGGGTTGCTTTTCAAGCCAAATCCGGGCTTGCCCCTCAAGAGAAAACGGGAACAGAAGAAGCTTAACAGCATCAGAAGGGACATTCTTATACTTGATGGTAGATGCAATCTTGTTAAACCATCTTATATGAGCATGAGGATCATCCCGCTCAAAACCGTAGAACTGATTTGAAGTTACAAGATTCAGTAACCCGGTCTTGAGTTCAAAATTTTCAGCCACGATGGCTGGTACAACGATAGCATCTCCATACCCGTCGATGGGTGCCTGGAGAAGCTCACACATAGGAATTTCATCCGCCATGATAGCGGAAGAAGTGTGAACAGTCCGGATCTCAGATCCGACTGATGGAGCAGAAAGTCTACGAACACGCCTTCTTGGAATCTTGATAAGCTCACGAAATGGGCTTACAGATCTAGAAGAGCGAGTGCGCATACACAAGAGTTAACTCTAAGGAAACTCAGAGTTAAGGAGAGAAATGGGAATTAAGAAAATCTTTCAGAGAAATGGAATTATGAAGACGTTTGTAAAAATGGTGGTGAGAAGAATCTTTATGGGTTTCTGGTTCTGAAACGTCGATATCACAACAAAATCAATTAACACAAAATCGAGGCAAAACAACAGTGAACTTAACCAATAATCCAAGATGAATGGCTTCTTTAAAAAAGGTACACCAATCACAAGGACACAAAGGCAAGTTTTAAATCTTTAGTTCGGGAACTTATTATGGTCGCACCCCCAGTTAGGTAGTGCACTGCCTTGGTTTGCGGTGGTAATCTTTTAAGTTGTTATTATTAAAGAAAACGACGAATCTTTTTATATTTTTATTTTTGATACATATATAGAAACAAAAGGAAAAATATTTTTGTGTTTTATACGTTTTTGGTTGTTTTTGGGTTTTTGGATTTTTTAGAAGAAAATATGGATATATATATATACAGAGATGGATGATATAAACAAAGAGTGAGGATTCAAACAACTAATCTGCTAAAACGGAAGATAGATCAGCACAGCTCCCCGGCAGCGGCGCCAAAAATTTGATGCGTGCCAAACAGTCAAGCTAAATCACACAAGCCCGCCACTTGTGAATGGCGGACCGTAACCAGCTTAAAACTGCTTAAGCACGAAATCAATGAAGATCTGAGGAGTATAGGGTCTCCCCGGGTCGTTATGTCCCAGCGAGCTATGCAATGGATCAATCAACGAGTAGTGATCGAGAAGTTTGAACGAAAAGGGAATATGATTTGATTATTATAACTACAGAAATATCAAACAAACACAAAGGCTAAAATGCAAATGAGAGGAAATTAAAAAGATAAAATCTATTAAATAAACGCTATCACTACAATTAAAATGATGTTTTTGTTTTTATATTTTTACGAAACTGAAATTAAAATCTACGCGACGTACAAGTTAAAAAATGAAACTAAAGCAATATTGACCCTAAAAATATGAAAATGATGTTTTTACAAACCTAATGATAAAAGAAAATTTATAGAAAAAGAAAATTATTTTTAAAACTAATTATCTAATTAAAAACTATTTTTAACTGTTAAATATTAATCTAAAATACAAGAAAATAGGAAATAAAGCTAGAAAAATAAAATTATGAAATGGAAAAGTCTAAAATATCAAACTAGAATTTTCAAAACTATTTTTGTATTTTTCTGATTATTTTTCTATTTTCTAGGAATTTTAAACTATTAAAAACTAATTAAATTACTAAAAATTACAAAATGAACTATGAAAAATCTGGAAAATTACTTTTTTTACTTTTTATATTTATCTAAACCTAAGAAAAATGAAAACTTATTTTTTTGAACCTTTTCTGAATTTTTTGTATTAAAAGCTAATTAAAAATGCTTAAAAACTAATTAAAATTAAGAAAAATAGCAAAACAGCTAGGAAAAATCTGAAAATTTCAGGAAAACTCTAAAATAATACTAGGAATCTAAGAAAATTAGAAAAACAAGTGCTTATATGGAGAAATATAGAACTGCTGTGGAAGTGTTACTTGAAATAAGCACTTGATAAGCCAAAAGCTCACCAAAAGCTACCACACTGATAAAGAAGCTATAATAAGCTAAATTAACCAAAATGCAATGAGTTCCAACAAGCTAATACCACTGATATGCAAGATACAACAGATTTGATGTTTGATGATAAGCTTATGTAAAAACAGATTCTGCTAGGGTGCCAGGTTTAAGCAGCAAATAAGCAACACTTGAATAAGCTAAAAGGAAAACTGAAACCAAAACTTGTATCCTACAATAGACCTAGGTGAGAGTGTTAATTATACCAAAATCATGCCATGAGAAGCTCTTTTGAGCCCTGTGCACAAGCTGCACAAACTGAGAAAATTCTCAGTGTAACTGAGACAGTGAGCAGGGGACTTGGGGTTAGAACCAAAGAGGAGCTTGTTGAAGCTTTTAGAAAAATGACAAAAATCCACAAAAATGTAGATAAGTAAGGGTACCAGTTGAGCTTTTAAGAATGCCAAGTCTCACTTGTTAAGACCCAAAGATGAGATCATGAAAATCATGCTAATGATTTGCCCAAAAACAAGATTTTGCTATTTTGACTTTTGAAGAAATGTTGGGAGTTGACTTTTCCAAATGGATTTGGATCCAATTTGTTGACTGAAGTTGATGTAATATGATGTTATAAACCTAATGCAAGCTTTGTTTGAGACTTTTGACACAAAACTGAGATTTTGCAACTCCAAATCCACAACAGTAAGGGATCAGTAGAGACAATTAAGATGATTTTTGACTTTAGCACTAGCTTCAGACCCATTTAATGACCCAAATGAGTTCAAATATATTTAAGAAACATGATACAACAGAACTTAACTACTTAATAGGCTTCTGAGACAGATAATTCAGCAAAACCAAACACCTCTTAATGCAACCTGATTATGGGCTCAAACTGATCCAAACTAAACTTATCCAACAGGTTGAACAAGCATAATTAATGATCAAATTGACTTACTATAACTTAATTACTACTGTTTGAACAGCTTTTAACTAGTTTTAACAATTGAAACAGATTATGCTTTAAACTTGTAAATAATCAACTTACAAGATGTCCAATAGCCACAATGGCTTGAATCCATGAACCATGAACCTCTAACCTATTTAATATCACCCCAAATGAATCCAAAACAACCCAATCCACCTCTGCATCAACCCATTTCATTCTGCATTCCCATTTTTGACCTTGTTTGACTTTTGTTGACCAAGAACCATAATCATTTAAACTGTAATATAAGCTTATACAAAGCTATAATAAGCTAGTTTAGATAACCTTTTTGAGCTTAAAAACAAGTCAGCTAGAAGATTGAAAGCTTGTAAACAGATTGGACTTAAGTAATTTGAAACAGTGACATTTAACATGAATATTGAATTGTGATCATAAACTGATTTGGATGCTTGAAAATAATTGAAATACACTTGAACACATAAGTTTGATACAATTAACAAAATAATACAAGTTTAACACTGAATAACAACTTGACTAAAAAAAAACGACATAAGAAAGAAAATAAAAAACTAGAAGACTATCTTCTTGCTTCCTTTTCCTTTCTTTTATATCCAAATCCTTGTTTCTCTCCTCTTTGGAATGTTTCCCAAACAAATCTTAGCCTTTGGATTAAAACCTTGATATCCTGGCCGTTTAAACATCTTTTTTTTGGCGCCATTTTCCTTCCTGCTTGACAGTTGGAGAGTTGAGTGTTTGGTGGGCATTAAATGCTTTTGGAGTTTGGTGGAGGTGGGGGGAACAAGGAGAAGATATTGTGAGCTGGGTGGGTGGAATGGTGAGAGGATTTGCAGACAGGGGGGAGGGAAAACAGGAATGCGTGCAGCAGGGGGATGGCGGGGGTAACCCGTGAGGCGGTATTTGTTTGACATGGGTGGTTTTTGACCACAGGGGTTCAAGGGGAACCAGGGGGGTCAAAGGGTTATGACAGCTTTGGGTCCAAGGGTTTTGATAGGGTCCAAAATAAAGAGTCCGTTTAAAGTTAAATAAACAAGGACCTATGTTGTACTTTCTGAAAATAGAGGGATCTATTCTGCCAATTCTGCCAAGATGTTTCAAGGGACCAAAAGTGACAATCTCAATAAGTACAAGGACCAAAATTGTCATTTTGCAATTTTCCAGGGGCCATTTTTAAGCCAAGGAAATTTCACTTCCCAACTTGAAGGACCACTTTTGTAATTTTCTCAAACTTTTGACATTTTTCACCAAAGGACTAAATTTGACAACTTATGATTTTAAAAGGACCTTTGGTGATTTATCTTTTGAAATTATGTGCTCAGGGACTGTTTTTGACAACTTTTGAAACTTGGGGGACTGAAACTGCCAAATCTGCAAACTTTGCTCATTTTTCATCTGATTTTAAACATTTTGCATCTGAAACATATAAAATGCACTTTTGAGATATTTTCAGTATTTTGATGCATTTCTGAGCATTTTAAACGTTTTGCAGTTCAGATTTGACCCAAAAATGATGAGTATTTACACACTCATCAATCCCCCACACTAAACTATTGCTAGTCCTAGCAATCTTTGAGAGAAAAACTTAATGGATTTGCATCTCTTTACCAAAAGCCATTACTTCTGGAGTAGCCAAATGTTTCAGTTCAAGCAAGAACCATGGTACACCGATAACCATCTGATTTATTGGCAAATCATAAACAATATAACGGATTTGATGTGTCTTTACCAGAAGCCGTACCCTTCTGGACTAGCCAACTCTTAGATAAATTATCAGAATTATCTTTTGTGAGCTGAATACCAATTATGGTTTTTCCACTGCCTTTACCACAAGCCATAACCTTGCGGGCTAGCCAACTCTTCACTTTTTAGGACATGGTGAGTTGAGAACCATACAATTTTGGGCAAATTGCAAGCTATATAAACGGATTTGAGAAATCTTTACCAAGAGCCGTTTGCTCCTGGATTAGCCAATCCTTTTGTCTTACAGACATGGCGGACTGATAACCAAATGAGTAAGTGTAGAACACTTACTCCAAAAAAAAAATTTTGGCCAAAAACGGGGGAATTAGGCGGATAATTACATGATAAAATTCGTGAGAATCCCCCCCACACTTAGAAATGAATATTGCCCTCAATATTCAAAGCACTGGCGGTTATGCCGAAAACAAAGAAGTGAAAGGGAAAACTACGGCCATTATTTAGAAAGAAGATTTTTTTTTTTTTTTTTTTTTTTTTTTTGAAACATATATACAAGTGTGGGGCATCTCCCCCACACTAGAGTGGTAGAAAGTAGAAAGAAGACAGAAATATGGGTGAAAACCCATATGGCATGCTACTGTTTTTGATTTCCGAGTCGCTAGCTTGACTCGATCCCCGCATTCATTGGTTCATAGGGAAAGTTTGTAAATCCGGGCAATCCAGGGGGAATGTCCTCTCCAAAGTAATGCTTCAACCGATGACCATTCACTTTAAAATTAGGACCATCGGGTTGAGATAACTCAATGGTACCATAAGGATAAACCTGAGCGATAGTAAATGGACAGACCAGGGGATTTTAATTTCCAGAGAAAATCTTCAATTCTTGAGTTGAAAAGAAGGACTCGTCACCGACGTGAAAAACGCGGTTTTGATTGTTGAGTCATGAATCTTCTTTGTCTTTTGTTTATAGATCAAAGAGTTCTCGTAGGCTTGATCACGGAGTTCATTTAATTCATTCATTTGAACTTTCCGATGATCACCAGCTGTATGAATATCAAAGTTAGCATGCTTCAAGGCCCAGTATGCCTTGTGCTCGAGCTCTACCGGTAGATGACATGCCTTCCCGTACACCAGCTTGTAAGAGTGCACCGATGGGTGTTTGTAAGCTGTGGAAGGCCCAGAGTGCGTCATCTAGCTTATCCGACCAAGAGGCACGGTTTTCGCGAACCGTCCTCTCCAGAATTCTTTTATCCCCGGTTAGAAACTTCACTTGCCCAATTGTTTGGGGGTGGTACGCAGTAGATAGACGTGAGTTACACCATACTTTTGCATGACTCTATCAAACTGGTCATTGCAGAAATGCGTACCAAGATCACTGATTATGGCTCGTGGAGTTCCAAACCTAGCAAATAAGGATTTCAAGAATTTCACAACAACTCGGGCATCGTTGGTGGGTAAAGCCTTAGCTTCAACCCATTTGACAAGTAGTCAACGGCCACGAGTATGTATTGTTACCACGGGGAAGAAGGAAATGGCCCCATAAAGTCAATGCCCCATATGTCAAAAATCTCGCACACTTGAATGGCGTTTGCGGGCATTTATTCCTTTGTGAGATATTCCCGTGACGTTGACAAGCGTCACAGGTTTTGACAAATTCATGGGCATCCTTGTCAATCGTGGGCCAATAGAATCCGGAATCAAACACCTTCTTGGCGGTGATAGGGGCTATGATGTCCCCCCAGTAGGTCCAGAATGGCAAGCCTTGAGAATGTCAATAGCTTCCTGACCATACACACAACGCCGGATGACTTGATCCGCACAAATTTTAAACAAGTAGGGGTCGTCCCAGAAATAATGTTTCACATCTTTAAAGAATTTATTTTTCTGTTGGGACGACATCCCTTTCACCACAAAGTTACCCGCATGGTAATTTGCAAAGTCCGCAAACCATGGGGTAGAAGAGTCTCCACGAAAAGAAAGAAATATGAGTGTTTCGAGAGGAAATGTTTCATTTATTTCCTTTTTCTCAAACACATCCTGGTGAGGGTTCTCTAATCGGGACAGATGATCAGCAGCCAGGTTCTCAGCTCATTTTTTATCACGAATAATGATATCAAATTCTTGTAGGAGGAGAACCCAACGGAGCAATCTCGGCTTTGCATCTTGTTTTGCAAAGAGATATTTGAGAGCCGAGTGATCCGTATACACCACGCATTTGGTCAAGATAAGGTATGGCCGAAACTTTTCAAACGCATACACCACAGCTAATAATTCTTTTTTCTGTAGTGGTGTAATGGGTCTGAGCTTCAGTCATAGTTTTGCTTGCGTAGTGGATTGGCTGAAAATGCTTGGTTTTGCGTTGCCCCAAGACTGCACCGATAGCAAAATCACTTGCATCGCACATGAGCTCGAAGGGTAAATCCCAGTCGGGGGCAACTAGAATGGGTGCTTCCGTAAGCTTTTTCTTAAGTGTTTCAAAAGCTTCGATGCACTCAGGAGAAAAGATAAAAGGAGCATCTTTTTCGAGAAGATGGGTCATAGGCTGAGCGATTTTAGAGAAATCTTGAATGAATGACGATAAAACCCGGCATGACTAAGAAACTCCTAATACCTTTGACGGTAGTAGGATGAGGTAATTTAGCAATAACATCAACTTTTGCTCTATCAACCTCAATCCCATTCTTAGGAAATCTTATGGCCAAGGACTATGCCTTCTTTGACCATAAAGTGGCTCTTCTCCCAGTTTAGACATAGATTGGTGTCTTCACACCGTTTTAACATTGTGTCTAAATGGGAGAGACATGTATGAAACGAGTCCCCAATGACCGAGAAGTCATCCATAAACACCTCCATAGTTTTGTCACACCCCAATTACTGTTTGCATGGTGCGGAATGGAATCCTGGGGATGGATGTCATAGCATCACAATCACAGTTATATTGAACGACCTAAAGTGTCGTTTGGAAAATACATCGCTTGATTTAATAAAAACATTCAGAGTTACAAAGATAGGTCCCAAATGAAAATCATCTTGTGCGGAAATAAGTTTGTTACAAGTCAAACGATGTTTTTAAAGTTCATAAAACCCAAGTGAGACGCGTCGTCATCGCGACTCCATGATGTGTCCAAATGCATGCCATGAAGTGAATGCCTTAGATACCTGAGATAAAACATGCTAAAAAGTGTCAACACAAAGGTTGAGTGAGTTTATAGAGTTTGTGTTGAAATGTAAAGCCTTTCAAAATCGTTTATGCAGCAAAGGCATTGTAAATCCACACAGTTCCAAGTTCCGCCCATACAAAACTTGCAACATGTGTGTTCACAACCCACTGCCAAAATGTATTAGAGTTTATGTTCAAATGCATGATGTCAAATGAATTCACATTATAGTGCATGACTTAATGTATCAATAGTCAATGAAAATCCCAAGACATTCAGCTCAATGATGTTCCCAAGACATTTAGCACAATAATAATCCCAAGACATTCAGCTCAATGATAATCCCAAGACATTCAGCTCAATGATAATCCCAAGACATTCAGTTCCATGATAATCCCAAGACATTCAGCTCAATGATAATCCCAAGACATTCAGTTCCATGATAATCCCAAGACATTCAGCTCAATGATAATCCCAAGACATTCAGTTCCATGATTTATGATATAGGATATGACTAAACATTCAGTTCAGTTAAGAGGTGGTAGTTTCAAATAATCATGATAGTCATAAAAATAGTTGAGCATGTATCTTCCCCAAAGAGTTTAATAAAAACATTAAAACAATTGAAAATGGGGCTATGAAAACTCACTTGGTAAACTGAGGCGATGACAAAAGTGAGTACACCGAGGTATAATGTGAAACTTTAATTTGGACCTATTACCAATGATATGATGCTTAATGAGTTATGATGTAAGGTTATGCATGCATTTCGTATGTTATTTATACCATTTGCGAGTTTTGAAAATAATACTTATCGTCGAAAAATACTCTTTTGACGTCTTGACCATTCAAAATGACTTTACAAGTATTTACGTCAAAATGTCATCCTACAATGGTTTTGTAATGATTTATAGTGAAATTTTAACTTTTCGTCGTAAAACAATGTCGTCGGAAATTTCTTGAAAGTGACAAAAATGGCTTCGAAAAACTAGTCGTAAAATGGTGTACGTCGATCGTTAGGAAACGAACTCGACGGTTTTGGAAAGTTTGTATCAAAATATAGAAGTTTTAGTACATGAGTTTTCGTCATAGAGGTCTCGAACATAAAGATAATAGGGGTTAAATATGGTGTTTTTAGTTACCGTAACACTTATCTCGTAAAAATAATATAGTTTTCTAAAATAATAGTACGGCAAGTTTTGAAAACGTGTATATCTTAGTCGTTTCAAATCGTTTTCTACGTTTATATGTCCTTAGTTTCGTATCAAAGTATACTAATATATTTTTGATAAGTCAAATAATTATGAAGCTTAAGGCTCGTTTTTGACCGTACAAACCAAAAAACACTTTGCTGAAATTTCAGGAAAATATATATTTCGTCGTCAACTTGAAAAATTCATAACTTCTTCGTTATAACTCCGTTTTAATCCGTTCAAGCGGCCACGGATTCGTTTTAAAGTATATTTTCTAAATATCAAGGCCAAAAATTCGTGCCTACTGTCGGATTTTCTAGAAAAACAAAATAAGAACAGAACACTTTTTATACTAGTCGAAAATAGTTTTCTCGTATCTAAACCTATTCCAATCCCTTCAAATCAACTCCAAAGCTAATCTAATCCTACCATACACCTTCTTAGGGTGTCATGGGTTCCTAAACATCATCAAGACCAATATATAACAAGGGGATAATTATAGGATGACTTTATATATATAACTCTAAAAATCATGTAAAAATGGTATAAATAAACACAAGTCTTGCATGCTTGCACCAAAAATGAAGAGATAAATATGAAATGAAAGTGAAAGATATAAAATGAAAGAAATATGCTTACAAGCTACTATGATGATGTGCAAAGAACAAAGGTTTAACCTAAACACCCTAGGTTTTTATTTCAAAACCTTATTAAGAGTGTAATCTAGATTGTGATAAACTTGATTTAGAAAATTTTTGGTGAACTCTTTCTTCTTCACTTGGTTTGGCCGGTTATGAGAGAAGAACAAGAGGAAAGAAATAATTGACTTACACTTTGAAATTGTGTTGTATGTAAGTGGTTGAGTGTACTACTATATAAGTAAATAAAATCTATCAAATCTTTAGGTGTCTCCCCCCTTGTGTCGACAAGGGGGTATGTATCTATAATACATTATTTTTTTTTTCTTTTATTATGTATATAAATGTATAAGTGTAAGTAGATGTAAGTTATTTGAAGATAAGTAGTAACTTGTATATACATTTGAGCATTTAGGGTAGCGTTAGCTAAAAATAAATTTTAACGGGTCAAAATAAAATATATTGAAGTCATGAAAATTATAAAAATACATTTCTTGCAAAATTTGTGTGAAATAATAATTATCGTGTAGAATTTACGAAACCCGTCGTAATTATATAAATATAACAATTTATATACAAAATAAATTTAAAACACTAGGTAAACTCAAAATATTATTTTTATAAACTAAAAGTAAGTATAAAAATATGTCGGGATAGTTTTTGGAAGTATCGGATTAAATGTTCAAAATAATAACTTACGCGATAACGTTTATTTAATATGAAATTATTCGTTTAAGGTGAAATGCAAAATCATGAATGAACTAACATGATGAAAATGATGTTAATGAAATGTAGACTAAACTTAGTCTATATGAAATGTCCGTGATGATATGATCATTAATTCGCCGCTAAACCATAAGGCTTGAAGCGAATTTGGAACACGCAAACCTAGTTTACGATAAATGATGAAATGGTGAAGCATGAATTGTTTTGAGAAATGACCTGAAAGTACGAGGTGTCACAAGTTTCCCCGATCATGTCGTGGAAAATTGCCATCATACATCTCTGGAACGTGCCAGGAGCATTACATAAGCCAAAAGGCATACGTCTGAGCAAACGTCGTATGGGCGGTGAATGTGGTTTCTCTGATCCAGCGGATCAATGGGGATCTAGTAACCCGAGAAAACATCGAGGAAACAATAGTACTCGTTCCCTGCTAATCTCTCAAGCATCTGGTCCATGAAGGGTAGAGGAAAATGGTCTTTACGGGTGACTTCGTTTAACTTACGATAGTCAATACACACACGCCATCCCGTAAACAAGCGGTTGGAATAACTTCGTTTTCTTCATTTGTGACAACCGTAATGCCACCATTTTTAGGAACGCAATGGATTGGGCTAACCCAAGGGACTATCAGAGATCGGGTAAATCAGACGGCATCAAGTTTGAGAACCTCTTGTTTGATAACCTCGTGAATCTTAGGATTCACCCTTCTCTGACTTTAATGCTGGCTTGAAGTCATCCTCCATTAAGATTTGTGAGTACAAAATTCAGGGGTTGATACCCTTAATATCGGAGAGTTTCCAAGCAATGCTGCTGTGGTGACTTCAAGACCTTTATGAAGCAGTTTTCTCCTCCTCAGTCAAGTCTTTAGCAATTATGGCTGGTAATTTATCATCACCCTCAAGAATGCATACTCAAGTGAAGGAGGTAGATCTTAAGTTCAACCTCGGGGAAATTCTTCAGTGAAGTTTGTCTTGATTTGATTTCCTCAATCGTGATGTCTTTGGAGGAGTGAAGGTAATGGATCTTCATTAAGCA